>CM031622.1:6491849-6576849 GCA_018398815.1 Conus ventricosus
AGCACACGTTTCTGTTTCATATCTTGCTTGCAATAACACAATGAACACTTGAAATAATGGCTTTTTTTCGTACCTACATGTGTAAATAAAGAATTTGGCATGTAACAGAATTAAGTCAAACGTTTTATCCGATCTAAAATCATTGTTACAACCGGCACAGAAGATGGGACACCAAAAAAAAAAAAAAAAAAACCCCTCGATAGTACCTTTGCTTTTGTGGGGTCCAGTTTGTTCAGCAGTGATCGTGCCTGCTAGCATTCAGTCTATTCAAAAGAGTAGTGAGCGTCATATTGCCGATACGGCTGATCAAGCTATAGAGCAGTAGTCTGGTAATAATGGTTGAGATTACCTTTCGTGGAAATGGTGACGATTATGCTCTACCAACTGAGCCGGAATAGCTCAGTTGGTAGAGCGCCTGATTCGTAATTTTGGTGATCCTGGGGTTGCGGGTTCAACCTCCGCTGGGGCGTATCGGTACAGGGGGATTTTTCCCTCGGAGTTAACATTGGTTCTGACTCCATTTCCCATACAGTCCTTCGAATGAGACTATAAACCGAGGTTCCGTGTGTGAACGCATGCATAACATCTTGCACACACGTCAAATCCCATCACCAACTTTCGGAAGAGCAGGCCAGTTTGGCCGTTGGTATGGATGACACGTTACACATAGCATGCACCCTGCGTGAGAAATGGAAAGAATGAAGGAAGTAAGGAAAATGAGTGATCGATATTGAACGATACTGACTGGATGACACGGGAAACGACTGAATGAAGCGTCAGCTGGCAGCTCTTCAGTCGGCACTACCCAGGTAGGCAGCCCGTTGTGTAAACGAGTGTTGATTGTAAAGCGCTTAGAGCTTGGCCTCTAGCCGAGAATAGGCGCTATATAAGTATTCATTCATTATTATTAATTATTATATGCATGTGAATAACACTCCATTTTCACACGCAGTAAACAAGTGGTCATATGAACAACACTCCATTTTCACACGCAGTACACAAGTGGTCATGTGAATAACACTCCATTTTCACACGCAGTACACAAGTGGTCATGTGAATAACACTCCATTTTCACACGCAGTACACATGTGGTCATGTGAATAAACACTCCATTTTCACACGCAGTACACAAGTGGTCATGTGAATAACGCTCCATTTTCACACAATGATGGGAGTCCAAACTGACAACAATCATGAAGTGAAAATGATGATGGTATTTCCAGTCAGGCCAGTTCTGAGTGACTGTGTGACAGTGGAGGAATTGTCACAGCCGACAGGGCACTGTATGCAAAGGCATACTCTCTCTGAAAGATCATTCATATAAAACTCCACCAGCTAGTTCGTCCACAACATTGCCTATCAGAGATCACGTAAGACCTTGTGTGGCAAAGTTTGGCCGTGTTTGGAGTCGTACTGTGTCGGGTTCAGTAAGGGACCACAGAGTCGAAAGTCAATCGCACCTCACCACTCACCACAAGAGCCAAGAGTGTGCAACACAAACAACACTTCATATTCATTCAACCCACCACACACCCACACACCATACAATACACACACCACTTCACGTAGATGAATGGAGATGGGTGTATAATTTGAGGGATCAGCATAGTCAACTGATATTTAGATGGGTATAACTTTATCAACTTTAAAAGCTTTTGGAATATATTTTTTTCAAGGTATAGGTTGCAGATATACGTAAGCGTTTCGGCGATTACTGGGGCTGACAATTTCAAGATTTTCCCATCAATGCCATCAAGACCACTTGTGTTATTTGGGTTAGGCTACTAAGAGATTTATACACTTCATGCACACCCATATATGGTATATTTGCCAGGAGGATGTATTTCTAGAATTGCAAAAGTCCTGAAGAATATCAATTATTTTCTGACGTTCTGTTATATTTTTATTGCTGAGTTAGCTATGTCACAAAAATGTGTATTCAAGACACCAGATGATATATCTTTTGGCGAGGTATTAACCTTTAACATTTTATTAGTAAGCTCGTTTATCGCTTTCCAAATAGATCTGTTATATGCTTTGGAAGAAATAAAATTTGAAAAGACTTTTTCTTTGACGATCGTTTCAGGTAATTGACTAAGTTCTTTGTTTTCTGTTGGAATCTCGACGTCCCTGACACTAACAGGACTCTCTTAAGTCGGTAGCAGTGACTATATCTTTAGTTATCCGGGTTTTTTTAACTTGTAACGCGCATTGTTTTAAATGGGGCATGCTTATAAACATTAAGGAAACTGTGATACCAGACTTCTAAAGCCTCGTCGGGGTCTGTGAATTAAAAGACCGTGGAAAGAATAAGTTCATTACATCCCGCTGAAAGGAGTGCCTTGTCAAATTTTGAAAAGTTTCTGTAGGTAATATCTTGTAGAATTTTTTTTAACTTTAACTCCTCGCTTGGCCACGTAAAACACACTGGAGAATGGTTTCTACAACTGAACGTCGGTGAGCATATTTCTATCATGGCTTGTTAAACTGAAGAGTATATATATGGTCATTCAACAGTGTTTGGGAGTAGCGGATGACTTGTTGTGTTTGTCTATATTAGGGGGGGGATGGTTCGAGGTTACATGATTTGTAGGTTTCTGTCCAAGATTTTGTTCGATATAGTAAAATCAATATTGAAAATAACTATAGTAATATATTTTCATAAGAGAATAAGGTGGTTCCTCATCATTAAAGAGAACTCTTCTATCCCCATCAGTTTGCTCCGCCGTGGAAACGATACTTTTCGACACCATGGCAATACTCTTGCGAAAGCTACAAAAAATGGCTAAAAAAAAAAACCCTCTCAGCTGCTACACCAAAAATGAATAAAACTTTACAACTTAACCGGACTTCACTATCTACATTAGTACAACACTTCTTGTTGCTTACCAACGGCATGGTGATGGGGAAACAGAGGGAAAATAAAGGCAGACCGTCGCCTACGCCAACGAAGGACGAAACACACCGACCTCTTCAGGCTGGATCCCAACGACAGCACCCCACTCCCAACCAGCTGGAATGCTCGTTGACAGCTCCCAAATGGCGGAAACCGTGCTCTCCGATAACGAACGATCATGAGAACACAGTTAATTTGCTACACACTTCCTTGCTAGCACCAGAACAGTACACAGTTGTCGCATTGGTTCAAAATACACACATGTCCCACCACGTTTCGATGTGCCACAACAGGGCGAACACGTACACTGACTCGAAAGGTTGGGGAATGGATGGGGAAGGTAACAATGTGCCACGGACACAAGCTGCCTCACCTCTCCGCTGGTTTTAAAGCACCAAGAGAAAAGGGGAGGGAAGAGCCGGTCCCGGGACATACTGTCATCACCTGTCAGGCGGATCAGCAACGAATGAGCGACAAGGTTGCACCATTGCCAGTTGCTTGACTGTGGCTCTTTTTGAGGGACTGACTCTGCAAGGGCATGAAATATGGGCTGGTACACCAAGGGAACACTCCCGTGGAAGTTCTTTAGTGGCTCACATCCGGTGGCTATTACACACATGGCATCTAGCCAGGGAGCATTTGTGTCCCTGGTCATCTTAATGGAATGTCTTGTGCGGCTGATCTTATTTGGACATGTGCAGGCCTACCAAGGGTGATGCAGGATTGCTCGCAGGTGGCTGGTGTGTTGGGCAGTGAGGACAGTTCGCCTCTGGGTCACACCTGCACCTTAGAGTGTATCGTTTCCAGTCTACAATGGTGGTGAAAACGTGTCATTATGTTTGCCTGTAAGTCTACTTTCCTCGCAGGCTGTCCTCCAGATTACCTGTAGTGACCTGTCTGGTGAACATGGTCATTGACCTTGCAGTCAAGTTACAATCCGGTGAAACAACCAGTTCTGCTGCAAGTCTAATGTCCGTGGTGAAATGGTCACCACTTTACTGCTTAGTCATGCACGTGGTGAAATTGGTCACTGATATTGGCATGTAAGTCACATCCGTACTGTAAAATATATTGCCTGCAAGTCTACCAGTCACGGGGAACATTGTTACATTGCCAAGAGTACGTCACCTTTTGGGGGAAATGGCACTTTGAGAGTTACATTGTTGTAAACAGATCGCGTGTACTTGTTTCAGAGTTTTGTTTTTAAGATATGTATTTTTTAAAAGTTTTTTAGAACTATTTTTTAGTATCGTATTTCGAGTTTTCCTTGGATGCATTCAGTCGCATGGTGCTTTAGGTTATATATAGTCAGATGTGTTCATCTGGGAAGTAAATTTCTTAAGGGGCCAGGATCATTCCGAACGTGCTTAAAGTGCACAGAAGTTCCCGAAAACCAGTTTTGCAATGTGTCATGCCTTTTAGTAGCGGCGACCCCGAGTTTTCTTGACTGGTCTGGCCATTTTGATTATCTGTTTAGGCCTACGTTCATTGTTCTCGGCCTTTCTGGAATGTTCCATTCATTTTGATGGGACAAGTTTGCATTAAAATGTTTCAGATTCTTCCAGCATGTAACTTATGTGTTGACAGCTGAAGTTATGCCTTGTTCCTCGAACCTTCCCATTCATAATCAATACATACTTTGGTTTGAAAAGTTGTTGGGGAAGAGAGTGATGCATGAATTTAGATTGAATTCAAGGACATGCGTGGCGTTGTTGGTTGTCTGTCTGTCTGTCTTTTGTCGGGTCTGCTCTTTCTGCTTGTTCGTTTGTTTTATCCGTTTGCTAAATGTCAGGTAAAGACAGTTTGTGACTTGGGGGAGCATTGTGTGGTGAATCCCCTGCTCAGGGGCATGCAACTGGCATCTAATCGACGTTTGGATGCGTTTCTTAAGAAACTGAAGAACCTTATATATGTTTACACTATGTGAAGGCATTAGAAGAGACTGCAAACAAAAGTTTTTTAAATGAAAGTGTATCATTTGGAGTTGTTACATCAACCTGTAGTTCCAGCTGCCCCGACCCGTAACTCTTCGTAATAATCGGAGAGAGAAGTGTTGACTCTCAATACAAAAAAAAACCTTCCTCTAGTAAGAAACAATTTCTTTTTTTTGTGTGGCAGGAGACGAGAGAGAGACGAGACGACTGGTGATGCAGAGAGAGAGGAGAGAGAAGAGAGAGAGAGAGAGCAGAAGAATTCATTCACACTTGCCTCAGGAAGATCTTTAGGAAAATGCGTGTCGTTATCATTGGAAAAAAAAAATCAGCGAGAAAACAGAAGAAAGAGTGCGAGAAAGAAAAAAAGCACGAAAGAGAAAGCCGTACGGGCGTGGCGCTGCTACCTGGTTCTGTGAGAACTACTCGTTTTCCTGCAAACTTTGCACAGCCCAATCATTATCGCCCACACACTGCTTGGTTTTTGGCAATGCTGGAATTAAAGTGCCGACAAGGGGAGCGTTTTAGTCCTGTGGTTTGTTTTCACACTGTTTTTTGACATAAGACATAGTGAATCTGTTGAGCAGGGACATTATAAGTGTATGCACCTAATACAAACACACTGGCTAAGTTGAATAGGAGGGAGGGAAGTCGGGACAAGCGTGCTGGTATGGCACAGTGAAGAACAATGACACCATCAATTATTTCCTCAGTGCCTGTACGTGTGTGTGTGGGTGTGTGTGGTGTGTGTGTGGTTGGTACGTTGCGTGCGTGCGTGCGTGGTGCGTGCGTGCCGTGCGTACGTTTGTGCGTGTGGGTATGTGTATGTGGTGTTTGTGTGTGTGAGTGTGTGTGTGTGGGTGTGTGTTGTTGTGTGTGTGTGTGTCGTATGTTTGTGTGTGTGTAGTGTGTGTGTGGTGTGTTTTAAAGCGGAAGAACTACGTGGATAATGGGGGTTTGGGACGATGGAATTTGAGGTCAATCACAGGAAGGATACAACTGGTCAATTCAATCAAACACCTGGAAATAATGCGAAGAAAAGTGGATAACATATAACTGTTCAAAATATCTTCAAGAGAGATGGAAGACTCGGAATGACAACTGTTGTTGTCTAGTTTAGAGTTACTAGTTCTTTGACTTGGAGCAATGGACCGGAGGTAAATGGACTAAATTGTTATTAAGTTTCTCTTCCACAATACCCTACTTATATAAAGTGGCCACACCGCAGTTTCAGTTACAGTAATGGGGAACACTGCTTCCCTGTCAAGAGGTCTTCTTTGCTATTTACTAAATACTCCCCGGTTCTGCAACTCGGTTATAAGAAGAATACACTCCTTATCGTAAATGCATTTCTGGTTCCCCCACAGGGACAGACCCTCATTTATACTAAAATGAAAAAAAATGTCCTTGTCATGACCTTCGTCTCTGCCAGTAAGGAAACCTAGCCTCTTATTTACGGATTGTAGCCCAGATGCCCAAACCACTACTCAAACAAAGAGAACATGAGAACGTGCCGAAGCATCAAACCAGCGCAGCAACAGTATAGCAAAATGAGCTGTGCCACCTGAGAGATAAGAAACTGTTGTCACCGTTATCCTGTGGATGCTGACCAGAGATGATGGGTGAAGGGAAGATAAGAAAGTCGTGTTGTTGAAAAGAAAAAAGATCCATCTTATTGATGAAGTTGAACCCGTTTTTCCGTAAAGAAAAAAAAATCTACCATAGCAGAAAGAGGTTCAAGTTCATTTTCTTCCACGGTATATGCTGTGTTGAAGATCATAAGAGAGGTACAGGCTGCTGAAGTCCAGAGCGGCACTGTAGACCATCGAACTACGACAAACGTCAACCACAGTTTGTGAAGTGACATGAACTCCTAGGGACTGATTCACACGCAAGGTGCTCTCTCTCTCTCTCTCTCTCTCCTCTCTCTCTCCTCTCTCTCTCTCTCTCTCTCTCTCTTCTCTCCTCTCTCTCTTCTCTCTCTCTCTCTCTCTCTCCTCTCTCCTTTTTATGATACTTGATGTCTTCAATCTAAATGAGACAGCTAATTATGGAAGACTTTGCCTAGACAAGACCACCTGTTTCCCCAAACGACAAATGGCATGGTTACCAAAAAGCCAGATAAATATCACCCGTTTTCTGTGATGCCAGCACATGATCCCCCCGGCCCATGGAACAACTCATACACTCATGACCGAGAAATTCAGCAACCCAGATGTTTCCATGGCATCAAGGAATGCCTGTTGAGTACAAGGCCCAACGTTCAAGGCGTGGATGATGGCAGACATTTTCAAGGGACTGGCTGCCGTCATTGGACAGAGAGATGGACCGGCAGAAAAACAGTGTTCCTGCTGGTGCCTTGACAAACTGTTCTCAGCGCACAATATCCTGCTGGTGTTGTCGAATGGTCGGCGCACAATTATCCTGCTGGTGCTTGACAACTGTTCGGCGCACAATATCTGCTGGTGCTTGACACTGATTCGGCGCTCAATATCCTGCTGTGTGCTTGGACAACTGTTCGGCGCAACAATATCCTGCTGGTGGCCGTGGACAACTGTTCGGCGAAGGCACAATATCCTGCTGGTGCTTGACAAACGGTTCGGTTGCACCTATATGCCTGACTGGTGCTGACAAACTGTTCGGCTGCACAAACTATCCCGCTGGTGCTTGGACAACTGTTCGGTGCACAAATTCCTTGCTGGTGCTTTGACAACTGTTCGCGCGACATTATCCTGCTGGTGCTTGACAACGGTTCGCGTGCACAATATCCCTGGCTGGTGCTTGGACAACTGTTCGGCGCACAATATCTGCTGGTGCTTGACAATGTTCGGCGCACAAATATCCTGCTGGTGCATGACAAACTGTTCAGCGCACAATATCCGCTGGTGCTTGACAACTGTTCGGTGACAACATCCTGTGGTGCTTGACAACTGTTCGGCGCACAAATATCCTGCTGGCTTGCTTGACAACTGTTCGGTGCCACAATATCCGTGGGCTACATTGCGACGGATATCCTCTTCTTGCGCCAAAGGCCACATCAAAATGACAGCCATGTGATGCAGGGATCATCACAGTATGAACGTCCCCTGTCGCAGGCAAAAGTTCTCGGCTGAATGGCATATACCGACTTGCAGGAGCAGCTGCTGAAAATTATCAGTTCACTCTACTTGACGCCATGTTCACCTTCAAACAAACTGGACCAGTGTGGAACCCAGCCAATGAGCAAATGCTTCCGCAAAAGTGATTCAGGATGGATGAAGCGGCAGGCAAAAAGAGATTAATCTGCAGA
The DNA here is from genome assembly GCA_018398815.1 of Conus ventricosus. Lineage (NCBI taxonomy): Eukaryota > Metazoa > Mollusca > Gastropoda > Neogastropoda > Conidae > Conus > Conus ventricosus. Next base: position 6,499,966 of record CM031622.1, read on the forward strand.
GGACGATATAATGGACAGTGAAGATTGAAAACTCTTGATTGGAGCGATGAGCAAGCATCCGTTTCCATCGAAATTGATGACGTGTTGAAACATCAGCGTTTCACCAACCTGTGCACAGACACAGAAGCTCCAAACACCCTCCACGACCAGCTGCTCCAGAACCGATGGGCCTACTGGATGAACATTTGGATGGAGAGGGCAGACTTGGGGGTCAGTACTGAAACACTTGTCCAGAAAGACAGTTTTTGGAATGTGGCGCAAATACTCTCTACTGCTTTGCCGGGGACACCGGCTAAAAGCGCTTGATCTCGAACCATTTAATACCCCCAAACTCATAAGTATCATTTGTGTGTACTGGGGGACTTCAGAGAAAATAATGAACTTGTATCCAAGAACTCCCATCCCCCCCCCCCCCCCCCCCCCAAAAAAACCCCCCCCCCCCCCCCCCCCCCGCCCCTCCCCAACCAAAAAACCCCCCCCCCCCCCACACAAAGCGAAAAACGCTCTAGAAGAAGAGACCCAGGACCATGGGAGAGGAAACAAGGGAAGAGGAAGACGTAGGGGAAAGTGGCAAAAGAGACAGAGGGGGCATGGAACAATGTGGGGGACGAGGGCATAAAGAGGAACAATTGGGGAACACACACGGGGTTTGTGGGAGGAGATGATGCAGAAGGGGAGGAGCTATGAAAGAATGATGAGAGAAGCTGAAAGGAGATGGGTTTTAGAGAGGGAAAGGGGGGGGGGGAGTGCAGGGGGAGTGGAGAGAAGAGATACAGGGGAGGAAATGAAGAAGTGATAAAGGGAGAGGAAAAGGAGAAGGAATGAAGACAGGAAAGGAGTTGAGGAGAAAGAGGATGAAGGAGTATGGAGGGGAGATGGCCATGTGGAGAGAGTAAATGATGAGGTGGGCAGGGAAGCTGTAGAGAGGAGGGAGAAACAATGAGGGTATGGTGGGGGGTGGGGGGGTGGGGTGGGGATGGAGTTCATTTAAAAGGAAGAAACTTTCCGCATGTATGAAGATCTGCAAAAGGCTTATACCATATACTATGAGATTATTCATGGTCGAAACTTTCGGACCAGACTGTCTGATTCTAACTAGAAAGCAGAAGTTGTGCAGTGCGCAAAGCCAGAGTCCTACATGGGATTTGGCAATTGCCCGCTCTATGTGACATCCTGAGCTGCAAAGGTTGATGTCTAATTATCCTAGCAAAGGTAAGGCACCCACCCAATGGACCACTCCTTTCCCAGAGCCGTCTCTTTACAGTGGCCTCATTTGGCAGTCATGTGGACATCCACTCTAGTCAGGGATCAGGTAGCTAAAGACTGGTGGGGGCACACTTCGTTGTGTGCGTCCACACAAGGCATAATTTTGTGTTGTTGTTGTTGTTGTTGTTTGTGTGTCTGTGTGCCGCGCGCGTGTCCGTGCGTCTGCGTACGTGGTTGCATGCGTATCGTGTGTGGGTGTTTGTATCGATGTTGTGATAGTTCGATTTAGAATAAGGTGTGTTGTTGTTAACTTTATTTTCGTGGTGTCCAAAGACAAGACATATCTCTGGCACATAAAAAAACCATAGACATTCAGGGGGATATCACTGGAGTTCAAGTGTACTCTGTGAATCCGTCTGTGTATTTTCATTCATTTCATTAGGCGCCTCGCCTATTGTACACATTTACTATTAGGCAGTTTCTTTGTTGGTATCTTGATAACCTGGATAAATTGGTATGATCTATGTCAAGCTCAGATTGTTCATCTCCCATGCAAGGTAAAGTGTGTGGGAAGGTTTGTTGCTGTTTCTGTTTAATTTTGAGGTTTTGCTAAAGATTTGAATGTTAAAGTATGTTATGGATTTAATGATTGGGTGGATTTGCTCCTTTTAGCAAAATGAAGATCGGGAATTTACGACGTCGGCCTCTGGGAAAATTTGGAACGAGGAACTTCGTACAACATATTTACATTATCAAGATGTAAAACACCTGCTTCTTATATTGGTCATAAAAATTGAGGCATGAATTGAATTCAAGGGAGACAGTTTATAGGTTTGCTGGCAAATTAGCATTTAAGTTAATAAATGTCGTGGAGCACTAAAATTACTTTTCCTGAGCATACAATCAATTTGGAACACACACGTGACGTGATAGAAATATCAATATTTTTGTATCATGTCCCACGTTGTTTGCTAAAGATTTGGATGTCGTTTTTTTTAACCTCTTATGGCTCAATATGGTTGAGTTCCATGAATGTTTGGACGTGAGATTAAAAACCCTTAAAACATTTTTGTTTGTGTATAAGTGTAGGACTGAACCATGGGATATAAAAATATCAGAAGGTTTTCATTGTTATATCCTGAATGAAAAGCATCTTAATGGTTTTTGCAAGAGAATTGCAAGACATTTTCAGTCATATATTCACTTATCTCTATTCGAGTTCGTGTTGATATAAACTTCTTGGTGTAATCAGAGTTCTGGTGGAGGTTTTCTTGCTTTGATACTTTCATCAATAAACACGTGTTCATCCGGCATATTGAAATATAACAGCATCTTTCATTGACCCTCTAGGAAGATCTGATATTAATATTGAACAAAATAGGGCCCAATGGGGGCTTTTCCCTGAGGAAAGCCCATATGAAGGGATTCTACTATTGGAAATTTACTGTGCAACTCCTAATGGAGTTAGGTAAACTTCTCTTTCATTAAACCTGACAAATGAAGAAAATCACCTCAGGGACGGCAGTCACCCACCACAAGAGGCTCCAGCATACATGGCTGGCTAATTGGACGTCACGTGTCGAAACCTGGTGTGGAAACCCCGAAACGAAACGGCCTGCACGTTAGCCTAGAATGTCCACCATCCCCCTGTTCTACAGTGGCCCTCAATACACACCTGGCATAACGCTTTCCATGCTTTGAGTGACGGGACATGCCTCACCAACATTGTGATAAATTTTGTCTTGAGATCATGATTCCCTGACATTTACCATAAGCTGGCATTTCCCTTTGTTCTTCATCATTAATGACTTATGCCGACGAGACAATCTATTTTATAAGATTAGTTGATTTAAGATATTGTTAAACACATAGATTTTTTATGGCAAACTTCTCTACTTCTGTTCTTCTCATGCACGTCTTTGGCTTCCGTGTTCTTTGTATTGGTCTCCCTCTCAGGTAGGCAAATCTCTGAGACTACCTTGATTTTATATTGCATAATAATGATTGTTTACCAATTACATGAGTAGACTAATGAAAATATTTGTGATATATTCCAGGGGAACTGTTCGTTACAGTGTTATAAAAATGAGGTGTGCAGTTCAAAATTCTTGCACAACACAATCACAAGATATTGTCTATTCAGTCTTGAATGTTAACAAAGCTGCCCAAAAATATTTATAATACTATTATCCCATCAAAGGATGATAGCACTGAAAAGTCTTCCACGGCTGTTTATGTTCGTGAGGGAGTTTCTAGACTCTTTGCCCCAGTCCTGCGCCATCTGATCTAGGTTTCTTGTTTAGTTTTGCTGACCGGAGCCACCTTTCGTCATGAGACTTGAGATCTAAAGTGGATACTTCTGTATAGGTAATTATTATAAAGGCTAGGAGGTATTGGCTTGACACAAAGACGTTTCGATGCAGAATCAATAGATATAACACATAGTCGTGGTGGAAGAAGGTGTGTAAGCAGGCGTGGGGTGTTATTTTCGCACCGAATGCAAATACACATGTTGCCGCTTTGTGGCGTATTTTTAATGGTCAGTATTTGTATGATATGACTCATGTGATTTATACCGGTTATAATGTTGGAGCATTCAGAAAAATGTAAGTGAACCATGTCGTACGGACAACCATCAACCAATTTCTGGAATTATCTGGTGTTTCTGCTAGCCTCGGGATAATCTGGGCAATTTTAAGAAATTTGCCAGCCCCCCCCCCCCCCCTAATGAACAAAAACTCCAATAAATTTATTCGTCAGCTCCTAACGAGCGATCATTTCAGTTGCATTGATTTTTTTCTGGAAGCTGTTGTTTCTATTAATAACAGCTGAATCAGAGTGTCTCCATCACTTAGTTTTACTAAACAATGTTTATTGTGGAGAGGTAAAGATAAGAAGAATGCAAGTCAGAATTTCTTCATCTCTTAGGTTTTACAAGCCTGGTTATTGTGAGAGGTAAAAAAAAAAACATTTTCACAAACACAGTTCTTCAAGGTATTTAGGTTGTAGATATAAGTAAGCGTTCGGCGATTATGGGCTGAACAGTTTCAAGATGTTCCCACCAATACCTCCTAGACACTTGGGTTACTTTGGGTTACGCTACTAAGGATTTATACCTTCACGCACCACCCAAAAATGGTATATTTGAAGGAGAGGATATATTTCTGAATTGCAAAATGTCCCGAAGAATATCCAATCTATTCTCTGAGGTTTGTTGATTTTTGTTGTTGTGTTAGCTATGTCACCAAAAAATGTGTATTCAAGAACATCTGATAATATTGTCTTTTGGCGTGCCGGTAGTAAGACCTTTAACCATTTTTCTAGGAAGTCGTTTTTCGCTTTCCAAATAGATCTGTTATATGGTTTGGAAGAAATAAGATCTTGAAAATGCTCTTTCTTTTCACGATGTTTTTTCAGGTAATTGACTAAGTTCTTTGGCGTTTTTTTTTTTTTTTTATAGGAATCTCGACTCTCTGACACCAACATGCGACTCTCTTAAGTCACCGGTGCAGTGTCTATATCTTTAGTATCACAGGGTTTCTTATTGGAGTGTTACTAACACGCCATTGTTTTAAATGGGGCAGGCTTATTATAAACATTAAGGAAAACTTCGTTTACCCGACTTCGATAGTCTCGTCAGGTGCTGTGAATTGATAGGACCATGGAAAAGGAATGAGTTCATTTAAATCCGCTGAAGGAGTCCATTGTCCCAAATTGTGAAAAGTTTCTGTAGGTAATTACTTGTGGTCATTTTATGGAGTACTCCTCGCTTGACCACGTAACACCCGGGCATGGTCACCCCCCGACTACCCCATGGATGGCGGCGAGCTTATTTCTATCATGGTGTTAACTGATGTATAGTAGTATTATATAGTTTACTATTGTCTTAATTGATTTATATTGTTTTCAGAAAAATCCTGCGTTAAGTCTGACTCCTGCACCTAGCAGTAGAAGGGGCAATTGATTGTTCCATGTAGGGATAATATTTAATAAAGATGTAGAAATCCACATGCCCCGTGCCTGTTGTTCTTCCACGTATTTTTATATGTTCGGTGTGGTTCTCGCCTTCATCAGGAGTCTGCTCTTTCGAAAACATAAGCCTTCACACCATGGCGCTCCCATCCATTTTTCACTGGGTTCTTTTCTAGTGTTCCTGGCACACACACACTACACACCATATACAACATATCATGTATGCACCAACCAGCAAACCACCCACGCATCTCACATACTACATTCAAACATACACTCACACACCACACACACTCACACACATCCACCACACACACACACACACACCACACACACTACACACAACACACCACCAACACATACACACACAACACACTAAATATCATACAAAAGCAAATCGTGTCATACACACACACACACTCACTACTAGCACGCATAACCCCTCGGATCCACCAACACACCTCACCCACACACACTCCACCCATTATTACAACCCACCGCCTCAGTATTCTAACATAGAACAAACAAAATATAAAAATTAAAACACTAATGTGATTTGGATTCTAAACAAAATTGCTTAAAAAACCAGCAAGCTAAAACCATATACCTACTATAAAAAAAAAAAAAAAAAAAAAAAAAAAACTAGCTCATGTGCACACACACACACACACAACTCCAACAACACCCCCCCCACCCAACAACACACACACACATCACACCCCCCCCCCCCCCCCCCAACCACCCCCACACACGATGCCATCATAATTAAAAGGTTATACATCAGAATTTTCTGACTCGAGACTAAAACTGTACAGGTTCTCTAACCAATATCCAACACATAATGTCCATTCACTCAGTTGTTATGATAGGAGTTGTTCAACAGCTGTATCCATTAAAACTTTGGTCACACTTTAACCCGGAGGGGATGGATTGCAAGTTTCTCTGAAGGCTAGCTAGTTTTAAGAAAAGTCCCGTGGGGTGGGGCTGGGGGGGCAAACGAAGTGGAGGGAGAGGGAGGTGGTGGGGGGAGGGGTGTCAAAACGAAATGGTTCGGGGGTGGAAAGAAGTAAGGAAAAGGGGCGGGGGGTGGGGGCGGCAGGAAGAGCTACGGGACGCTATAGCAATTCATTACACGTCCAAAGGACGAGGTTCGTCTACTCTCACCCCCCAAAATCTCTCACACAACACACACACTCAACACACACACACACACTCTCACACACACACACTCCCTCAACACATAACAAACTCGCTCACAACTTGCAATTGATGCATCTGTTATCCTCCATACGGAAATCCTACCCAAAATATCGGGCCATTTTGATATGGGGCGCATACATTTGAGTGTGGCGAGACGGAGATCACCATTTCGCTTGTGTCCGCCCTTTGTTACCACCTTCGAAAGTGGACACTATTTACCCATACACATCGCCGTCCGTACCAATAGTCCATGATATAGACCGGTCTCTCAAACAGTAACTATAAGTATGAAGAGTTACTATCATATAATCGCTTACCAGTATTATCGTATGAACAAGAGCTACTGTGTTGCACCCCTACTCCGGTCTTTACTAAACTGGAACTTCTGCTGCAATGTTTCTTGAATGGTTTATATGGCCCACCTTCGTAAAACAAGTACCCACTTAGAAACCTTCATTATATGCTTACTTACCCCTGTGCACATAAGTCAGCGCTGTCAAAAACATTACTGGCTTAAAGGCAGTAAGATGGCCCCCCCCCCCCCCCCCAAATCCCAAAAATAACGCCGAGTACATGTTCTTTGCTTGATTGTGTGCATGGCCACCTGGCCATCATCCATAGAAATGGGTTGTAAGATTCTCAACTGGTTTTACGCTGACCTCCTCTTCCTCCCCCTGCCCCGCTCTCTCCCCCGTCCCCCCCCCCCCCCCCCTCCCCCCATCTCTCTCCACCCCCACCCTCCCCCCCCCAACACCCCCCCCCCCACTCATGACCACAGACCAACCTGCCTTCGCTTAGTGGTAAGTTCGGAAAAATTAAGACAATACACCAATCACAATCTCCCTACTGTTACGACGATCTAACCTCTTCAATTCCGAAATTACTATTCTTATCAACTCACGAGGCCCCCTTGAGAGTAACCCTTTTATCTCATTCGATTTCTTTTGTACCTTTCGCTCTTTACTTGGTCACTGGCAGAGCATAATTGGAAAATAATAGGAGTGGAAGGAATTGAAGGGGGTGGGGGCGGGGGGGGGGTTGATGTGGCGGAGGGGAGATGAGGGGTGGGGACAGGTGGGGGAGTGACAGTGGTTGTAGTGTTAGTGTGATAGAAAGTGAGGGAAGGAGAAGGGGGAAAGACAGCGAACCACTCAGAAGAAAGGGGAAGGAGAGGTAGGGGGGTGTGTGTGTGTGTGTGTGTGTGTGTGTGCGTGCTCGCGCGCGCGCGCGCGCGCGTTGTTGTGCGTGCGAGCGTGCGCGCGTGTGCGTATGTGCACGCGCTCGCGATGCCGTGTGTGTGTGTGTGTGGGGGGGGGGGGGGGGGGTATAGAAGAGAGGTGCAGAGAAATGGTGATGGGGCGAGAGGGGGGGGGGCGGGGTCAAACTTTTTGTGGCCTAACTGTTTTGTTACTGGACTCTTCTTGGGATACATGCATTTAAACTCTTTCTGCCCCCGATTGCGACCTCGTAAACCAATGTTACCAAATTTTGCTGCCAATATAGTTCCCTACGAAGGAGGTTTGCATCTTCACCACACACAGACTCGATTGGACCAGATGGACAGAATATGGGTCATCACCGGTTGTCTGGTGAGGTGTGTTGTTCACGTGGTGGGCAACCATGCATTTGTTGGTCTGGCCTCCTGTTGACATCACTTTTATGGTTGGGCCCAGCGTTATTTCCAGGTTTGTGGTTGAGCCTACATACCATTGCTGTGGGTGCAGACTGCACCTGATAACATTTTCCACATTGGCAGACGTATAAGTAAGATGGTTGTAGTATTTTCCACGACCGCCCATCCTCATGAGAACAGTTCCGGTGGGTCCTGGCATGCCGACAGGTGTCGCATTGCCTTTTACATCTAAGAGAGCCAGGGCACTCTTTGGGTCATGCGTCCACAATCGTCTTGTACAGTGGGTTTGTAGTTTCCCCCATGTTTTTGAGTTCTCCGTCAGCTTCAATGATACTACTTGGAGGGAAAACAACAGTTTGGTTTTGGGGGGTTTGAGTACAGGAGATGGAGGTTCCTTTTAATGATGCAGTTCCGACGGAGCTCGAGGAGATCAAATTTTGTGACCAAGCTATCTTTTTGCTCTGCTTTTTACGGGGCTGATGGAGTATTGCATCCTAGATTTTGCAGCTCCTTGAGAGGATCCTCTTCTGAAGGCTCTATCTAGTGCCGCCTGACAAGGGTTAGGTATCTGGCATATTCCCTTATCGCTCTGTTCAGCGGTTCTCATTGCTGATTAACATTCTTAGTCTGGTCAATTGACTTCTCGCTATCCTCTGAAGACTGACTTGGATGGCAGGAGGAAGGGGGGAGGCTGCTATGGCAGTCTTCGAAAAGAAATACGTCAGTTTCGATGAGCCCAGGTTATTATTGCACCCTTACGTCCAAGTATTCTGCCTCTCTGCCACACGACAACCGTCCATTTTTATACCTGAGGGGAGGCAATTTCTGCAGTGTGTGTCGAAAGCACTGGCATCCAAGCAGAGTCTTGGTAAAAATTGCAAAAGCCATCATCTCTGCATCTGCTCCTGTGAGGGTTTCTATCTCTAAAGATTCCTTGTTCACCACAGAGCGGAAAATCAGGGGAACTGGCGTTTCTTGGACCCAGTTTCTCTCCGTTCACCATAAACACCATCCACATAGTCGAAGCTGGCAGGGCCCCATCTGTCCATGTTGGGAGCTGCAAATCAAAGGTCTTACTTCACATTCAGTGTCACGCACAGACATTGGTGTCAAGTGCTATTTTCAGTCCTTCAATAACGCAGTCCGTTCGACACCATGCAGGGAGAAGGATGGTCATTCGGCATTTGGGCAACAGCTGGGATCCATAGCATTGTCCACTTGGGTACAGTGAGACTACAATCGGCATACTGCCAAGTAGCTGTTGGGGGGTGTGGAGCACTTCTTTGTTGATAGTGTCCATTTTCTTCAGGAATTCTTTTGTATCTATAATTTGATTAAGGTAGATAACTTGTTAAATGGCAGATGCAGTCTGTATAATTTGATATTGGTTGTATTGGCGTCCCACTGCCTGACCAGATAGTAGTCTGTAGGATAGGAAAAGGATTTGGGGGTCTTGACAGGGTTTACATTCTGGCCGGATGTGCATCGGTGGTTTGTCACAAATAGCGTAACTTTCCTCATCAATCTCTCCCCTCTTGAGGCACATTTTGTCTGGCCAGCATTTGATTTTTTTGCTGGCTGTCTCTAGTTTGGGTTTTTTGTAGAATGTCATACTGGTTGTCATCTGTTAATGCTTGTTGTATTATCGTTTCATCATAAGAAAGTGGGGTGTATGACTGTGTGCGGATATTTTGTCTGCAATCCGACAGGCTGCTTGATGTGTTGAGGTAGACTGCGAAGCTCTTGCAGGGCAGTGACGTTGGCTTTGGTGAGGTTGTCCTGATTCGCTTTCGATTTTTGATGTCAGCAGGAAATCCTAGTGGCACGCCTCATTGGAATGCTGCCAGGGCAGGATTCATCTCTCGGGGCACTTCTTTGTGGTTGGTCTATACCATTGATTGTGTTTTTCTAAGGAATCTTTATGGGCGTTATCTATCTCAGCTTCATACCCACCCCTTTGTTTAATTTTCTGTTTCTCATGGAAGCGATGCCATCGCAGATGCGCTCGCCCAAGCATGGGTGCCAGCACTTGGTTCGCCTTACATCCATGGGTTGTCTCTTGGGGTGGTGGCAAGCAGTTCAGACATTTTCGGAACTGGAGATCCTTGATCTTTAGTCAGGAGTTTCTCCTGTGGACGTCTGTCACTATAGGGTCAACGGTGCCGGTCTTCTTCTGATGGGTGTATCCTTTTGAGGAAATATTTTTGGCTTTTTTTGAAATGTCCTCTTGTGCCTCTTTCTCCGAGTGGTCTAATATTTCTGGGTGGGGCTTACTTGGAGTTCGTCGGATTTGCGCTATGTTCTTCAGGGCTTCTGACAATTTCATCTGCTTACTAGTTATGAGTGATCCCAGAGTGATCAGATGGGTGGTGGAGTGGCTGCTGCTGTCTCTTTGTGTGTTTCAAAACCCCTAGCTTTCTTCCGTGTATTTGGCGCACCTTGGTGATGATGGCCGCAGTCTCTTCTCACCTTTCAAGTATTCTATTCGGCATTGTTGTTCACCCAATTGTGCCCCTACTCAGAGTTGTCCATATACTCTTGGTGGATATTGTATGTAACATCACTACTGGCATTACACACTTCTGAGTGGACTGTCTATTGGCCTGTGAGCTTGCATCGTTTAGGAGGTCTTCTCAATGGAGTCACCAAATTGCTATCTATTGTCTGGCTTCAAGCTTAAGTCAGATGTAATCTCAGTCCGTGAAGGCCTACACTTAATCACCAAACACATGCACAAAAATATTTCTTTTTTGCACGCACTTCTTGGTGCTTAACTTAGTTTCCGCAGTGTACAGTATTCTGCAGTGGGTATCATGGGGGCATCTACTGAAGGGGCACAGTTGAGGTTGATATACTTTTGTAGAAAAATGACTAGTTTCCGACAACCCTGCTTTAACTATGACCCGCACCTAGCAGTAGGAAGGGGCAGGATAGTTCCATGTAGGAATTCTGAAATAAATAAAGAAATCACATGCCCGTGCCTGTTGGCTTCACTTTGATTTTTAATACTTTTCGGCCGTGCTTTTCTTGCCTTCAGCAGGGAATCTGCACATGCGAATAAACAATTAGGCCCATCACCCCCCATTGGCACGCCCCTCCATTTTACCACGTTTAAGTTCTATTGGTCCTTCCCACACACACACACTCACATATACACATCATGTATGCACCACCAGCAAACCACTCACACACACATACACATTCACACACACCACACACACACACACACACTCACACCACCAACACACACAACACACACTCCACACACACACTCCACACACACTCACATACACACACACACACTAAATATCACTTACAAAGCAAATCGTACATACACACACACACACTACTCATCACTCATACCCCCACTGCACCACCACAACCCCCCCCCCCCCCATACACTCCACCCATTATACACACCCACCGCCAGTATATCTACATTGCACTAAAGTGATATTGATTTACACACCCCCATTGCCTAAAGAAACCAGCAAGCTAAAAATCATATTCCTACTATTAAAACAAAAATAAAAAAAAAAAAAAAAAAAATATAAACTTGCTCATGTGCACTCACACACACACACACTCACAGACACTCACACACCAACACCACTAACACATCACCACACCACACCACCACACACACACACTACTGCATGGCCATCATAATAACAGTGTTATTACATCAGAATTTTCTGATCTCGAGACTAAAATGTACATGTTCTATAAAATTCCACACATAATGTCCATCTCTGTTGTTTTGTTAGGAGTCTGTTCAACCTGCTGTATCCATTAAAACTCTAGGTCACATCTTAACCCGGAGGGGATGGATGCAAGTTTCTCTGAAGGCTAGCATAGTTTTAAGAAATTGAAGATTGGGAGGGTTGGGCTGGGGAGGCCAAAAACCCGAAGTGGAGGAGGGGAGGTGGGGGGGGCGAGGCGGTGTTCATTAACGAAATGGTTTCGGGGGTGGAGAAAGTAAGGAAAAGGGGCGGGGGGGGTGGGGGGCGGGCGGCCGGGAAGAGCAACGGGGAGGACGCTATATCATAGTAGACGTCAAAGACGATGTCTTCTACCTCACAAAATCTCTCACACACACACCAACACACACACTACACACACCACACACACACCACACACACAACACACATAAACACACACACACACGCTCACACATGCATTATATGCATCTGTACCACCAACTTCCCTCATCCCCCACCTATTGTGCCCATTTGACTATCGGGGGTCAGAACATAGTGTTGCTAGACGGAGATCACATTTCCTTTTGTCCAGCTCTTGTTACCACTACTAAGAGCATCCTACATTTACTCATCTCCTCCGTAACCAATAGTCATTATATTCACTCGGTTCACAAACAGTTAAATAATTATTTGATGCTTTACTATCACTAAAACTGCTCCAGTATTACTCTTATTAACATAGAGCTACTGTGATCTCCCCTACTTCCTGACTTTACTAAACTTTTAATCTGCGGCCATCTCCTTGAAGGTTTATAAGGCCCACCCTTCCCCCCCAGTACCAGTACCCACATTAGAGAAACCATCATTATCTGCTTACTTACCCCGTGTGCACAAGTCAGCTCTGTCAAAACTGTTACTTTGGTAAAGGCCAGTAAGATGGGGCAACTCAAAAATAAAGCCGAGTACATGTTCTTTGCCTTTATTGAGGGCTTGGCCAACTCGGCATCATCCAAGACCATGGGTGTTTGAATCTACTCAACTGTTTTTACGCTGACCATCCGCATCCTCCCCCCTCCCCTCTCTCTCCCCTCCCCCCCCCCCCCATCTTCCCTCCACCCCCCCCACCCCCCCCCCCAAAAACCCCAATAATGACACAGTAACTCCTGCCTTCGATTATTGGTAAAGTTCGGAAAAAATTAAGACCCAAAAACCAATCACATCTTCCTACTGTTACCGATATCTAACTCTTCAATTCCGAAATAAATAAAAAACATATCCAACTTCACGTGACATTGTGACGTAACCTTCTATCTCACTTTAGATTTCCATTGTTCCTTTCGCTCTTTAGTGGCATGGAGGCTTAATTAGGGAAATAAGATAGGGGTGGAAGGACATTGGAAGTGGGGGGTGGGGGGGGGGGGTTGAAGTGGCGGAAGGGGAGATGAGGGGTGTGGACAGCGGTGGGGGAGTGGTTGTAGTTGTAGTGTAGATAGGAACGTGATGAGGAAGGAGAAGGGGAAAGACAGAGAACCACTAGAAGAAAGGGAAGGAGAGGTTAGGTGTGTGTGTCTGTGTGTGTGTGTTGTGTGAGGTGCAGCGTGCGTTGAGCGCGCGCACTGGCGCGCGGTGGTGTGCGTGCGTGCGTAGCGCGCTGTGTGGTTATGTGCACGCGCTCGCGTGCGTGTGTGTGTGTGGGGGGGGGGGGGGGAGGTATAGGACAGTGAGAAGAGAGGTGCAGAGGAATGGTGTGGGCGTGGGGGGGGGGTTCAAACTTTTTGGGGCCTAACTGTTTGATACTGGACTCTTCACTTTGGATACATGCATTTAAAGCTTTTCTGCGATTGAGACTTGGTAAACAAGGTACCCATTTTGCCTGCCAATATAGTTCCCTAGAAGGAGGTTTGATCTTCCCACACACTGGACTCGATTGGACAGATGGCACAGCAAATGGGACATCACGGCTTGTCTGGGTGAGGTGTTGCGTGTTCTCTGGTGGGCAACCATGCATTTGTTGGTCTTGCTCTGTTGACATCATTTATGGTTGGCCAAGCGTAATTTCAGGTTTGTGTTGAGCTCTACTTACCATAGCTGTGGGTGCAGACTTGCACCTGATAATCATATTTCACATTGGCAGACGTTCATTGTTAAGATGTTGATGTATTTTCCTCGACCGCCCATCCCATGGAGGACACCAGTTCCTGTGTGTCCCTGGCATGCCTACCAGGTGTTCGCATTTCCTTGTACTCTAAAGAAGCCTGGGCAGCTTTGGGGTCCATGCTCCACAAATTAGTCTTGGTACAGTGGGTTTGTGGTTTCCCCAAGTTTTTGAAGTCTCCTGTCAGCTGCAATGTTACTCTTGGAGGGAAACACAGCATTTGTTTTGGGGGTTTGATACAGGAGATGGAGGTAACTTTATGATGGCCGTTCTCGCGACGGAGCTCGAGGGTCAAATTTTGTGACCCAAGCTATCTTTTTGCTCTGCTTTTTACGGGGCTGATGGAGTATTGCATCCCTAGATTTTGCAGCTCCCTGAGAGATCTCTTTGAAGGCTCTATCATAGTGCCAGCCTGACAAGGTTAGGTATCTTGCATATTCCCTTATCCTCTCTTTCAGCTGTTCATCATTGCTGATTAACATTCTTAGTCTGGTCCCAATGCTTCTCGCTATGCCTCTGAAGACTGACTTGGGAGGGCAGGAGGAAGGGGGAGGTAGCTATGGCAGTTCTTCGAAAAAAACGTCAGTTTCGATGAGCCCAGCGTTATTTATTCTCACCCTTACGTCCAAGTATTCTGCTTCTCTGCCACAGAAACCGTCCATTTTATACCTGGGGGATGCAAATTCTGCAGGTGTGTTTCAAAAGCACTGGCATCAGCAGAGTCTGGTAAAATTGCAAAGCCATCATCTCTGAATCTGCTCCAGTTGAGGGTTTCTATCTCTAAAGATTCCTGTTCACCACCAGAGAGGAAATCAGTGGAACTGGAGTTTCTTGGACCAGTTCTCATCCAGTTCCCCCATAAAAACATCCACATAGTCGCACGCATGTAAAAGTGTAAAATGGATGGGAGCGCCAATGGTGTGATGGCTTATTGTTTCGAATGTGCAGATTCCTGATGAAGGCTGAAAAGCCGAAAATTTGAAAAATAAAGTGGAAGAAAACAGGCACGGGCATGTGGATTTCTTTATTTATTATCATATTCCTACATGGAACTATCCTTGCCCCTTCTACTGCTAGGTGCGGAGTCAGAGTTAAAGCAGGGTTTTCTGAAAACTATCATTTTTCTACAAAAGTAGATTCAACCCTCAACTGGCCCCCTTCAGTAGATGCCACCATGATACCCACTGCAGAATACTGTACACTGCGGAAACTTTACGTTAAGCACCAGAAGTGCGTGCAAAAAGAAATATTTTGTGCGGGTGTTTGGAGATGAATGTGTTGCCTCATGGACTGAGATTACATCTGAACTTAGCTTTGAAGCCAGACAATGATAGCAATTTGGTGAACTCATTGAAAGACCTCCTAAACGATGCAAGCTCACAGGCCCTTAGACTAGTCCACTCTGAAGTGTATGCCAGTATTGATGTGAAATACAATATACTCCAAGAGTATATGGACACTCTGAGAGCCACAATTGGTTACAACAATGCGAATAGAATACTTGGAAAGGTGAGAAGAGACTGCAGGGCCATCATCACCAAGGTGCGCCAAATACACTGGAAGAAGCTAGGGGTTTTGAAACAAGAAAAAGAGACAGCTGCTGCTCACCCACCACCATCTGTTCCCCCTGGGATCACTCAAAATAGTAGCAGATGAATTGTCAGAAGCACGTGGAAGACATAGCGCAAATCCGACACCTCCAAGTAAGCCCCAGCCCAGAAAATTAGACCACATCGGAGAAAATGCACAAGAGACATTTCAAAGCCAAAAATATTTCTCAAAAGGATAACCCCATCAGAAGAAGACCGGCAACAGTTTGACCCTATAGTACTGACGTCCAATGTAACTCTGACTAAAGATCAGATCTCCATTTGCCGAATGTCTGACTGCTTTGCACCAACCCCAAGACAACCCATGGATGTAAGCGACCAAGTGCTGGGCACCCATGTTTGGGGCTGAGCATCTGCGATGGCATCGCTTCCATGAGAAACAGAAAATTAACAAAGGGGTGGGTGAAGCTGAGTAAGATAACGACCATAAAGAGTCCTTTGTAAAAAGACCATGGTAAGACCTACCACAAGAAGTGCCCCGAGAGATGATCCTGCCCTGGAAGCATTCATTGAGGCGTGCACAGGGATTTCCTGGACATCAAAAATCGAAAGCGAATCAAGGACAACCTCACCAAAAGCCAACGCAATGCCCTGCAAGAGCTTCGCAGTCTACCTCAAACACATCAAGCTGCCTGTGGGTTTGCAGACAAATCCGCAACAACAGTCATCACCCCACTTTCTTATGATGATAAGATAATACAACAAGCATTAACAGATGACAACCAGTATGACATTCTACAAAAAGACCCAACTAGAGACACCAGCAAAAAAGTCAAATGCTGGGCAGACAAATGGCTCAAGAGGGAGAGATTGATGAGGAAGTGTACGCTTTTGTGACAAACAATCCTGATGCACATCCTGCCAAATGTAAACCCCTGGTCAAGACCCACAAATCCTTTCCCTATCCATACAGACTACTTCTGTCAGGCAGTGGGACGCCAATACAACCACTATCAAAATTTATACAGACAGCCATCTGCCATTTAACTAGTTATCTACCTTATCAAATTATAGATACAAAAGAATTCCTGAAGAAAATGGACACTATCAACAAAGAAGTGGCTCCACTCCCCCCATCAGCTACTTTGGCAGTATGCGATGTTGTCTCACTGTACCCAAGTGTGGACAATGCTATGGGAGTCCCAGCTGTTGCCCAAATGCTCAGTGACCATCCTTCTCCACTGCATGTGTCAACGGACTGCGTTATTGAAGGACTGAAATTAGCACTTGACAACAATGTCTGTGCATACACAGATGGTGAAGGTAAGACTTTGATTGCAGCTCCCAATCATGGGACAGCAATGGGGCCCTGCCATGCGTGCGACTATGTGGATGTTTTTATGGGTGAACTGGATGAGAAACTGGTCCAAGAAACTCCAGTTCCACTGATTTCCTCTCTGGTGGTGAACAAGGAATCTTTAGAGATAGAAACCCTCAACTGGAGCAGATTCAGAGATGATGGCTTTGCAATTTTACCAGACTCTGCTGATGCCAGTGCTTTTGAAACACACCTGCAGAATTTGCATCCCCCAGGTATAAAATGGACGGTTTCCTGTGGCAGAGAAGCAGAATACTTGGACGTAAGGGTGAGAATAAATAACGCTGGGCTCATCGAAACTGACGGTTTTTTTCGAAGAACTGCCATAGCTACCTCCCCCCTTCCTCCTGCCATCCCAAGTCAGTCTTCAGAGGCATAGCGAGAAGCATTGGGACCAGACTAAGAATGTTAATCAGCAATGATGAACAGCTGAAAGAGAGGATAAGGGAATATGCAAGATACCTAACCTTGTCAGCCCGGCACTATGATAGAGCCTTCAAAGAGATCTCTCAGGGAGCTGCCAAAATCTAGGGAATGCAATACTCCATCAGCCCCGTAAAAAGCAGAGCAAAAAGATAGCTTGGGTCACAAAATTTGACCCTCGAGCTCCGTCGAAGAACTGCCATCATTAAAAGGAACCTCCATCTCCTGTACTCAAACCCCCAAAACAAATCTGTGTTTCCCTCCAAGTGTATCATTGCAGCTGACAGGAGACTCAAAAACTTGGGGAAACCTACAAACCCACTTGACCAAGACGATTTGTGGAGCATGGACCCAAAGAGTGCCCTGGCTTCTTTAGATGTACAAGGAAATGCGACACCTGTAGGCATGCCAGGGACACACAGGAACTGGTGTCTCCATGGGATGGGCGGTCGTGGAAAATACTACAACATCTTACTTGTACGTCTGCCAATGTGATATATGTTATCAGGTGCAGTCTGCACCCACAGCAATGGTATGTAGGCTCAACCACAAACCTGAAATTACGCTGGGCCAACCATAAAAGTGATGTCAACAGAGGCAAGACCACAAATGCATGGTTGCCCACCCCGTGAACACGAAACCTCACCCAGACAACCGTGATGTCCCATTTCTGTCCATCTGTCCAATCGAGTCAGTGTGTGGGGAAAAATGCAAACCTCCTTCGTAGGGAACTATATTGGCAGGCAAATTTGGGTACATTGTTTACAGGTCTCAATCGCAGAAAAGATTTAAATGCATGTATCCAAAGAAGAGTCCAGTATCAAAAACAGTTAGGCCACAAAAAGTTTGACCCCCCCCCCCTCCCATCACCATTCTCTGCACCTCTCTTCCTATACCCCCCCCCCCCCCCACACACACACACGCACGCGAGCGCGTGCACATACGCACACGCGCGCACGCTCGCACGCACACACGCGCGCGCGCGCGCGCGCACGCACGCACACAACACACACACACACACACACACACACACCTACCTCTCCTTCCCCTTTCTTCTGAGTGGTTCTCTGTCTTTCCCCTTCTCCTTCCCTCACGTTCTATCTACACTACACTAAAAACCACTCCCCCACCTGTCCACACCCCTCATCTCCCCTTCCGCCACTTCAACCCCCCCCCCCCCCCACTTCCAATTCCTTCCACTCCTATCTTATTTACCTAATTATGCTCTCCAGTGCCAAGTAAAGAGCGAAAGGAACAAATGGAAATCTAAAGTGAGATAGAAGGTTACGTCACAATGTCACGTGAGTTGATATGTTATTAATTTCGGAATTGAAGAGGTTAGATAGTCGTAACAGTAGGAGATGTGATTGGTGTTTGTCTTAATTTTCCGAACTTACCAATAATCGAAGGCAGGTTTTCTGTGTCATTATTGGGGTTTTGGGGGGGGGGGGGGGGGGGTGGAGGGAGAGATGGGGGGGGGGGAGGGGAGAGAGAGCGGGGGGGGGGGAGGATGAGGATGGTCAGCGTAAAACAGTTGAGTAGATCTTACAACCCCATGTCTTGGATGATGGCCAGTTGGCCAGTGCACTCAATAAAGCAAAGAACATGTACTCGGGTTATTTTTGATTTGCCCCATCTTACTGCCTTTAGCCAGTAACATGTTTGACAGAGCTGACTTGTGCACAGGGGTAAGTAAGCATATAATGATGGTTTCTATGTGGGTACTTGTTACTGAAGGGTGGGGCTTATAAACCTTCAAGAGATTGCCGCAGAGTTAAAGTTTAGTAAAGTCAGGAAGTAGGGGGTGATACACAGTAGCTCTTGTTAATAAGAGTAATACTGGTTAGCAGTTTTAGTGATAGTATACTATTCAATAATTATTTTACTGTTTTGTGAGACCGTGTTATATATAATGACTATTGGTACGGAAGGAGATGGTAAATGTGGTGCTCTTAGTAGTGGTAACAAGGGCTGACAAAAGGAATGGTGATCTCCGTCTAGCAACACTATGTTTATGAGCCCCTTAGTCAAATGGCACAATAGTTTGGGTAGGATTGAAGTTGGTGGTACAGATGCATATATGTGCATGTGTGAGCGTGTGTTGTGTGTGTGTGTGTGTGTGTGTGTGTGTGTGTGTGTGTGTGTGTGTGTGTGTGTGGGTGTGTGTGAGAGATTTTGTGAGAGTAGAAGAACATCGTCTTTGACGTGTAATGATTGATATAGCGTCCCCGTTGCTCTTCCTGCCGCCCCCCACCCCCCCGCCCCTTTTCTTACTTTCTTCCCACCCCCGAACCATTTCGTTTTGACACCCCTCCCCCCACCACCTCCCCTCCTCCACTTCGTTTTGCCCCCCAGCCCCACCCTCACATCATTTCTTAAAAACTATGCTAGCCTTCAGAGAAACTTGCATCCATCCCCTCCGGGTTTTAAATGTGACCCTAAGTTTTAATGGATACAGCTGTTGACAACTCCTATCATAACAACTGATGAATGGACATTATGTGTTGGATTGTTAGAACATGTACATTTTAGTCTCGAGTCAGAAAATTCTTGATGTAAAAACACTTATTATGATGGCATCGTGTGTGTTGTGTGTGTGTGTGTGTGTGTGTGTGTGTGTGTGTGTGTGTGTGTGTGTGGTGTGTGTTGTGAGTTGTGGGGTGTGTGTGTGTGCACATGAGCTAGTTTTTTTTTTTTTTTTTTTTTTTTTATAGTAGGTATATGGTTTTAGCTTGGCTGGTTTTTAGCAAAGTTGTAGAATCAAAATCACTTAGTGCTATGTAGATATACTGGCGGTGGGGTGTGTATAATGGTGGAGTGTGTGTGGGGTGTGGTTGTGGTGGATGCAGTGGGGTATGAGTGATGTAGTGAGTGTGTGTGTGTGTATGTACGATTTGCTTTGTATGATATTTAGTGTGTGTGTGTGTATGTGTGTGTGTTTTGTGTGTGTGTGTGTGTGGTGTGTGTGTGTGTGTGTGTGTGTGTGTGTGTGTGTGTGTGTGTGTGTGTGTGTGTGTGAATGTGTATGTGTGGTGTGTGGGGTTTTCTGGGTGGTGCATACATGATTGTGTATATGTGTGGTGTGTGTGTGGAAGGAACAATAGAAATGTAAAAGTGTAAAA
The DNA here is from genome assembly GCA_018398815.1 of Conus ventricosus. Classification (NCBI taxonomy): domain Eukaryota; kingdom Metazoa; phylum Mollusca; class Gastropoda; order Neogastropoda; family Conidae; genus Conus; species Conus ventricosus. Next base: position 6,520,306 of record CM031622.1, read on the forward strand.
TGGATGGGAGCGCCAATGGTGTGATGGCTTATTGTTTTCGAATGTGCAGATTCCTGATGAAGGCTGAAAAGCCGAAAATTTGAAAATAAAGTGGAAGAAAACAGGCACGGGCATGTGGATTTCTTTATTTAATTATTATTAATATATATATATATATATTTTATATATATATATAATATATATATATACAACAAACTAATAAATTCCAAGGATAAATACCGAGCACCGTTCCAGCAACTTACAGAGCAGCTTGGTGTTGCAATGACTGCAAGAAATATTGAATTATAAACAAAGCTTGCTCTTATGTCTTAGATTGAAGAAATAGGGGGAGATACGCATTCATATCTGCAGTGGTAGATGATTCTGCCTAACTAACAGTATGTGCTTGACTGGTGAATGGGGAAAAATAAATAAATGCTTCTCAAAATGAGCCTTCAGCAAGCTTATATTCTCCAAGGGGGAGACATCCTCCAATAGGGAGGAAAACTCACTAACATATAACTCCTGGTCATATACCGATATTTCCAAACTTTGTTGTTTCTCCTCAGTGACCGCGGAAAGTGGTAATTTGACTCCTCTGCCTTTTCAGTTTTAAGAAGAATGCAATCCCAGGAAAGGCTGGTGCGCAATGTCGTAGTATGGTTGTTGAGTTTTCAAAAAAAAAACCCAACCAAAGGTGCCATCTAAGAAGCAAAAGAAAATCATGAAAGAGCAAAACAAGCTACATTTCTTGTGAAAAGTAGAAAATATAAAAAGATATCCTCTAAGACACACGTGCTGAGGGCCAGTTCTTGAATGAATCCGCAAGGGACTAAAATACAACAACTAATAAATTCCAAGGATAAAATTCCAGCAACTTACAGAGCAGCTTGGTGTTGCAATGACTGCAAGAAATATTGAATTATGAACAAAGCTTGCTCTTATGTCTTAGATTGAAGAAATAGGGGGAGATACGCATTCATATCTGCAGTGGTAGATGATTCTGCCTAACTAACAGTATGTGCTTGACTGGTGAATGGGGAAAAATAAATAAATGCTTCTCAAAATGAGCCTTGAGAATATAAGCTTGCTGAAGGCTCATTTTGAGAAGCATTTATTTTATTTTCCCCATTCACCCAGTCAAGCACATACTGTTAGTTAGGCAGAATCATCTACCACTGCAGATATGAATGTGTACCTCCCCCTATTTCTTCAATCTAAGACATAAGAGCAAGCTTTGTTTATAATTCAATATTTCTTGCAGTCATTGCAACACCAAGCTGCTCTGTAAGTTGCTGGAATGGTGCTCGTATTTATCCTTGGAATATATTAGTTTGTTGTATTTTAGTCCCTTGCGCATTCATTCCAAGAACTGGCCCTCAGCACTTGTGTTTTAGAGGATATCTTTTATATTTTCTACTTTTCACAAGAAAATGTAGCTTGTTTTTCTCTTTCATGATTTTCTTTTGCTTCTTAGATGGCACCTTTGGTTGGGTTTTCTTTTAAACTCAAGAAACCATACTACGGTATTGCGCACCACCTTTTCTGGGATTGCATTCTTCTTAAAACTGAAAAGGCAGAGGAGTCAAATTACCACTTTCCGCGGTCACTGAGGAGAAACAACAAAGTTTCGAAATATCGGTATATGACCAGGAGTTATATGTTAGTGAGTTTCCCTCCCTATTGGAGGATGTCTCCCCCTTGGAGAATATAAGCTTGCTGAAGGCTCATTTTGAGAAGCATTTATTTTATTTTTCCCCCATTCACCCAGTCAAGCACATACTGTTAGTTAGAAAGAATCATCTACCACTGCAGATATGAATGCGTATCTCCCCCCTATTTCTTCAATCTAAGACATAAGAGCAAGCTTTGTTTATAATTCAATATTTCTTGCAGTCATTGCAACACCAAGCTGCTCTGTAAGTTGCTGGAACGGTGCTCGATATTTATCCTTGGAATTTATTAGTTTGTTGTATTTTAGTCCCTTGTGGATTCATTCCAATAACTGGCCCTCAGCACTTGTGTCTTAGAGGATATCTTTTTATATTTTCTACTTTTCACAAGAAAATGTAGCTTGTTTTGCTCTTTCATGATTTTCTTTTGCTTCTTAGATGGCACCTTTGGTTGTTTTTTTTCAAAACTCAACAAACATACTACGGTATTGCGCACCAGCCTTTTCTGGGATTGCATTCTTCTTAAAACTGAAAAGGCAGAGGAGTCAAATTACCACTTTCCGCGGTCACTGAGGAGAAACAACCAAGTTTCGAAATATCGGATATGACCAGGAGTTATGTGTTAGTGAGTTTCCCTCCCTATTGGAGGATGTCTCCCCTTGGAGAATATAAGCTTGCTGAAGGCTCATTTTGAGAAGCATTTATTTTTATTTTTTCCCCATTCACCCAGTCAAGCACATACTGTTAGTTAGGCAGAATCATCTACCACTGCAGATATGAATGCGTATCTCCCCCTATTTCTTCAATCTAAGACAATAAGAGCAAGCTTTGTTTATAATTCAATATTTCTTGCAGTCATTGCAACACCAAGCTGCTCTGTAAGTTGCTGAAACGGTGCTCGGTATTTATCCTTGGAATGTATTAGTTTGTTGTATTTTAGTCCCTTGCGGATTCATTCCAAGAACTGGCCCTCAGCACTTGTGTCTTAGAGGATATCTTTTTATATTTTCTACTTTTCAAAAGAAAATGTAGCTTGTTTTGCTCTCATGATTTTTCTTTTTGCTTCTTAGATGGCACCTTTAGTTGGGTTTTTTTTTAAACTCAACAAACATACTACGGTATTGCGCACCAGCCTTTTCTGGGATTGCATTCTTCTTAAAACTGAAAAGGCAGAGGAGTCAAATTACCACTTTCCGCGGTCACTGGGGGAGAAACAACCAAGTTTCGAAATATCGGTATATGACCAGGAGTTATATGTTAGTGAGTTTCCCTCCCTATTGGAGGATGTCTCCCCCTTGGAGAATATAAGCTTGCTGAAGGCTCATTTTGAGAAGCATTTATTTTATTTTTCCCCATTCACCCAGTCAAGCACATACTGTTAGTTAGGCAGAATCATCTACCACTGCAGATATGAATGCGTATCTCCCCCTATTTCTTCAATCTAAGACATAAGAGCAGCTTTGTTTATAATTATATAAAACAGAGAGTTTAAAAACCACAACAGACAAGATAAAAAGATTTTCAAAATTTTTCGGCTTTTATGCCTTCCTCATATGTATATGAGCCCTCAAGTGTTTTTGGAGACAGTGTTGACTCTTGTTGGTTTGTCTATTAGTTGGTCGAGGGTAAATATTTGTACGTTTCTGTCCAAGATTTGTTCGATTTTTAGTAAATCAATATTGAAATCACCTGGAAATATATTTTCATAACAGAATAAGGATGCTTCCTCCATCATTAAAGAGAATTCATCTATCCAATCAGTTTGCTCCGCCAGTTTCTATATATAAAGCTTCTGAGAACAGGATTCGATTTTTTCAGCTGTAATTCGATCCATAAGGATTCTACTTGGTATTTTACAGAAGAAAGAAAGCCAGAAACATGACTAGCACACAAATGGGCCTACATCCCAGCAAAATCGGTTACCATTTCACTTAATAGTAGTAATAAATAAATATATAAAAAGAAAACTGGTTGTTGCTCGCTGACCGAATGGTCCCAAACGGGGTGGGTCAGCCCCTGCTACGTCACCTCACACAACAGCCACACTGACACATGGGTCCACTCCACTGATGGCAATAGAGGAGGCAGTCACTCCAAGCCCTGAAGCCACACAGCAGCAAAGAGAAGACTGTTCGACCCTTCTCCTGGAGATCTCCTCTTCCGGACCCGAAGCTCCATGGACAGGTGGGCTGCTCTCTCGTGGCGTGTGAAGTGACGTCTAGGACCTCCCTTGCGATGGGCAGGGGCACCTGTGTGGCTCACATTAAGCTGAGCAAACGAACGTCTGCCAGAAATCAAACCCTGTACTGGGGATCAATAGTTTGTTGACAAACGTCTGCTCATGGTCAGTGGGAGTCATGAGGAGGTAAGGGTGGAGGTGTCACTACCCGTCGTCAGTCCGTGAGCAGGAGTGGGGTGCATGAGGAAAACGTCAATCCTGTATGACATTTAAGCTAGCGTTATAGATGTCCTTACAGTTGTTTCCGGCCATAGGAGCAGTGCATCGATTTATCAAGTATTTCGTTTAATCCAAAATAAACCCATCTGGTCAAAAATAAACATAACTATATCACCTTGCATGCATGACACTCTGATACGAAATGATAATACGAAGGAGTAATACAAATACAAGACAAGACAAAACCAGACAAGACAAGGAGCAAGCACAATGAACAGGTGCATTGAGAGTGTCCACTACCCCCCCCCCCCCCCCCCCCCCCCCCCCCCTTTAAATTTCCCACACTGGTCAGTGCCAGCGTTGTTGCGCGTCTGATTTGCCTACAAATTTCCCTGAACTTTTCTTTCGCAAAAGGAACCAAATAAGGGTTGAACAAAATGGTTAAATTTTCTCCACTCGTTCGAAAGTACGAGAGAACCTTTAAATTTAAAAATTATGGTTTAAACCCCCAACTTTTTTCCACACGCTAAGAATCAATTCTTAACCATAAATGGTTTAATAAAAAATTTTCCAAACCAAATTAGGAAGGGTTGCCCTTTTTAAAAATGAACATTTCTCCGAGTGGGTCACGGGTAATGAGAAAGATTTCCAAATCGAAAACAGAAAAAAAAAAAAAACATTATCTCCCTATGGGGGAAACGTCACTTTTCCAAACTACCATGACAAAACTTTTTGCGAACAAAAAAAAAACTAGTTAAAAAAAAAACCCTCTCAGCCTACCCAAAAATAAATAAAACTTTCAACTTAACCGCCTTCACTGTCTAATTAAATACAAAAACATTCCCAGTGCTTACAACGGGGGGGGAGGGGAAAAAAAAAAAAATAAAGGCAGGCCCGTCCCCCACGCCAACGTAGATGGGAAAACCCAACCCTTTCGGGCTGGACCCAGTAAAATACCAAACAGGGGGAATTTGCTCGTTGCCGCCCCCAAGGGGGACCAGCCTCCGATAAAAAAACGACTCATGAGAAACAAAAATTGCCAACATCCCTGCTGCACCAGAACAGTAACTTTTGTCGCAATGGTTCAAAATACAAAACATGTCCCACATTTTTCGCGTCCAAAACAGCGACACCCACCGAGGAAAGGGGGGGGAGGGAAAGGGGGAAAAGGTAAAAATTGCAGGGACAGCTCGCCTCACCCTCCGCTGGTTAAATCACCAAAGAAAGGGGAGGGAAAGGGGCCGCCGGAATACGCATCACCTGTCAGCGGAACAGAAACGAATGAGCTCAAGAGCACATTGCAGTTGCTTGATGTGGCTCTTTTTGGCGTGGACTCGAAAGTCATAAAAATTTGGGCGGTACCCCAAAGGGGAACACTCCCGGGGAAAGTTCTTTCGTGTCACACCGGGGGCTATTACCAATGGCATACCCGGGGGAGCAATTATGTCCCTTACATTTTAATGGAATGTCTTGGCGTGCATGCATCAATTTGGACATAGTGCGGGGCTACCAAGGTGAGGGCGGGATTGCTCGCAGCTGGTGTGTTGGGCATTGGGGGACAACCCCCCTTGGTCCCACCTCCCCCTTAATGTACGTTTCCCTCACAATTTTGGTGAACGTTTTATTATATTGCCTGTAAGTAAAATTTTCCAGAGAGCTGCCCTCAGCATTACCTGTAATGACATGTCGGGTGAAAAATTTCACTGCCCTTTGCAGTCAGTTAAAATCCGGGTAAAAAAACCCCCCATTTCCCGCAAGTAAAAAAGCCCGGGGGAAAAAAGGGGCACCACCTTTCCCCTGAAAGTCATGACAGGGGTAAAATTGCCGATATTGCATGAATTCACAATCCTTTACTGTAAAAAAATATTGCCCAGTCACAGTCAGGGGAACATTGTTACTTGCCATACGTCACCTTTTGGGGGGAAATGGCACTTTGAGAGTTACACTTTAAAACAATCGCGTTGTACTTGTTTCAGTTTTTTGTTTTTAGATATGTATTTTTTTAAAAGTTTTTTTAGAACTATTTTTTGATCCGATATTTAAAAGTTTTCCTTGGTCATTCAGTCGCATGTACTTTATGTTATATATATCCGGTGATCATCTGGAAATTTCTTAAGGGGCCCAGATCATTCCAAAACTGCATAAAGGCCCAGAAAGTTCCAGAAACGGTTTTGAAAGTGTCACCCTTTTTAGTCAGCCGGGGCGACCTCGAGTTTTCTTGACTGGTCGGGGCTTTTTGATTATCTGTATACCTCTCATTGTTCCTGCCTTTTCCGGGAAAGTTCCATTATTTTGATGGACAAGTTGCTTTTAAAATTTCAATTTTCCAGAATTAAACTTATGTTTTTCAGCTAAATTTTGCCTTTTTCCTCGAACTTCCGATTTCAAAATCATACATATTTGGGGGTTAACGTTTTGGGAAGAGGGGATTGCATGAATTTGATTGAATTAAAGGGACATGCGTGCTTTTTTGTTGTCTGTCTGTCTGCTTCTTCTGTCGTTGTCTGTCTGCTGTCTTTTCTGTTCGTTTATTTATCCTTTTAAAAATGTCAGGTAAAGAGATTTGTGACTTGGGGGAGATTGTGAGGTGAACCCCAATGCCGGGATGCAACTGGCATCTAACGACGTTTGATGCGTTTCTTAAAAACGAAAAACCCCTTAAAAAGATAACAGTGAAGCATGAAGAGACTGCAACAAAATTTTTTAAAATTTAAAAAAAATTGTAATATTTGGAGTTGTTACATCAACATGTAGTTCAATGGACCGTAAAGCATTCGTAATAATTGGGAGAAGGTTGACTCCTCAATACAAAAAAAACCCTTTTGTAAAAGAAACATTTCTTTTTTTTTAGAGTGGCGAGAGAGAGAGAGAGAGAGAGGGGGAAGAGAGAGAAGGAGAGAGAGAGCAAAAGAATTCTTTCACCACCCTCAAGGTTTCTTTAGGAAAAGGCGTGTCGTTTCATTGGAAAAAAAATCAGCGGAAACAGAAGAAAGAGACAAAAGAAAAAAAAGCAAAAGGAAGCGAAGGGCGTGGCGTGACCGGGTTCTGTGAAATATTTTTTCCCCTGAAAACTTTTCACGCCCAAATCATTATCGACCAGCCACACTGCGTTTTCTGGCAATGCGGAATAAAAGTGCCGACAGGGGAGCGTTTTAGTCCTGTGTGTTTTTTCACACTTTTTTTGACAAAGACATAATGAATCTTTTGACAGACAAAATTTGCATGCCAAACAAACACCGGGCTAAATTGAAAGGAGGGGGGAAAGGTCTGACAAAGCGTGCAGGTATACACTGAAAAAACCCAAACACAAACAAATTTTTTACCTCAGGCCTGTACGTGTGTGGGTGTTTTTTGTTTTGTGGGGGGTTGGTGTGTGTGTTTGTTGGTGCGTGCGTGCGTGGTGCGTGCGTGCGTGCGGCGTGCGTACGGTGCGGGGTTTTTATGGTATGTTTTTGGGTATGTGTTGTGTTGGTGTGGTGTGGTGTGTGTGTGTGTGTGTGTGTGTTGTGGGGTGGTGGGGTGTGTTGTGTGTTTAAAGCGCAGAACATCGGGAAAAGGGGGTTTTGGGGACGTGGAAATTTGAGTCAATCACAGGAAATACCAACTGGACTTTAATCAAACACTGGGAAAAAACAAGAATGGAAAAAACAACTTTTCAAAAATTTTTCAAAGAAGGGAAGACTGGGATGAAAAACGGGCCAGTCTAGAGAAACATTCTTTGATTTTTGGAGCAAGGACGAGAAAAATGACTAATGTTTTAAAGTTTTCTTTCCACTACCCTACTTATAATAAAGCGGCCACAACGCGGGGTTTTCAGTTACAGTAATGGGGAACACTGCTTCCCTGTCAGGTTCTTTTTTATTCAAAATCCCCCCGGTTACTACAACTGGGTTTATAAGGGGAGAAAAAAACACCCTAAATAATGATTTAGGCCCCCACAGGACGGGACTCCTCTTTTTAAATAAAATAAAAAAAAAAAATGCCCTTTTTTCATGCCCTTCGTCTCTGCCAAAAAACCTAGCCTCTAATTTCCCGGGATGTAGCCCATCCCCAACCATACAAAACAAGAAAAAAAAACGTGCAAAGCATAAACCAGCTCCAGCAAACAGTAGCAAAATGACTGTGCCACCTGAGAAACTGTTTTTCCCGTTACCGGGGTGCGACCAGAGATGATGGAAAAGGGAAACAATAAAGTCGTTGTTGTTGAAAAGAAAAAAGATCATCTTTTTGAGGAAGATCCTTTTTCCGAAAGAAAAAAAATCTACCATAGCAAAAGAGGTTCAAGTTCATAAACCAGGGTAAAGCTGTTTAAGAACAAAAAAGGGGGTACGGGGGCCTGAATCCAGGGGGCACGTAGACCCTCGACACAACGACAACGTAAACCACAGTTGCTAAGTCGACATAAAAACTCCTAGACGATTCATCCGCAAGGTCCCCTTCTCTCTCTCTTCTCTCTCTCTCTCTCTCTCTCCTCCCCTCTCTTCTTTCTCTCTCTCTCCCTCTCCTCTCTCTCTCTCTCTCTCTCTCTCGCTCGCTCTCTCTCTCTCTCCTCTCCTCTCTCTCCTTTTCCCCCTTCCCCTCTCTCCCTCTCTCTCTCCCCCTCTCTCTCTCTCTCCTCCCTTTTTTAAGATCTTGTGTCTTAAATTTCAAAATGAGCAGCAAAAATTCGGGAGACAATTGCCAGACAAGACACACTGTTTCACAAAGACAAATGGCAGGGTTAAAAACAAAAATCCAGAAAAAAACACCGTTCGTGATGCAGCACCAGATCGCATGGAAAAACTAACACAAATGACCGAGAAATTCAGAAACCCCCCCAGATGTTTCCATGGCACAAGAACGCCGTTGATTAAAAGGCCAACGTCAAGCGGGGGATGACGGCAGACATTTTAAGGACTGGCGGTCATTTGAAAAGAGATGGCCCGGGCAAAACACAGGTTCGCGGGTGCTTGCAACTTTTCAGCGCCAATATCCTGCGGGTGTTGCAACTTTTTGGGCGCAAAATCCTGCGGTGCTTGCACTGTTCGGGCCAATATCCTGCGGGTGCTTGAAAACTGTTGGGCCACAATACCCTGGTGCTTGAAACTGTTCGGCGCACAATATCCTCGGGTGCTTGACAACTGTTCGGCCACAAATCCTGCGGGCTTGACAACGTTCGGGCAAAATTTCCTGGGTGCTTGCAACTTTTCGGCGCACAATATCCCCGGGTGCTTGAAACTGTTCGGTAAAATATCCTCTGGTGCTTGACAACGTTCGGCGCACAATCCCCTGCTGGCTTGAAAAACGTTGGGCCACAAATCCGCTGTGTTTTGACAACGTTCGGCGCAAAATACCTGGGGGGTTCTGACAACTGTTGGGGCCGCACAAAATCCTGCGGTTGTTTGACAACTTTTCCCAGCGCCAATATCCCCCTGGGTTGACAACTGTTGGGTGCAAAATATCCGCTGGGCTTGAAAACTGTTGGGCGACAATATCCTGCGGTGCTTGACAACTGTTCGTGCACAAATCCCGGGTGCAAAATGCAGGATACCCTCTTCTTGCCCCCAAAAGGCCACAAAAAAAAGACACCCCATGTGAGCGGGGATCATTCACAGATGAAAGCCCCACTGTCGAGGGCCAAAATTTTCCGAGCTAGGGCATATCAGACAGGGCACTGCTGAAAATTATCGTTCACCTACTTGACGCCATGTGCCCCTTAAAACAAACAGGGGAAAAGGGTGAACCCAAGCACAATAGCAAATGCTTCCGCAAAGCGGATTCGATGGATAAAAGCGGCAGCAAAAAAGAGATTAATCTGCAAGGACAAATATATGGACAGTAATTGAAACCTTTTTATGAGAGCGATGAGCAGCATCCGTCTACATCCAAAATTGATGACGATTGAAACATCAGCGTTTCACAAACTGAAACTGACACAGAAATCAAACACCCTCCAATCAGCTGCTCCAGAACGAGGGGCCACGGGAAAACTTTTGGGATGGAGGGGAAAAGACCGGGGGTCAAACGAAAAAGTGTCAAGAAAGACAGTTTTTTGGATTGTGTGGGGAAAAAAAATATCTATGCTTGCGGGCAGCCCAGGGTTTAAAAGCGCTTGATTCTTTCATGGTTTGTCCAAACCTTAAGTTCTTTTGTGTGTACTGGACGTCAAAAGAAAAAAAACTGACTTGTATCCAAAAAGCCCTAGCGAAAAGCTCAAGAAGAGACCCAACCAGGGAGAGGAAAAAAGGGGAAGGGGAAGACGTAGGGGGGAAAAGGGGGCAAAAAGACAGAGGGGGAGAACAATTGGGAGGGCATAAAGAGAATGGGAACAACACACGGGGTTTGTGGGGGAGATGATGCAAAGGGGGAGGAGTTATGAAAGAATGATGAGAGAAGAGAAAGGAGAGGGGGTAAGAGGGGAAAGGGGGGGGGGGGGGGGGGGCTGAGGGGGGGGAAGGGGGGATACAGGGGAGGGTGAAGAAGTGATAAAGGGAGAAGGAAAAGAAAAAGGGGGAAGACAGGAAAGGGGTTAGAAAAGAGGAAAAGAAAGGAGTAAGGAGGGGAGAGGCCAAAGGAGAGAGAAAATGATGATTTGGGCAGGGGAAAATGTAGAAGAGGAGAAAACAAAAGGGGGATGGTGGGGGGTGGGGGGTGGGGTGGGGGGGGGATCTTTTAAAAAGGGGAAAATTTCCGCAGATGAAGATCTGCAAAAGCTTTTACCATATACTCGAGCTTATCATGGCAAAACTTTTGGGCCAGACTGTCAAACTATACTTGAACAGAAGTACCAGTGCACAAAGCCAGGGTCCTACATGGGAATTTGGGCAAATTTCCCGCTCTATTTACATCCGACCAAGTTTATTCTAATTTTCCTCAGCAAAGGATAAAGGGACCCCACCAATTTACCACCCCCTCCCAGACCTCCCTTTACAGTGGCCTCATATGGAGTCATGTGGACATCCACTCTATCAGGGGAAAAGGTAGCTAAAGACGGGGGGAACCACTTGTTGTGTTCCCCAAACCCGGGGATAATTTTTTTGTTGTTGTTGTTGTTGTGTTTGTTTTTTTTGTTTTTGCTGTTGTTTTTTTTTTTTTGTGTGCAGTCAACACTTTGCATTTTTTTAATAAATGTCGTGGAGCACAAAAACTTTTGAGCATACCAATTTGGAACACAGCGGACGTTGAAGAAAATTCAATATTTTTGTATCATGCCCCCCGTTGTTTTCTAAAGATTTTAAAAATTTTTTTAAACCCTTTTGCCAAAATTTGGGGTCCAGGAAAAGTTTTTCGTGAAAAAAACACCCTAAAAGTATTTGTTTGAGTAATTTTAGACTGAACCATGGATAAAAAATTCAGAAGTTTTTCAGGTTACATCTGAATTGAAAAAAATCTTATTTGGTTTTTTTCAAGAGATAATCAAAAACCATTTTTAGAAAATATTCACTTATGATCGAGTTTTGTGTTTATAACTTTTTTGGGGCAAATTTAGAGTTTGGTTGGAGGTTTTTTTTTCATTGATATTGCATCCATAGACACAACCCTCGGGGGATCTATATTAAAATATTGAACAAAAAGGGAATGGGTTTTCCCAGGGAAAGGCCCATAAGAAAGACCCTAATTGGGGAAACTTGCCATCCTATTGGAGTTAGGAACTTTTCATTAAACATGACGACTGAAGCAAAATCCCCAGGGGCACATTACCCCACCACAAAGCTCCCCCAGGCTGGGAACATTGGACGTTCGGTTTTCCCAAACCCGGTGTGGAAACCCCCCAAACGGCTTGCAGTCGGGCTAGATCCCCCGTCCCCCTTTTTTTACCGGCCCTCAATACCCCATCGGCATAACCACTTCCAGCTTTGAGTGACGGGACATGGTCCCCAACAACTTGTGATAACTTTTGTCTGAGATCAAGATTCCCTGACATTTTCCCAGCTGAGCATTTCCCATTGTTTTTATCATTAATGACTTTATGCCTACTAACATCTATTTTTATATAGAATTAGTTGTTTTTAAGTATTTTTAACACATATAGTTTTTAAAGGAAACTTCTCTCTTTTTTTTCATGCAACCCTTTTCTTCACTTTTTCTTTTTATTTGTCTCCCCCTTTAGTTATGCAAAACTCTGAGACTACCTTTATTTCTTTTAACATAAAATTTATTTTTTACCAAAAAGATGAATAAGAAAAAAAAATTTTTTTATGTATTCCAGTGGAAAGTTGTTCCCAGTGTTAAAAATTGAGACTGTTCAGTTAAAACTTTCACAAAACCTCACAAGGTATTGTCTATTCAGTCCTTGAATTTAAAAAAGCTGCCCAAAAAAATAATTTCTATTATCCACCAATCCATCAAAAGGATGATACACGAAAAGTCCCAGGCTATTTTTAGGGGGGGGGTTTCAAGACTCTTTGCCCCCCGTCCTGCACCCTCTGATCATAGTTTTTCTTGTTGGTTTTGCTGCCAGAGCCACTTTCCATCATGGGAAATAATCTAAAGTGGGGGAACTTCTGTTAGGTAATTAAAAAAAGCTGGAGGTCCTTTTCTTAAAAAAAAGACTTTTTTGACGCAAAAATTAATAATCTCCATAGTCAGGGAAAAGGGGGGGAAAGCAAAAAGGGGGTGGGGTTTTTTCGCACCAAATCAAAAACACATGTTTGCTGCTTAGCTTATTTTTTTAAAGGTCAGTCTTTGTGTGAAAGACTCATCAATTATATCCTTATAATATTTGGACTTCAAAAAAATTGTGAGCCCAAACAAAACAATTTTTGAACTACGGGGGAATTTCGCGCCTGGGGTAATTCTGGAATATAAAGAAACTTTGCAGCAAAATGAACAAAAACTCCCATAAATTTATTCTTAGCTCCAAAAGACACTTTCAGTTGCATTGATTTTGTCGGAACTGTTGTTTTTATTACCATAACAGCTGCATCAAGTGTCATCATCACTTAGTTTTTTAAAAAAAAAGTTTTTAAATTTGGGGAGGTAAAGAAAGAAAGAAAAAGTCGAATTTCTTCTCCTTTTTTACAAGCACAGGTTTTTGTGGAGAGGTAAAAAAAAAAAAACCAACACAGTTTTTTAAGTAAGGTTGTAGATATACTAAAACGTTCGGCATTACGGGGGTGACATTTCAAAATTTTTTCCCAAACCCAAAAACCCCTCAAGACCCCTTGTGTTTTCTTTGGGGGGGCTCTAAAGATTTATACACTTAAGCACCCCATAAATGGTATATTGAAAAAAGAGGATATATTTTTTCTAGAATTTCAAAAAAATCCGAAAATATCCAGTTTTTTTCTGACGTTCTGTTTATTTTTTGTTGGTTAGCTAGTCACAAAAATTTGGTATTTAAGACACAATATTATCTTTTGGCGAGGGATTGACCTTTAACATTTTTTTTAGTAACCTGTTTATCGGGTTTTTCCAAAAGATTGTTAATGCTTTGGAAGAAATAAGATCTTGAAAAGGTTTTTTTTTTTACATCGTTTCAGGTAATTGACTAAGTTTTTCTTTGTTTTTTTTTAGGGAACTCGACTCCTGACACTAACACGACCTCTTAAGTCGGTAGCAGTGTCTAAACTTTAGTTATCCAGGGGTTTTTTAAATTTTTTACAACCCATTATTTTAAAAGGGGCATGCTTATTATAAACTTAAGGGCCGTGATCCAGACTTCTAAAAACCCCGTCGGGGGCTGTGAATTGATAGCAATGGAAAGGAAAGATTCATTAAAACCCGCGAAAGGAGCATTGTCAAATTTTGAACAGTTTTTTGTAGGGAATTATCTTGTGGGGGAAATTTTGGAACTTTAAATCCCACTTGGGCCACGTAAAACCACTGGAGAAAAGGTCGTACAACCTTTCGGGGGCATATTTCTATCATGGTGTTAACGAAGAAGTCATAGATGGTCATCAAGTGTTTTTTTTGGGGGACACGGTGCTCTTGTTGGTTTTTTAATTTGTTGGTCGAGGGTTTAAAAGATTTGAAGTTTGTCCAGATTTTTTTGATTCCATAAATCAATATTGAAATCACCTGGAAAATATTTTTTTTAAAGAATAAGTGTTCCTCCATCATTTCATATAATTTTTAAACAATTTGTTTGCTCCACCGGTTTCATTATAAAAACTTTTTAGACGGGGTTCGCTTTTTTTAGCTTTAATTCGATCCATAAGGATTCTACTTGGTATTTTGCAGAAGAAAGAAAGAAGAAAACACAACTAACACACAAATGGGCCTCATCCCACAAAATTGGTTCCATTTTTTCCTAATAGTAAAAAAAAAAAATTGAAAAAAAAACAGTTTTTTGCCACTGACTGAATGCCCCCAAAAAGGGGTGGGGCACCCCTGCTAGTCACCTCACAAACACCACACTGACCCCAAAGGCTCCACTCAACATGGCAAAGAGGGGAAGTCACTCCAAGCCCAGAAACCACACACACAAAAAGAAGAAGTTCGACCCTTCTCTTTGGGGTCTCCCCCCTCCGGACCCGCACTCCACAACAGGTGGGCTGCTCCTTCAGGGGGTGTTGTGCGCTAGGGCCCCCCCCTACGATGGGGGAGGGACACCCTTTCTCTAACATTACCTGAGCAAACGAACGTCCCGCCAGAAATCAAACCCCCCGTACGTACTGGGGTCAAATTTTTGTTCAAACATGCTGCTCATGGTCGGTGGGAGCAAAGGAGGAAGGGTGGAGGGGTCACCCCCCGTGTCTCCGTGACGGAGTGGGGTGCATGGGGAAATCGCTAGTCCTGTAGACATTTAAGCTAGCTTTAATGTCCTTGCAGTTGTTTGTGGGTGTAGGAGCATGCATCGATTATCAAGTTTTTCGTTTAAAAACCCAAAAAAAAACCATCTGGCAAAAAAAAACATAATATATCACCTTGCATTTAAGACACTGATACAAAAATAATCGAAGGGAAATAGAAATACAAGACAAGCAAAACCAAGAAAGACAAGGAGCAAGCGCAAAGAACGGGTCATTGTAGAGGCCCCCTTCCCAACCCCCCCTTAATTTCCCACCTGGTCGCGTGCCAGCGTTTTGCGTGTCCAAAATTTTTCCACAAAAATTTCCCGAACTTTTCTTTCGACAAAAGGAACTCCTCATAAAAGGTTGAACACATGGATTGAATTTTCCATTCTGTTACAAATGCAACGACGAACCGTAAGTTAGAACTATATGGCTAAACCCCAAATGTTTTCACCCATAATGAATTTTTAAATTTTTAACCACTAAAAGGGGTATTAAAAAAAGTTACCAACCAAATGAGGACAGGTAGTCCTCTTTAAAGTGAACACTCTTCTGAGTGGGGGCTACAGGGAATAGAGAACAATTTCCAATCGACAAAACAAAAAAACTTATCTCCCTATGAGGGGAAAACGCCACTTTTCCCCAAATACCATGGGAATACTCTTGCGAAGCAAAAAAAGGTTAAAAAGAAAAACCCCCCAGCGCTACCCAAAAATGAATAAAATTTCAAATTTTAACCGGCCTTTTACTATCACATTAAGTACAAACACTTTGGGGCTTACCAACAGGGGGTGGTGGTGGGGAAAAAAGAAAAAAAGGGGGACCGTCGCCCTACCCAACAAACGGGGGAACCCAGACCCCTTCAGGGGTGGATCCCAAAGAAGACAACCAAACAGCTGGAATGCTCGTTGACAGCTCCCAAAGGGGGAAACCGTGCTCTCCGATCAACACACCTGATAAACAGTAAATTTTCCTACCACATCCCCCGCTAGCACCAAACATAAAAAAGTTTTTCGAATGGTTCAAAAAACACAATTCCCCCCAGTTTCGTGGCCACAAAAAGGGGACACGCCACTGACAAAGGGGGGGGAAGAAGGGGGAAAGGGAACAATTGCACGGACACCCCCCCACCCCTCTCCGCTGGTTTTAAACCCAAAAAAAAGGGAGGGGAAAAGGGGCCCTCCTGACATACGCATCACCTGCGCGAAACGCAACGAAAGCTACAGGATGCACATTGCAGTTGCTTGAATGTGGCTCGTTTTGCTGGTGACCTCTGCAAGTCTGAAATATGGGCTGGTCACCCAAGGAAAACACTTCCGTGGAAGTTCTTTTATGTCAATCCGGTGGCCATTACACAATGGCATCTGACCAGGGAGCACTTATTGTCCCTTGAGTCTTAATGGAAAGTCGTGTGCGTGCATGCATTTATTTGAACATTAGTGCTGGTACAAGGTGATGCAGGATTGCTCGAAGATGGTTTTTTGTTGGGCATGTTGAGGACAGTACTCCTCAGGGTCCCTCCCGCACCTTAGAGTATATTTTTTCGGTCACAATGTTGGGGAACGGTGTTCATTCATGATTGCCTGTAAGTCACTATTCTCAGAGACTGTCTTACCCTCAGCATTACCTGTAAGTGACTGTCTGGTGAAATGTCAATGACCTGGCATTGTCAGTTACAATCCATGGTGAAAAACACCCAGTTTCTGCCTGCAAGTCAAGTCCGTGGTGGAATGGTCACCAACATTTACCTGCAAGTCATGGACTTGGTGAATTGTCACTGATTTGTCACTGACACTTACATGTAAGCCACACTCCTTCCTGTCAAAAACATTGCCGCAAGTTTTCTTGACACTTGGATGAAATTGTCATGATTTTCACTGAAATTACCATGTAAGCCACACTCCCTTACTGTCAAAAACCATTGCCTGCAAAGTCAATGACACTTGGTGAAATTGTCTCTGATTTGTCACTGACCATTACATGTAAGCCACACTCCCTTACTGTCAAAACATTGCCTGCAAGTCCAGTCACAAGGAACATTGTTTACAACTTGCCAGCTACGTCAACCTTTGGGGGGGAACTTGCACTTTGAGAGTTTACATCTATTATAAACAGATCACGCATAGGCTGTTGTTTCAAGAGTTGTTTTTTTGAGATGTGTCTTTTAGATTTTTTAGATGTTAATAAAGTATTAATTTTTAGATCCGTATTATTTAGTGAGTTTTTCTTGGATGCTTCAGCGTTGTGACTTTATGTTTATATATAGTCTGTGTGATCATCTGGGCAATTTCTTAAGGGGCCAGGGATCATTCCGAACAGTGCATAACTGTGCCCTGAGGAAGTGCCCAGAAACTGTTAGAAATGGTCATGCCTTTTAGTCAGCCAGGCGACCTCGAGTTTTCTGACTAGTCTGGGCATTTGAATTATCTGTTTGGTGCCTACGTCATTGTTTCTGGGCCTTTCTGGGAGAAGTTCATTCGTTTTGATGGGACTTGTTTGCATTAAAATGTTCAGATTTTCCAGAAGTAACTTCTGTGTTGGACAGCTGATATATGCCTTGTTCCTCGAACTTTCCCATTTCATAATTCCATACCATCTTGGGTTGAAAAAAGTTGTTTGGGAGAGGAGTGATGCATGAATTTAGATTGATTCAAGCGACATGCATTCCGTTGTTGGTTTTGCCTGTCTATCTGTCTGTCTGTGTGTCTGGCTTTCTGCTTGTTCGTTTGTTTTAATTTTTTCCCGTTGTAAAGATGTCAGGTAACGACAGATTTGTGAATATCGGCGGGAGCATTGATGATGGTGAATCCCATGCTCAGGGGAGGCAACTCGGCATCTAACGACGTTGATGCGTTTCTTAAGAAACTGAGACTTTATATATGATAAACTTTGTGAATGCATATAATTGACTGCAACAAAGTTTTAATATGAGAAGTGTACATCATATGGCGTTGTTACATCAACATGTAGTCAGATGCGACGTTAAAGCATTCGTACATAATCTGGGAGAAGTGTTGAATCCTCAATACAAAAAACCTTCCTCTTGTAAAGATAAAACGGAACATTTCATATTTTTAGGAGTGGCAGAGAGAGAGAGAGAGAGAGTGAGAGATAGAGGAGAGAGGTGAGAAGGAGAGGTGAGGAGAGGAGCGAGAGCGAGAGAGAGCCTGAAAGGATTCATTCACTAGGCCCATCAGTGAGATCTTTAGGAAAAGGCGTTTTGTCGTTCATCGTTGGAAAAAAAAATCAGCGAGAAACAGAAGAAAGAGAGCGAGAAAAGAAAAAAAAAAAGGAACGAGAAAGCCGAACGGGCGTGGCCGCTGTACATGGTTCTGTGTGAACTACTCGTTTCCCTGCAACTTTTCCAGCCAAATCATTTATCGACCAGCCACATGCTGTTTTCTAGGCATGCTGGAATAAAAGTGCCGACAGGGGAGGCGTTTAGTCCTGTGGTTTGTTTCAAACTGGTTTTTTGACATAAGACATAGTGAATCTGTTTGAGCAGACAAAACGTGTCATGTCAAACAAACACACTGATGAAGTTGAAAGGAGGGAGGGAAGTCTGGAACAAAGCGTTGCAGGTATGGCACAGTTGGAAAAGCAACAATGACACATACATTCTTTCTACTCAGTGATCTGTACGTTTGTGTGTGTGTGTGTGGGTGTGTTGTGTGCGTGCGTGCCGTGCGTGCGTGCAGTGCGTGCGTGCGTGCGTACGTTGCGTGTGTGTATGTGTATGTTGTGTGTATGTGTGTTTGCGTGTGTTGTGCTGGGTGTGGTGTGTGTGATCGTGTGTGTGTGTGTGTGTGTGTGTGTGTGTGTAGTGTGTGTGCGTTGTGTTAAAAAGCGACAGAACTATCGGGAAAATGGGTGGAGGCGGGGTTTGGGACGATGGAATTTGAGTCAATAAGGAAGATACCAACTGGACAATTAATCAAACACTCGGGATATTTGCGAAGAAGTGGATAACAACTGTTCAAGATATCTTCAAGAGAGGAATGGAAGACTCGGATGAAAACTGATTGTTCCAGTCTTAGAGATACTAGTTTCTTTGACTTTGGAGCAAATGGACGAGTAAAATGACTAATTGTTAAGTAGTTTCTTTTTTCTTTTTTCCACATACCCTACTTATAATAAGTCGGCCACACGCAGTTTCAGGTTACAGTAATGGGGAACACTGCTTCTGTCAGAGGTCTTCTTTTTTTTCTATTAATAATACTCCCGGTTACTAACAAACGCGGTTTATTAGAAGAAAACACACCTTAAGTAAAATGCATTTTATGGTTCCCCCACAGGACAGATCCTCAGTTATACTAAAAATGAAAAAAAAAAATGTCCTTTTCATGACCTTCGGTCTCTGCAGAAACCTAGCCTCTAATTACAGGATGTAGCCCAGATGCCCAACCATAACAAAAGAACATGTGAAACGTTGCGAAGCATCAACCAGCTCCATCAAACAGTAGCAAAATGAGACTGTGCCCCCTGAGAAACTTTTGTAACCGTTATCCTGTGGATGCTTGATCAGAGATGATGGAGTTAGGGAAGAAAAGACAAGAAATCGTTGTTGTTTGAAAGAAAAAAGATCATCTTATTGATGAAGAGATCCGTTCTTTCCGTAAGAAAAAATCTACCCTAGCAGAAGAGGTTCAAGTTCATTCATCCACGGTTATATGCTGTGTTTGAAGAACAAAGAGAGGTACAGGGCTGATATTCTCAGAGCGGCACTTGTAGGACCCATCGACACAACGACAACGTCAACCACAGTTTGCTGAAGTCCGACATAGAACTCCTAGACTGATTCATCAACGCAAGGTGCTCTCTATCTTTTCTCTCTCTCTCTCTCGCTCTCTCTCTCTCTCTCTCTCTCTTCTCTCTCTCGCTCCTCTCTCTCTCTCTCTCTCTCTCTCTCTCTCTCTCTCTCTCTCTCTCTCTCTCTCCTTTTTATGATTACTTGATCACAGTCTAAGCAATCTAAAAATGAGACAGCTAATCTGGTGACTATTGCCAGGACAAGACACATGTTATCACAACGACAAATGGCATGGTTACAAAAAATCCAGTAAAATATCCCGTTCTGTGATGCAGCACATGATCGAGCATGGAAAAATCTCTCACTAATGACACATGAATTCTGCAACCCAGAATGTTTCCATGGCATCAAGGAATGCCTGTTGATTACAAGGCCAACGTCAGGCGTGGTGACGGCCAGACATTTTCAAGGATGGTCCCTTGCAGTCATTGACAGAGAGAAGGACCGGCAGATAACACAGAGTTCTGGCTGGGCTTTGACAACTGTTCAGGGCGCACAATATCCTGCTGGTGCTTGACAAACAGTTCAGCGCACAATATCCTTGCTGGTGCTTGCACTGTTCAGCGCACATTATCCGCTGGTGCTTGACAACTGTTCAGCGCACTAATATCCTGCTGGTGCTTGACAACTGTTCGGCGCACAATATACTGCTGGTGCTTGACAACTGTTCGGCGCACAATCTCCTGCCCTGGTGCTTGACAATGTTCGGGCGCACAATATCCTGCTGAGTGCTTGACAACTGTTCGGGCACAATATCCTGCTGGGGGCTTGACAATGTTCGGCGCACAGAGATCTGCTGGGTGTTGGGACAACTGTTCGGTGCACAATACTCTGCTGGTGCTTTACAACTGTTCGGCGCACAATATCCCGCTGTGTTGACATGTTCGGTGTCAATATCTGCAGGTGCTTGACAACTGTTCGGCCGACCTATATCCTGTGGTGCTTGACAACTGCTTCGGATGCACAATATCCTGCTGGTGCTTGACAACTGTTCAGCGCACAATATCCTGCTGGTGCTTGGCACAAGTGTCGGGCGCACAATTTCCTGTGGTGCTGACCATTTCAGCGCACAATATCGCTGGTGCTTGAAAAACTGGTTCGGCTTGCACACATCTGCTGGTGCTTGACAACTGTTCGGGCAAATATCCTGATGGTGCTGACAAACTGTTCGGTGCACAATATCCCGCTGGTGCTACATGCGCACGGATATCCTCTTCCTTGCCGCCAAAGGCACATCAAAATGCCAGCCACATGTGATGCAGGGATCATTCACGTAATGAACGTTCCACTGTCGCCACGGCCAAAGTTTTATCGAAGCTGATGGCATAATACCGATGCAGGAGCAGCTGCTGGAAAATTCTCCGTTCACACTACTTGACGCATGGCACTTCAAACAGAACAGGGGGACAAGGTGAAACCCAAGCACAATGAGCAATGCTTCCGCCAAAGTGGATTCAGGATGAAGATGAAGCGGCAGCAAAAAGAGATTAATCTGCAGAGGACGAATTATGGACAGTGAGATTGAAAACCTCTTTGATAGAGAGCGATGAGCAAGCATCCGTTTCTAACATCCGAATTGTTGGTCGATGTTGCAAACATCACGCCGTGCACAAACTGGCAACTGACACAGAAGATCAAACACCCACACGTCAGCTGACTCCAGAAACCGATTGGGCCTATGGAGAACTATGGGTTGGGAGAGGAAGACTCTGGGGGTCAAACTGAAAAAGTTGTCAAGATAGACAGTTTTTGGATTGATGTGTGCGGAAAATAAATATCTACTGTTGCAGGCGGACCACGGTAAAAGCGCCTTGATCTCGTTCAATGCCGTTTGTCCAAACTCTTAAGTATCATTTTGTGTGTACTGGACGTCAGAAGAAAATAACTGACTTGTATACCAAGAAAGACCTAGGCGAAAAAGCTCAAGAGAGAGACCAGACCCAGGGAGAGGAAACAAGGGAAGAGAAGAGTAGAGGAAACAAAGTGGCAAAAGAGACAGAGGGGGCATGGATACAATTGACGAGGGAATAAAGAGAATGGGGAACACACAGGGGTTTTGTGGGAGGAGATGATGCAGAAGCGGGAGGAGCTTATGAAGAAGATGGAGAGAAGATGAAAGGAGAGGGTTTAGAGAGGGGGCAAGGGGGGAGGGGGGAGCTTGAGGGAGGGCGAGAGGTGATTACAGGGGAGGGCATGAAGAAGTGATAAAGGGACGAAGGAAAAGAAGAGGAGATGACAGGAAGGAGTTGAGGAGAAAGAGGATGAAGGGTAAGGAGGGGAGATGGCCAAGAGAGAGAGGAAAATGATGAGGTGGCCAGGGAAGATGTTAGAAGAGGAAGAGAAAACAATGAGGGTTTATGGTGGGGGGTGGGGGGTGGGTGTGGGATGGAGATCTTTAAAAGGAAGAAACTTTCTGCATGATGAAGATCTGCCAGAAGCTTATACCTTATACTCTGAGCATTATCATGGTCAGAAAACTTCGGGACCAGACTTGTCATGAACTATACTTGAAGCAGAAGTAGCGCAGCATGTGCACAAAGGCCAGGGTCCTACATGGGAATTTGGCATTTGCCCGCTCTATGTGACATCCGGAGCCTTGACAAGTTGATGTCTACTTTCTCAGCAAAGGATAAGGACCCCACAATTGACACACTCCTCTCCCAGAGCTCCTCTTTACAGTGGCCCTCCATATGGCGTCATGATGGACATCCACTCTAGCAGGGCAGGGAGCTAAAGACTGGTGGGGGGGATCTACTTCGTTGTTGTATGTCCCGCACACGGATAATTTTGTGATTGTTGTTGATTTGTTGTTGCTTGTTGTTGTTTTTGTAGTTGCTGTTGTTGGTTGTTTGTGTGTGCAGTCAAACACTTAGCATTTTAGTTAATAAATGTCGTGGTGCCACTAAAATACTTCCTGAGCATTCATCAATTTGGAACACACGCGTGACGTTGCGTTGATAGAAATTTTCAATATTTTTGTATCATGTCCCCCACGTTTGTTTGCTAAGCCATTTTTAAGAAGTTTTAAACTCTTATGCTCAATATGGGCTGAGTCCAGGAATGGTTTGGAGTGACATAAACACCCTAAAAACGTATTTGGTTGAGTATATTGTATGATGAACCAAGGATAAAAAATATCAGAGTTTTTCAGGTTACATCCTGAATTGAAAAAGCATCTTATTGTTTTTGCAAGAGATAATGCATAGCCTTTTCAGTCATATATTCATTATCGCATCGAGTTCGTGTTGATATAACTTCTTGGTGTAATCAGAGTTCTGGTTGAGGGTTTTCTTTTCATTGATACTTTGCATCCATAGACACATAACCCTTAGGAAGATATGATATTAAAATATTGAACAAAATAGGGCAATGCTTTTCCATGAGGACAAAGGCCCATATGAAGAGATCTCCTATTGGAGAACATTGCCAATTCCTATTGGAGTTAGGCAACTCTTTCATTAAACATGACGACATGAAGCAACATCACCTAGGGACAGCATTTTCACCCCACCACAAGAGGCTCACCATCTGGCTGGCAACATTGGACGTCGTGTCCAGAAACCTGGTGTGGGGAAACCCCGAAACGGCCTGCACGTCAGCCTAAGATTCCACCACTCCCAGTTCTACAGTGGCCCTCAATACACATATGGCTTAAACCGCTTCATGCTTTGAGTGATTGGGACATGCCTCACCAACACTGGTTGATACTTTTGTCTCAGAGATCAAGATTCCTGACATTTACCCAAAGCTGAGCATTCCATTGTTCTTCATCATTAAAGGACTTTATGCCTACTAGACATCTTTTGTATTGAATTAGTTGATTTAAGCTATTGTTAAACACATATAGATTTTTATTTAAAGGAAACTTATCTACATTTCTTCTCATGCACCTCCTTTGCTTCACTTTTTCTTTGTATTTGTCTCCCTCCTCTGTATATGCAAATCTCTGAGACTACCTTGATTTTCATTTAGCAATAATATGGATTGTTTAACCAATAATGATTAGAACTAATGAAAATATTTTTGATATATTCCAGGTGAAACTGTCGTTCCAATTGTTTAAAAAATGAGGCTGTTCAGTTCAACATCTTGCACAAACAATCAAAGAATTGTCTATTCAGTCCTTGAATGTTATAAAAGAGCCCAAAATAAATATTTACTATTATCCACCATCCATCAAAAGGATGATAGCCTGGAAAAGTCTCCACGGCTATTTATGTACAGTGAGGGGTTTCACGACTCTTTGCCCAGTCCTGCGCATCTGATCATAGTTTTCTTGTGGTTTAGCTGAACCGGATCCACTTTCCGTCATGAGACTGAGAGATCTATAAGTGGAAGTTTTGTTATATGTAATATATTTAAAAAGCTGGAGGGGTTCCCCTTGGCTTATCACCAAAGACGTTTGCGATGCAGAATCAATAGCTCATCACATAGTCCTGGTGAAGGTCGTGTAAGCAGAGAAGGGGGGTGGGGTGTTGTTTTTTCCGCACCTGATTCAAATACACATGTTGCCGCTTGAGCTTATTTTTAATGGTCAGTATTTTGTGATGATTATGACTCATGGCATTATATCCGGTTATAATATTTGGTGTCATTCCGAAAAAAATGGTGAACCATGTCGTACGACAACAAACAAACCAATTTCTGGAAACTATCGGAATTAGTTTCTGCCGGCTCGGGTATAATCTGGGTAATATTCAAAGAAACTTTTGCGCAAAATGAACAAAAACTCCATTAAATTTTTTCTTCAGCTCTAAGGAGAGATCAGTTTCAGTTGCATTGATTTTTTTCGGAAGCTGGTTGTTTCTATTACCATACGCTGCAATCAGAGTGCCATCATCACTGGTTTTACAAACAAAGTTTATTCGTGGGAGAGTAAAGAAAGGAGAATGCAGTCAGATTTCTTCATCTCTTAGTTTTTACAAGCACAGGTTATTGTGGAGAGACGGTACAAAAATCACTTTCACAAACACAGTTTTCAGGTATAGGTTGTAGATATAAGTAAGCGTTCGGCGATTAACTGGGCTGACAGTTTTCAAGATTTTCCCAACATACCATCAAGACATTGTGTTACTTGGGTTGGCTACCAAGAGATTTATACACTTCATGCACACCCATAAAATGGTATATTTTGAAAGTGAGGATATATTCTAGAAATTGCAAAGTCTGAAGAAAATCCAACTATTTCTGATGTTCTGTTTTTTTTATTGTTGTAGTTTGCTATGTCACAAAAATGTTATTCAAGACATCAGATGATATATCCTTTGGCGAGGTAGTGTGACCTTTAACTTTCTTTTTATTGGTAAGCTTCGTTTATCGCGTTCCAAAAATTGATTGTTTATGCTTTGGAAGAATAAGATCTTGAAAAAGACTTTTTCTTTGAAGTTCGTTTTCAGGTATTGACTAAGTTTCTTGGTGTTTTTTTATAGGAAAATCTCGGACTCTCTGACACCACAGCGACTCTCTTAAAGTCGTAGCATGTGTCTATATCTTTAGTTATCCAGGGTTTCTTTTTGGATTGTTACTAACACACTTGTTTTAAATGGGGCATGCTTATTTAAACCATTAAGGAAACTGTGATAAAGACTTTAAAGCCTCATCAGTGATGTGAATTGATAGACCATTGGAAGGAATGATTCATTAAACCTCCCCGCTGGAAAGGAGTCATTGTTTCAAATTTTGAAAAGTTTCTGTAGGGTAATTACCTTCTGGAAATTTTTTTGAGTTAACTCATCGCTTTGAGACCACGTAAAACACCACTGGAGAATGGTCACTCAACTGATGTCGGCGAGCATATTTCTGTCATGGGGTTAACTGAAGACGTATATATATATATATATATATATATATTCATATATATATATATATATATATATATAATATATATGTATAATATGTATATATATTATATATATATTATATCTATTTATATATATATATATAATATATTATATATATATATATATATATATATATATAAACAGAGTTTGAAAACCCGACAGACAAGATTAAAAGATTTCCAAAATTTTCGGCTTTAATGGCCTTCCTCATTATATATATGAGCCCTCAATGCCCTGTTTTGGAGACAGTGTTGACTCTTGTTGGTTTGTCTATTCGTGGTCGAGGTTAAATATTTGTCGTTTTTCTGTCCAAGCATTTGTTCGAATATTAGTTAAATCAATATTGAAATCATCAGGAAAATATATTTTCATAACGGAATAATAAGGCATGCTTCCTCCATCATTAAAAAGCAATTCAGCTATCCAATCTGTTTTGCTCTGCCAGGTATTTATTAGCTTCTGTGAACAGGATTCGATTTTTTTCAGCTGTTATTCGATTCCATAAGGATTATACTTGGTTTTTACAGAAGTAAGAAAGCCAGAACACAACTAGCACACAAACTGGGCCTACATCCCAGCAAAATCGGTTCCCATTTCACTTTAATAGTAATAATAAAATAATATATGAAAAGAAACAGTTTGTTGCTCCTGATCGAATGGTCCCAACAGGGTGGTCAGCCCCTGCTTACGTCACCTCACACCACAGCCACACTGGACACATGGATCCACTCACTGATTGCAACAGCGGAGGAAGTCACTAAAGCCCTGAAGCCACACAGCAGCCAAAGAGAAGACTGGTGACCCTTTTCCTGGAGATCCTCCCTCCTCCGGACCCGAGCTCCTTGGGCAAGTGGGGATGCTCCCTCGTGGGCGTGTGTAGTGACGTCTAGGACGCCCTTGCGATGGGCAGGGGAACTGTGCTGGCTCACATTAAGCTGAGCAAACGAACTCTGCAGAAAATTCAAACCCTGTACTGGGGATCAGATAGTGTGTTGACACACGTCTGTCTGGTCGGTGGAAGTAGTCATGGGAGGTAAGGGTGAGGCGTCACCACCCCTGTCGTCAGTCCGTGAGCAGGAGTGGAAGTGAATGGGGAAATCGTCCAGTCCTGTATGACATTTAAGCTAGCGTTATAGAAGTACCTTGCAGTTGTTTCTGTCCGTAGGAGCAGTTGCATCGATTTTCAAGTATTTGTTTAACCCCAAAATTAATCATCTGGTTCAAAAATGACCATAACTATATCACCTTGCATTCATGACACTCTGATACGAAATGTGATATACGAGGAGTGGTAATACAAATACAAGACAAGGACAAAACCAGACAAGACAAGGGAGCAAGCGCAATGATCGGGTGCATTGAGGAGTATCCATAACCCCCCCCCCCCCCCCCCCCCCCCCACCCCCCCCCCCCCCCCCCCCCCCCCCCCCACCCCCCCCCCCCCCTCCTTAATTTCCACACTGGTCGCGTACCATCGTTGTTGCGCGTCTCGATTTGCCTACAAATTTTCCTGTAACTTTTCTTTCGAATAAAGGGAAGTCCACTCATAAACGGTTGATAATAATGGATTGAATTCTCCACTCTGTTACGATAGTATCGAGAGAACCTTAATGTTAGAAAACCTATATGGCTTTTAACCACCCAAACATGTTTCCACACGCTAATGGTAATTAATTCTTAACCATCTAAATGGTTGTGTATTAACTAAGTTACCAAACCAATGTACGACAGGTAGTCCTCCTTCAAAGTGAACACTTCTCCGAGTGGGTTACAGGTAATAGAGAAACAGATTTCCAAATCGACAAAAACAAAAAAACACTTATCTCCCTATGAGGGAAAACGTCACTTTTCCCAACTACATGGCATACTCTTGCGAAGCTAAAAAAAAAAAACGGTTTAAAAAAACCCTCTCAGCTGCTACCACAAAATAAGATATACAACTTGCAGCTTTAAAGAGGGCTTCACTATCTACATTAAATACAAACTATTTCCAGTGTTACTAACAGGATGGTGGATGGGGGAAAAGAGGAAAAATAAAGGCAGGACCGTCGGCCCCACCGCAACGTAGACGAGGAACAACCAGACCTTTCAGGCTGGATCCAGCGAAGATGACTCCCAACAGGGCTGGAATGGTCGTTTGACAGCTCCCAATGGCAGAGACCGTGCTCTCCGATCAAAACGAACGACTCATGAGTAAACAGTAAATTGCCTACACACATCCTCTGCTAGCACCTGAACAGTAAACAGGTATTGTCGCAATGGTTCATAATACACAACATGTCCCACACGTTTCGCGTGCACAAATGCGACACGCACATGGACGAAAGGTTGGGGGATGGTGGGGAAGGAGAACAATTGCACGGACATGCTCGGCTCACTCTCTCGCTGGTTAAATCCTAAGAGGAAATGGGGAGGTAGAGGGCCGTCCGTGACATACTGTCATCACCTGTCAGCAGAACAGCAACGAAAATGAGCTACAGGATGCACATTGCTGTTGCTCTTGACTGTGGCTCTTTTGATGGTGTGGGACTCTGCAAGTCATGAATATGAGGATGGTAACCCAAGGGAAACTCTCCCGTGGAAGTTTCTTTACGTGTCAATCGAGTGGTACTTACACAATGGCATCTGCCAGGGAGCGATATGGTCCCTTGACATCTTATGAATCGTCTTGTGCGTGGCATGATCTTATTTGAACATAGTTGCAGGCTACCAAGGGTGATGCAGGATTGCTCGCAGCTGGTGTGTTGGGCCACAGTGGAGGCAGTACTTCCTCTGGGTCCACCCACACCCTCAGAGTGTATCGTTCAGTCACAATGTTGGTGAACGTTGTCATTTAGGATTGCCTGTAAGTCACTATCCTCAGAGAGCTGTCCTCTCGCTTTACCTGCAAGTGAAAAGACTGGTGAACCATGTCATTGACCTTGCATGTCAGTTACAAATCCATGGTGAAACAACAGTTCTGCCTGCAAGTCAAAGTTCCCGTGGTTGTGAAAATGGTCACCAACTTTACCTTGCAGTCATGACACTTTGGTGAAATTGTCAACTGGGACATTGCATGTAAGCCACATCCTTTACTCGTCAAAAACACTGCCTGCAATCACGGTATGGCGGAACATTGTTACATTGTCAATGCGGTCACCTTTTGAAGGGAAATTGCACTTGGAGAGTTACATCTATTATAAACAGATCGCGTTTTCTAATTCAGGAGTGTTGTTCTTAGATATGTATTTTTGGAGTTTTGTTTACATATATTTTTTAGATCAGTATATGTAGTTTTCTTGGATGCATTCTGTTGCATTGTCTTTATATTAAATATAGTCAGTGTGATCATCTGGGAAGTTTATTAAGGACGTAATGATCGAGAAATTGAACAACCCCTGATGTTTCCATGGCATCAAGGAGCTGCCTGTTGATTACAAGGCCAGCTTCAAGGCGTGGATGATGGCAGACATTGTCAAGGACTGGCTGCAGTCATTTGACAGAGAGATCGACCGCAGAAACACAAAGTTCTGCTCGTGCTTGACAACTTTTCGGCACACAATATCCTGCTGGTGCTAAATGCGACGGATATCCTCTTCTTGCCGCCAAACGCCACATCAAAATGACAGCCGTGTGATGCAGGGATCATTCAAAATATGAAAGTCCACTGTCGCACGGCCAAAGTTCTCGAGCTGATGGCATATACAGATGCAGGAGCAGCTGCTGAAAATTATCAGTTCACTCTACTTGACGCCGTGTGCACCTTCAAACAAACATGGGACAAGTTGAACCCAAGCACAATAAGCAAATGCTTCCGCAAAGCTGGATTCAGGATGGATGAAGCGGCAGCAAAAAGAGATAATCTGCAGAGGACGAATATATGGACAGTGAGATTGAAAACCTCTTTGATGAGTGCGATGAGCAAGCATCCGACTACATCCCTGTTGATGACGATGTTGCAACATCAGCGTTTCACAAACTGGCAACTGGCACAGAAGATCCAACACCCTCCACGTCAGCTGCTCCAGAACCGATTGGGCCTACTGGAGAACATTTGGATGGAGAGGAAGACTCTGGGGGTCAAACTGAAAAAGTATCAAGAAAGACAGTTTTGGATTCTGTGCGGAAAATGAATAATCACTGCTTGCAGGCAGACTGTGGCTAAAAGCTCTTGAACTCATTCAATGCGTTTGTGTAAAATGTTAAAGATCATTTTGCATGTACTGGACGTCAGAATAAAATAACTGAGTTTTATACCAAGAAAGACCTGTGCGAAAAAGCTCAAGAGAGAGACCCAGGACCCAGGGAGAGGAAACAAAGAAAAAGAAGACGTAGAGGGAAAAGGTGTTAAAAGAGAGAGAGAGGGCACGGAAAGATTGGAAGAGGGCATAAAGAGAATGGGAGCACCACACGGGGTTTGTGGAGGAGATGATCCAGAAGCAAGAGGGCTTATGAAAGAATGATGAGAGAAGATGAAGGAGAGGGTAGAGAGGGAAAGGGGGCTGAGGGGAGGGAGAGAGGAGATACAGGGGAAGGTTGAATGACTGATAAAGGGAGAAGGAAAAGACAAGAGAAGGAATGAAGGCAGGGAAGGAGTTGGGAGAGAAAGAGGATGAAGGAGTAAGGAGGGGAGATAGCCAAGAGGAGAGAAAGAGAAAGATACGGTGGTCAGGGAAGATGTAGAAAAGAAGAGAAACAATGAGGGGATGGTGGGAGGAAATGGGGATGAAGATCTTTCAAAGGAGGAAACTTTCCGCATGAAGCGAGCTGAATTAAACAATAGTAGAAACATTAAAGACATGCAGACCATTGCAAATCGTTACGGAACAACACTGGTAAAGCACCCGGTAACGGAAGGTTGCGTCCCTTCAAAGTTCACTAAAGATGAAGGTTCAGCAGAATGGCTGCCCACTGACGCACCACGTGCACACCCATGCAGATATATGGTGACAGCAATTGCCTAACGCGTTGTGCGTCTGTGATGGTTTACTGCCATCAAGAATGTCACGATGACATGCGAATACGTGTCGTTTTAGAAACAGCCGCAGAAATGGCTGAGTATCTTGACAACACAAATTTGAAAGGAGAGTCTGAGTTGGATGAAGATCTGCTGAAAGTTTATGCCATGTACCATGTACTCTGAGCATTATCATGGTCAGAAACTTTCACACCAGACTGTCAGATCTATACTTGAAGCAGAAGTTGCGCAGTGCGCAAAGCTGGGTCCTACATGGGAATTTAGCAATTGCACGCTCTAAGTGACATCCTGAACCGCAAGTTGATGTCTGTTTATCCTCAGCATGGAGGTGCCACAGTCAGAAGGTACCTCCACCGATGGATCACTCCTTTCCCAAAGCCTTCTTCTTTTCAGTGGTCTCAGATGGCATCATGTGGACATCCACTCTAGGCAGGGAGCAGGGAGCTAAAGATTGGCGGGTGAACCACGTCATTGTGTGCGTCCCACACACGGAACATTTTTGTTGTTGTTGTTGTTATTGTTGTTTTTGTGTGCCGCGCGCGTGCGTACGTGCGTGCATGTGTTCGCGTGTGTGGTGTGTTTGTATTGTGTTGTGCTGAGTTGTTATGATTAGGGTTGTGTTGTTGTTAACTTTATTTTAATAGTGTCCAAAGACAGGGCAGATATCTGTTACTTAAAAAAAAAACTACCCAAATACAGGGTAGATATCAGGCATCCATCACTGGAGTTCAAGTTTCTCTGTGAACCTACATGCTGTATTTTCATTTATTTTCATTAGGCGCCACGCCTATAGTACACATTTGCCTATTAGGCAATTTCTTTGTTTATATCTTGCTTTTTAGTTGTTATCAAACATATTTCTCATTTGAATTTGGGACATACTTTCATTTTCATAATCATTAAAGCACGATTTTGAAAACAATGTATTACTTTTTGCAATTTTGGTTGCCTATTTAAGCTTAATGAACTTAATTTTGACTTTGAAACAAATAATTCTCCGATAAGATAAAAAAAAATCAAAACTTTCTTGTAACTTATGACATTGGTTGTAAGAAAAATCTGTTACAGTAAAGGAAAAATTTTGCTCCCTTCGATTTAACTATAAGCGTGGTGTGCTGTATTTTGTGCGGAGAACATTTCAACGAAATCTATACATCAGGCTGGAAACTGGCCTGGAATAAGATCCGAACATGAAATATAAAAGAGGTGTAGTTTTTCTTTTGTTCTTAGCATTTATGCAGTGCTGACTGTAATGAGATTTAGATTTGTAAATTTCTTGTCAAACATTTTGTATGACACATCCACTAAACAGCTATAACCTTCTTGTAAAACTAAACGTATCTTAACTGGAACTGAATCATCCTAATTGTCTGCTCCTTTTCTTGTGCCTCGATCAGCCCATTCATTTGAAACAATTCCACAATGGGAAGGTACCCAACTGAAAGTTACACTGGTGCCTTTCAGTGATAAAAGATGAACAGTGTGTGTAATTTCAATTATTAATTCCGATCGCATTTTCTGGTTTAGAGAATTAAGTGCATGTAAGACCGATTTAGAATCAACACATAATAGAATCTGGAATACGTTTTTCGGAAAATCAAAAATGTAATCAAGGCCTTCAATACTGCAACTAATTCAGCAGTAAAAATAGAAATATTTTCACATATGTGAAACTGCTTCTCTACTTTTTAAAGCTGGTCTAACGATGGCAGTCCATACTTCACTGTTTCCAAGCACAAATCAAGCACCAATCAGTATAAATCTTTAAATGTTCAGAATACTTGTCATCAATATGGGAGCAGAGGGAACTTCTAAGGATATTAGTTGAATGATTTTTGGATACATTTGTGTGATTGATGTCAAGCTTCAAATTGTTCATCTCCCACGAAGGTGCAGATGAGTAGGAAGCTTTTGTTGCTATTTCCTTTCTGTCTAATTTTGATTTTTTTTAAAGGTATGAAGTTAACGTGTTTATGGATTTTAATGATTGGATGAATTTAGCTCTTTCAGCAAATTGAAGATCGGACAACACACGAACTTCGGCCTCTCTGACATTTTGAACGACGAACTTCGTAAAAACATATTTGGCAGCAGAAAAGTTCTTAGCTCATCAAGGTTCATAAATTTCATGCATGAAATGGAGTTCCTAAGGAAAGTTTATAGGCTTTGCAGTCAACACTTTATATTTCAGTTAATAAATGTTGTGGACCACTAAAATACTTCCTGAGCATACGCCAAATTGGAACGCACAAGTGACGTTGATAGAAATATTAAGATTTTTGTATCCTGCCCCCATTTGTTGTTGTTGTTGTTGATGTTGTTGTTGTTGTTGTTGTTGTTGTTGTTGTTTTGCTTTCCCACCCTCTGCGCCACCTCAGAGGCAGTGCACCCACGCCGCTCATTCCGACACCCCGTCACAGCCACAGCCCGGTTGGCCCCGACGCAGCCCAGACACCGGCAATCCACAGGGAGCAGTCAATGTCAAGTCGTCAAGAGGCAACCCACCGGAGAAGACACTGCACTGCTGCCGAGTCACTTCGGTGGTGTTCAGTGGCGCCTGTTCTGATCTAACATACGCAGGACACCACCTACTAAGCCCCCTACTGACGACAATAATTGCTTAGTCGCGGAGCCAACGTGAGTGAGCTCTCCCTCCGGAGGGCGCCATCACGTCCATCCAACGACAGCCCCCATGGACTCGCCGATATCGGTGACCCCGACGGAACCAAACCAAGGCCACAGACGTGGTAAGGACATCGAAATTGAGGTCCCCATGAGAGCAGGGCATGAAGGGCCACAGAATCTGAGACATTTTTTTTTTAAATGCTGATCGATGAGAATGAGGATGATTAAGATGATGCTACGGATTTCCATTTCGGTCTGAGACTACATGACAGGGATGCACTCTACGCTTCCTTTCATAACATAGCCCGGCGTCAACTATGCCCGAGAGATACAGGCACCTGCAATGTTTGTCAGGAAATTTGAGCAACACTCTCAGAAACGCATCCATCAAGTGGATGAAACTCGACTGTGTGGTCCCAGTCTTCCCAACTGAGTCCGCAGCAAACTCAACTCTGGGAAGGAGTCGGTCGGGGCAGAAAAAACCCACATGACTCTGATGGGATTCGAACCCACGACCTCCCAGCCGGGGGTCCGCGGCGCTAACCACTTCGCCACGGCGGCTGATCTGTCCCCATTTTTGTTTGCGAACGATTTTTAAGACGTTTGAGCTCTTACATGCTTTAGTTAGTATATACTCAATATGGCTGGTCCAGAAAGTTTGATGTAAGATTAACACCCCTAACTTGGTTGTTTGAGTATACCGTATGACTTAACCATGGATAGAAAACATAGGAATTTTTTTTCAGGGTTATATCCTGAATTTAAAAGCATCATACTGGTTTTTGCAAGAGATAACGGAAGACCATTTTCAGCTTGCCTTTACTTACTTTATCGAGTTCGTGTTGGCATAACTTCTTGGTCTAGTTCAGAGTTCTGGTTGGAGTTTTTCCTTTCATTCAGACTTTCATCCATAGACATATGTCATCAGCATATTGAACTAAAACTGCATCTTTCGATAACCCCCTAGGAAGGTCTGACATTAAAATATTGAACAAACTAGGGCAATGACTTTTCCCTGAGGAAGGCCGATATGAAGAGATCTATTACTGGAGTAAGTATTCCCAATCCTATTGGAGGTAGGCAACTTCTCTTTCATTAAACATGACAACATGAAGAAACATCACCTCAGGATGGCATTCACCCCACCACAAGAGCTCCAGCATACTGGCTGGCAAAACTGGACCTCGTGTCAGGTGAGGAAATACACTGTACGGGGCATGTTCTCTTCCTTGTGTCTGACTGACCCAACTGGTCAGCGGGATTATCTTTCTTTTTGTTTTTTCTTCTTTACTTTCGTCATGAAAACATTAAATACAACACAAAACATTGAAATAATGGAACATGGAGAGAGAGAGAGAGAGAGAGAGAGAGAGAGGAGAGAGAGAGAGAGAGAGAGAGAGAAGAGAGAGAGGCAACTGTGTAAACATGCATTATAAACACACACAAGTGCGCACGGGCTCGCGCGCGCGCGCGCGTGCACACACACACACACACACACACACACACACACACACACACACACACACCCCACACACACACACACACACACACACACACACGCGCGCGCGCGCGAAAGAAAGAAAGAAAGAAAGAACTCTGGCAAAATACGTGAATCTAGATTTCACAAATTTATAGACAGTTCAAATACACTTTCACGTATTTACTTTCGACCACGATGATAATAATTATATGTAAAGGCTACTTTGCGGTAAAAGCGGGTTTTCTGAAGTTAAGAGGAACAACTCTATGGAGAAAAATTCTATTTAGCCTTCAGTCTTTTCTGACTCTGATCTAAGGAAGCATTTAATTATGACAAAAACACTTAATTGATGTACCCTCTCATATTTAAAGCAGCATTGATCAGACAGATTAAAGTCTGCCAAATCACTTTTTAACAGAGATATAATGATGAACTATTTAAGACATTAATTTGCATATAATCTACAATCAAGTACATAATTATCAGTTTTCTTTTAATTTGAAGAAAAGGACCAGGTAGTTGTCTAACATTTGAAATGAAACTGGTGTTTTGTGTTACAATGGTAACAGCACAAGATCCACTTTGCGCTTGTAGGCCTTACTTGAAATAAAACTGGTATTCGTGTTCAAATACTATACAATACAATAATACAGTAATAATACAATCATCAACTTTAAACTTGTAGGCCTAACTTGAAATAAAACTGGTGGGTTGTGTTTAAATGGTAATAATACGCTGATCAATCATACACTTGTAGGGCTAACTTGCGACAGTAACTAGTTGTTTAGCTAAAGCCTAGAAGACTACATCTGAATGGCAGAGGCTATTCTCAGTCATCTTTAAATGAGTTACTTTGTGTATACTTTGCCAAGGTGTGTTTCATTGCATCAGCTTACATTGTTATGAGACCTTTTGATCCACAGTTTGTCATAGTGTGTGACTGATGATTTGATAGCCTCGCACTTCTTTCTCCTATTTCTTCACTTACTATATTTCTTTTCTCTTTTTCCTTTCTTTTTTTTTTGTTGTATGACATCGCGGCAGGATGAACAAAGCTCCATTAAATGTATTCTTCAGCCCCAAGAGAGATCATTTTCTCGTGCATTGTGTTGTTTCTATTACCATAGCTGCTGCAGTCAGAAGTTCTCCATCTCTTTGTTTTACAAACACACTTTATCGTCATCATCATCACCTATTACCCCTCCTGGGGTACAGGTCGCCAAACAAGGAGCTCCAGGCATCTTGTTCTGGGCTCTTTTCTTCCAGCTGGTTCCAAGTCATCCCCATGTTCCTGATGTCTGATTCCAGGTCCCAGCGCCAGGTGTTCCTTGGCCGACCTCTTTTTCGTTTCCTTGGGGTTACATGTTAGGGCTTGTCTGGTGGTGTTGTTTGCGGGCTTCCGCAGCGTATGTTCAATCCAGCCCCAACGTCGTTTCTTGATTTCCTGCTCTGCGGGCAGCTGGTTTGTTCTCTCCCAGAGCTCGTGTTGTTGATGGTGTCTGGCCACCGCATGCGGAAAATCTTGTACAGGCAGTTGTTGATGAACACCTGCACTTTCTTGATGCTGGCGACTGTAATTCTCCATGTCTCCGCCCCGTACAATAGAACTGCCTTGATAGTTGGTGTTGAAGAGCCTGACTTTGGTGTTGATTGACAGTTCCTTGGAGCTCCAGATGTTCCGTACCTGTACGAATGCTGCCCTGGCCTGTCCGATCCTTGCTCTGACGTTGGTGTCTGTTCCCCCCCCCCCCCCCCCCCCCACCCCTGCTTGTCGATGACACTGCCCAGTAGATAAAGGCATCTACCTCCTCTAGCATCTCGCTGTCCAGCATGATCGAGTTGGTGCTGACATGTAGGCCTTGAGAATCTTGCTCTTGCCTTTATGGATGCTGACCCCTACTTGTGCTGATGTGGCTGCTACGTTGCTTGTCTTCTGTTGCATTTGATGTTGGGCGTGCGAGAGTCGGCGAAGTACAAATCGTCGAGCTGCGTCCAGGGTGTCTACTGAATCCCATGTCTTTTCTGATCTTGTTGAGGTCATTATGATCCAGTCAATTGCCAGTAGAAATAGAAATGGTGAAAGCAGGCAACCTTGTCTAACGCCAGTCCTCACTTCGAATGCCTTCGTGAGCTGCCCTCCATGGATGACTCTGCAGGTAGAGCCTCGTACGAGTTTCTGATGATGGTGGTGATCTTGACCGGCACACCGTTATGTCGGAAAAGCTTCCTCAGGGTGTCTCGGTCAGCTGTCTAAGCTTTCTCGTAGTCGATAAAGTTGACGTACACGGATGAGTTCCACTCGTTCGATTGCACACCAATGATTTGATCTGTGCAGAATTGATTCTTGCGAAAGCTAGCCTGCTGGTCGCGATGTTGAGCATCAGCGGGATCCTTTAACCTGTTCACAATGACTCTTTTGGAAACCTTTCCTGGCACTGACAGCAGTGTGATTCTTCTGTAGTTTGCACAGTTGCTAAGTCGCCTTTCTTGGGAATCTTGATAAAGTATCCTTCCTTCCAGTCTGCTGGCACTTGCTCCTCTCCCAGATCTTCTTGACGAGAGGCCAAGCATCTCTATTGTGGTCTCTATGTCCTGTCTTCAGCACCTCTGCGGGGATGTTGTCAGGTCCTGCCGCCTTTTCGTTCTTCAACGGTTTGATGGCCTTTCTAATTTCTTCTCTGGTTGGTGCCCTGCAGTGTATGGGTGGGTCTGAGTCAGCCTCGTCGATGTCTGGAGAGTTCTCTGATGATGTCTGTTCAAGAGCTCCTCGAAGTGCTCAACCCATCTGTTCTCCTGCTGCTTCTCCTGGAGTTGCCTTCCTTCTCTGTCTTTTATTGGTCGTTCTGGCCTCCTGTACTTCCCTGCCAGCTTCTTGGTGATGTCATACAGTCCTTTCACGTTTCTTTTTTGCTGCGTGTTCTGCTTCTGTTGCTAGTCATCTAAATACTTCCTCTTTTAGAAAACATGACTTCGGCAGTTTCCTCAACTTTGCTCAGACCTTCCATCCGTCCATCAAACTGACCTACACCATTTCACAGTCAGTTAACTTCCTGGACATCGCTATCTCCTCAAAGATGGACTGCTTGAAACCTCAGTCATCTATAAATCCACTGATGCGTACCCTTACCTGGACTACACATCTTCCCACCACCAGTCTACTAAAGACAGCATTCCATATTCTGAATTCCTTCGTCTACGCAGACTCTGCTCCAGTAACAAAGATTTCACTGTACAAGCAGCCAAAATGTCTCAGTTTTTCACCAACCATGGCTACCCCAGTGCCATCATTAATGATGCTCTCAGCCGCACCACAGCTAAATCCAGAGCATCTGCTCTGGAAACTAAGCCTCCCAAAAAGACAGACAGACCCACCACCTGCCTTCTCTTCCATCCTCACACTCTGCCCATCTGCAGGATCCTGAAGTCTAACTGGCACATAGCAGAAAATCTTAAACATACCTTTGAGACCAAACCGATTATCACTTTCAAACGTGACAAAAACCTCAAAGACCAAGTGGTGCGCTCTTAGTGAACAAAACCTCCACAACTAAGCCACCAGATACTTTCTCCTGCTCAAACCCCAACTGCAAAATTTGCCTTCTCACCAAACCAGACATACTTTCTCCCTATCAGAGCCACAACATTGTGTATGCCATCCACTGCCAGGTATGTGGTAAGATCTATGTAGGTGAGACATCTTGCACACTTGAGACATGCATCTCTGAACACCAGGCTGACATCTGCCACCATCGTCCCGATCCAGTCGCTCAACAATTCAACCACGCTCAACACAACATAAACCATGTCAAATTTCTGGCACTTTGGCAGTCACAGAGTGACAACTTCGAGCGCCTTATGCAGGAATCTCATCTTATTGCCAAACTCGGCACCCTCCATCCACATGGCATCAACACCCAAAGGTAGTTAGTACCATTCCACCTCTGCAGCACCAACCTGCAATATCCTCCACCTACACACGCGCATACTAACATACCTCCCACTGTTTACCTCAGACATAAGTTACAGCTACCTTTCTTTCCCTTTTCCTACACTCTCTAAGTCTCTCCACTTGCTACATCAATCTACTCACTCCCACCCCGCTTCACCGCCTCCCCCAGTAATGATAGGTTTAGTGTGTTGGTGGGGGGGGGTGGCTGAGGAAGGGGGTGATCAATGAGTAGGTGGCTGACATCACAATGGAACACACACACACACACACACACACACACACACACACACACACACACACACTCTCCTCTCTCTCTCTCTCTCTCTCTCTCTTTCTCTCTCTCTCTCTCTCCCTCTCTCTCTCTCTCCTCTCTCTCTCTCTCCTCTCTCTCTCTCTCTTCATAAATAGAAATGCTAGCTCTTTTATCGTTCATCGTTCCCATTTCTTTCCGGCCGCTGCATTTTTTCAAGCGTTGCAGCACTTGTCATTACTACTATAATTATTATCCAACAGAAGTGTCTGCTGTTATTCATTGAGCATTTCAACACCTTTCCACCTAATTTTCATTACCAATATTACTTAGCACCTTTATTATTTATATAATATACCCATTAGATTCCACCTTCCCATGATTTATACCTTCCATCTCCTCTTTGTTCTTCCTGCCCTCCCCTCCCCCTCCTTCCCTTGCCCCCCCCCCACCACCCCCGCGCCTTAGTATTAGTACTATTATTATCATTACTGTTGTTGATATTGTTACCATTTTTCTATTAATTTATTCTATTGTTATTATTATTTTATTATTACCATTATTATTATTATTATCATTATATTATTATTATCCTTTTCGTAAAAAAATATTTATCATCATACATTTTTTCTCTTAAATATATTTCTGTATCATGCTTTTATTATCAGTACCATTATTACCATTACCTTCGCTATAGTTGTTGGCATTATCATCATTAATACGATTGTTAGTATTGATATTACTATCACTCCATTAACATCACTATCGCCATCGCCGCTAAGACCGTTGCCACGGCAACCATCTCTTTAAAATTCCTCTAACCCACTCTTCTTTCTCCCATACTCCAACTGCTATAACCATATCATCACCAAAAGTGGTAGTAATCCTGTCTTTATTTGTTCTTTTTTTCCAATATTTTGATCATCATCATTACCATCATTAGTATTCCTATAGCAATATAATTGTCATCATTACTACCTTGACTCACACATTATCTCCCTTCTGACAGCCTCGTTTTCATTCAACGCCTATCTTGCGCTGAAGTGATTGAAGATGAGTGATTGCTCGTTCATTTTCGTTGTGATAACTGTTTTGTATCTTGCCTGAATAAGACCTAAGAGGTCGAAATGCGTCGTGTTTTGCCTTGTGATTCGCTTGTCCATGTTTTTTTTTTTTGTTTTTTTTTTGTATTTTTGTTTTTTGTTGCTGTTCGCAAACATTCATGTAAGATTGATTGTAGAGAGGTAAAAAGACATTTTTTATGAACACAGTTTATTGTGGAGAGGTAAAAAAAAAAACATTTTACAAACGCAGTTTATTGTGGGGAGTAAAAAAAGAAACTGCAGTCAGAATTTCTCTGTGTCTTAGTTTTCTAAGTATCTTGCAGAAAGGAAAGACACGTTTCTTGCAGAGAGGTAAAAAAAAACGAACACCACATTCATGTTGCTGGCACACCTATGATCACCCCATGTCTGCCATGCTGACCATGGTGACAGAGAGGTCAATACACTACTCGCTTCCACCTCCAGGTTTCCCGCATCGACTGGACAACCAGGAGGGACACAGCCGCCAGAGAGTGGACTGATAGCGGGAACTCTGTCGGATGTAGATGAGAAAATTGCCGGAAGCATTCACACCTCAAAGAGATTACGAAGAGCCACGCACACTTTGAACACGTTGCACAGATAATCTGTGATCGCAAACCCCGGCACACGACTGAACATCGCTATCTCCAGGATCACAGCTGGGGTTGTGCACGTGACGTATACCATGCACAACAGTCACCAGCATCCGCGTCACCTTCACTTCCTGTTTCGCCACTGACGTCATATTGGACACCGCTTTTTGACGCCAGGTGGCGGTGACTTTGAGGCGAACGATGATGATGATGGTGCAGACGATCACAACGACGAGGGAGAAGAAAGGAAGAGTGACTAGGAGCAGGTGGCTGTAGATGATGTCGATGATGGTTCGGTGACGGAGGTAGAAAGGAGACGAGCGAGAAATGTAAGTGGAGGTGTTGGTGAGGGGTCGGTGACTTCAACGATCTGATATCGCAGGCTGAAGGCGGCACCAAGCACTGTTTGAATGTACACCCCATTACGACGATCAGTATTGCCATATACCTGCAAAACCATAACGAATGTGAAAAACGGTCATTGGATTGAATAGGTAAGTAAGTTGTTTTAAACCACAAAAACCTACGAGGGGTGGTACTGCATTAAATTCTAGAAATTGTAATCGCATCGTTATGTTCTTCCCATTGGTAAAGACCTTGACATGAACATCACGTGGAATCCGTCGAACTAAAATAGTGTTGCAGTTTCCGTTCACATTGAAATCATACTATTTCGTCCCACTTACACAATTCTGTGAAATATGTTAATGTTGTTTCATTGACACTGGCTTCAAGATGATTTAAAACGGAAATAACATGGCGATCTTGTGAAATCAATTATACTAAGATGACATTTAATCATTCACCTACTGTTGAAGACATAACAATGTAGACATCTATTTCGTGATGATAAATTTCCTGCATTTTATCTTCTTTACACACAGACACAGACACAACACACACAACACACACACACACACACACACACACACACACACACACACACACCCCACCACGTGTGCGCGCGCACGCACACGCACGCACCACACATGATACACACACAACGAATCACACACGCACGCACGCACACAGCACGCACGACACGGCACGCACCACCCACCACAGCGCGCACACACACACACACACACACCACACACACACACACCACACCACAAACAACACAACCAACACAACGCAACGCAACGCAACCACCACGCACGACAACGCAACAGCAACGCAACCAACGCAACACAACACAACACAACACAACACAACACACACAACACAACACACACACTGACTTGTTCTGAAGATCCTGGCAGCTTTGAGGGGACTCAGAACACAGATACACCGTTCCACAGCTATGACAGCCGTTATCACGTTGGACAGGACCACGAAGCCCAGAAAACTGCCCATACGGTGCCGGGGTAGCGTTTTCCCCAATAATCTCCCGCCTCACGGTCCACCAGACTGATGAGAGCTTTGGACTTGCAACACATTAGGAACAGTAGGAACCCTGTGTCGGACACTGCCAGACTGAAAAATAAGCGCAGCGCGCGTGCAGACACACACACACACACACACACACACACACACACACACACACACACACACACACACACACACACACACTAAAAGTCTAGATACTTTTCAACAATCAGAAATACGATTAGAAGATATGGTAAAA
This sequence comes from Conus ventricosus, assembly GCA_018398815.1. Taxonomy (NCBI): domain Eukaryota; kingdom Metazoa; phylum Mollusca; class Gastropoda; order Neogastropoda; family Conidae; genus Conus; species Conus ventricosus. The sequence continues at coordinate 6,562,287 of CM031622.1, forward strand.
TGTAGTAATCCATGTAGTGCTATCCCTCCATGGGAATTACAAAAAGGACATTTTGACATTAATTATACCGATGCAAAGAAAAGTGAGAATATAAATCGCATTGGCACAGTTGCGAATGAGCATTTATTTCTCAATTATCCAAATCATCTCAAAGTTTATACCGATGGTTCAGTTCTAGAAAATCACGAAGCTGGTGCTGCTTTCACTATCCCCTACTTAAAGGTCAAAAGAGGTTTTTATATTGGAAACACAGATCTATATTTACAGCTGAATTAACTGCCATTCTCATGGCTTTGCATTATTTGCTTGATTTTCCGAAAACTGTGACTCAGATTCTTTTTTGTGTAGATTCAAAATCAGTGTTGTATGCCTTAAGCAATTCAAATTCTAGTGTGAGCAAGATTTGATTTTTTAGATTAATCATTTGGTGCATTTCCTTATCCTACGAGGTAGTAATCTTACATTTATTTGGGTGCCTTCACACAGTGGAATACATTTCAATGAATCCGAGATAAACTAGCTAAAAACTCTGCAGATTATACAAACGAAACATATTATTTGAAAATCCCATTATCACTGAAAGAAGGGTATAGCCTACTGCAGAATGCTTGCTGGAAGCATTTTAGAAAGAAACAAGAAGATGTTGGCCACTCGTCACCTGCTGACCACCAAACGAGTTTTGAAGATGTGTTTTTATCTAAGTATGGTCAACTGTCTAACTTGAGGCTTTTAACTTCCCTTGCCTATAGATTTAAACTTAATGCTTTTAAGACCAAATTCACTTCCAACATCACATGCGTTTGTGGTCTGAAAATTTCTAATGAACATTACTTTTCAACTGTAGTAAAATGAAAACATATCTTCCTGCTTTTTCGGAAACGACCCTGAAGAAGGTTTTAATAAAACCCCTTTTGATTTTACATTGTTTTAGGTCTTGTTCAGAGTACCATTTTTAGATTCCTTTAATAAATCTGTTTTCACATATTAATGTTATTATCCTGTTACCTTAATCGTTCATCTGATTTTTAAAAATGTTATTCTAGTTATGTTATAGGTTGCAATTTTTATTCATGTTAACATTTTTTCTTCCGATTCCCATTCTAATCCTCATTTTTTCTCTTTTTCCTTTCCCATTTATACTTCTTCATCTTTTTTTCTATCTCACTGTTTCTCTATCTCTTTATCTCCTTCAGTTGCCTGTCTATCCACCCCCCTTCCCTCCCTTCCTCCTTTTCTACCTTGTTTATTCATTTATTTTGGTTGTCTAAAATCACTTATGTTGTATAGACATCAAATTGAAGAACACACACACACACACACACACACACACACACACACACACACACACACACACACACACACACACACACACCAAACTGTAAAAGAAACAGGAAAACCAGAGCATTCGTCTTCCATGAAAATTATCCTTTTAATAATATCATTATGTGGGATGAACAAAGAAGTTCAGAGTGATTACTGAAATCGATCAAACACGATCAAACAGGGTGGGGAAACAACCGCCAGTTGTTCGGATGGGTTGTGGGTCCTTTCAAATCGGTGAGAGTCTTTACTGACATACTCAAGTTGCGTGTGTTTAATTAAAGGACGAATGGGGTGGGGGTCTGAAAGGAAGATTTATTTTTGGATGCTGCAACGGTCTCAGCAGATCTATACTTGCTGTGCGTGTCTGTTTGTCTGTATGTATGTTTGTACATTCATAAGTACGCACGTACATATATGTATGGTGTGTGTGTGTTGTGTGTGTGTGTGTGTGTGTGTGTGGTGTGTGTGTGTCTGTGTGTCTGTGTGTGTGTGTGTGTGTGTGTGTGTGTGTGTGTGTGTGTGTGTGACAGAGCAAGATACACACACACACACACACACACACACACACACACACACACACACACACACACACACACACACATATATATATATAATATATATATATAAAATATATATATATATAGAGAGAGAGAGAGAGAGAGAGAGAGAGAGAGAGACAGAGAGAGAGAGGAGGGAGAGAGAGGGAGGGAGGGAGGAGGCAGGGGCAATAAGTCAGCTATGCACTCTTTAAATTCTTGTGTCTCATGTATTTCTAAGTGTACAATTCCATATTTATGATTTCAAAAGAAACCCTGTAAGATTTCCGCGCGGAACTCAATACTTTCTCTTTTTACTTTTGAACTTTAGAAAATCGACTAACGGATTTTTTTTCTGTAATTCTTATTAACACTATTTTATTTTCTACCAACAAACATTAGTCCTGGATGGCTTCCATACTGATTGAAATTAAAACATTCTGTTGCCTTATTATTCCATTTGTAATACATTAACAAAAAGAGTTACTAAATGGAAGTTGAATTTCATGATGTTTTGGATCCGTGTGTCTGTTAACACTCGACTACTTCTAATGAAACATCACATGTCTTCAGGTAGATCGATTCACTCTGATAGGAATCGAACCCACGACCTCCCAGCCGGGAATCCGCGACGCTAACCACTTCACCACGGCTGCTGGCGGACAGTAACTTTGGGTTATGTACATTTTAAAAAAAGGTCTTTGCTGTATGTGAATGGACGCCCATCGTTCCTTGAAAACAAGAAAAGACAGACAGTGGCACCTGGTCACTCTATCTGTCCGCCCCATCCCATCACAAGGACGTTACAGTATTCCACTGATGAGCATACTAGTCAGCAATGGTCATGGGTTAACACAGCTCTGAAATACTTATTGCTGTTAGAAATTGTTTGGGATGCCTATTCGCCTGGAAACATTACTGTGTGACTAGCCTTCAAAAGACACCAACCTAATGATGGATATCAAGGACAGCACCCCCGAAGGTAGAAAGAACAGCAATCCTCCTGCGTCAACAGTTCAGAAACGAAAAAAAAATTATCGTGGATATCAGCATCAAAAGATGGAACCATGGTTCTTGATCTCAACATTCCTGAAGAAATAGAACTACAGGGAGAAAATTCAAGAATACTAAAGAAAAGAAAAAGAAACAAACAGATAAAACAATGTACACACTATCCTTTGGATGCCAAACACAAATGACGTTTGGAAAAAAAAAAGCACAACAGACAGAAAAAATCTCGACTATAGGCCTGAAAAGGAAACGTACTTACATGAATGAATTGCAGTGTTCCCTACCGCAGCCATGGTAAGAATGACCAGAATACAGTGACGACTTGAGAGATTCACATAACATACCAACTGGCCGAATCAAGTATTGTTTAATGAAATGATTCTTCTTACGTCTATGGGATAATAGAGATAAAACGATCATAATGCAGGTATTCAGATAGGTTTTCAGCACTAATAATGGACAAAAAATAAACAGCCTCATTGGCGTAAATGTCAACTCAATCTGTGGTACATACTCATACAGCTCCACGTCTATATGTTCAACCATGGAAGGTGTAAATGAAACGGAAATATCTATAAACCCAGAGAGTGATTATCCAAAAAGAGCAAAAAATATTGCCTCTCTGTGCACTATCAGTTCATACACTGCTGATTGTTTAAGAAAAGTAATATAGATGTTAAGTCTTTGTCAAAAACGTCCCTTATAGACCCCATTCCAACGTGGGAAAGAAAGAGGGCGAAGTTTGATCTTGATTACACGGATACAAAGAAGCAAATCAGCCTTACATCTTGTCATATTTAACGAAGATGCAAATGCAAGACAGATATTCCAACCATCTTAAGGTGTACACAGATGGATCGTTGACGAGTAACAAAGAGGCCGGATCAGCATTTGTTATTCCATCGCTGAAAGTACAAAAAGCATATTTCATTGGAAAATATCGCTCCATATTCGTAGCTGAAATGATAGCGATACTTATGGCGTTGACATTTCTAATTGATTTACCGCAGTCAATTTTTCAAGTATTGTTTTGTGTAGATTCGCTGTCAGTGTTACAATCGATCAAGTTTTTTAATTCGAATTCAGATAACATTATTTTGAAGGAAATTCAATATTTAATCCACGTCTTGATATGTAAAGGAACAGATATAACTTTCCTCTGGGTTCCTTCACACTGTGGAATTTCGGCAATGAACTTGCTGACAGATGTGCGAAAAAAGGCGCTGAAAATGGAACGAGGGTACAAACTATTTCCATACCGTTCACTTTGAAAGAGAGTCAACAAAGTTTAAAACAAACAGCTTGGGAATATTTCAGAAATGGGCAGAACAACGCTGTTATTCGTGTTCAGACACAAAATAATCCTCTTTTTAGTATTGATCATTTCAAAAGCATCCAAAATCTGCACATTTATGATATGCATCAATACAGAAACTTCGTTTCAATATTCCATCGATTGAAACTGGATGCTTTTAGAACTAAATATAGCTCTGCAACAAAATGCATATGCGGGGAAACAAAATTGACAAGAGATCATGTTTTGTTCGAATGTGTGCCTCTCAAGGCATTTCTGCCATATTTATCAGGCATGTCTGTGACAGATATTTTTTCTAATATTGATTTTGCTTTGAAAGTTACTTTCTGCTTGATTTGTAGTCCGTCAGGTATTTGCTTTAATCTGATATTGTTAGTGTGTGTAGGTTTGTTTTGTTTATTCGTTTGTGTGTCTGATTGTTTTCTGATTTTATGTACACCACCCTCCGCTCACTCCCATCTCCACCCCCTCCCTACACACACACACACACACACACACACACACACACACACACACACACACACACACAACACACACACCACACTTGTATGCAACATGAACAAACTCTATCTATATCCCTCTATTTGCCTGTCTATCTCTCCTTTCTTGTCTAATATCACATAGTTTGTGAAAAGACGTAAAATTAAAGTACTACTACTACTCCACGTCTATAATACCACAAACTCCGGCATACCATACCTAAACAGACACAAGTTAATTCGGTCTGACAGTCCCTGCTGAGCAAAGACAACCATATTGATGACGTTGGTGATGACGCCATAAGTCACGAGGACAGGAAATATCCCGGCAAACAGCACACGCTCCACCATTGCCGTCACGTGAGCACTGATGATATTTTGAGGATTGTTGCAAGGTAAGAACACTTGGTAGGGCAATGTGGATGGATGATTTGTGCGGTTGGTGAAAGAATTCGCACTGGATGTAATGTCTCCAAATTCTGCATGGTAAGTGTCTGGTGGCATTACCGTGTCGTTCATCCTGGAGGGTACTAAACCCCTGGAGCACCAGGTAGCGCACTCAAATCCGCCCCAAAAAGAAATGCGTCACTCTCACCTGTCTCCGTACGTCTAGTTACGTGGAACCTGCCAATCCTGCAAACCTTAACATCAGACATGAAGAACACATGAACATTTGAAAGTACACTCAAGTTTATGTCTAACCTGAAGCCTGTGGGAATTTCTGAAAGAGATTAACAATTTTTCATCTGATCTAAGATTTTACAGAGGAAAGATTTTTAACAACATTTCCAGTGTGTTTTCAAAAGGTGTGTTTTAAACGGTAGTGTGAATCAGTTGTTGTTTGTTGTTGTTGTGTTGCTGTTGTTGTTGTTAATGAATTGTAACTTGACTTCAATGTGGTAAGAGCTCTGATGTGGCCCTTTGCGGTCGGCTGGATCATAAGCAACATTATCATCACCATGCCTGTGTATGCATTATGTGGAACATACATATTACCACCCAGTGGTGCAAAAGCTAGGCTGACAGTGGCTATTACCCTTCACCATGTATTACTGCAGTCAGAACATTCCAACACAAAAAGACACCCTGTATTTTCACATTTCCAGTCATTCTTTAGGATCCGCTTTCTCTCCTCGCCTGGCACGTAGCCTGCCATAATGCATAACTATCCTGTAAAAGGAAATAATACATAAAAGCATCTTTTTCAGACAAAAATAGGACTTTCAATTTACGCTTACCCCCCCCCCCCCCCCCCCCCCCCCCCCCCCCCGCCTGTGTAAGTAAATGAAGCTATTGAAGTGATTGAAGATACGTGATTGCTCGTTCATTACCGTTGTCCTAATTCTTTTGTATCTTGCCTGAAGAAGACCTAAGAGGTCGGAATCGTTTGTCCACGTTTTTCTAGCGGTTCGATAACATTTATTTATTTAAGTTTCATTGTTTTATTTAAAAACAGATATTCTATGGGTCTGTTCCAACACACAAAGTACTACTGATATGGGAAGCAGGAACATTGTATGACACATTGCTTCCAGTTATGTCAGACTCCTCCAGACTGAAACACTCTCCTTTCGCACGGTGTGGGTCGGTCTCTGTTAAGAGAATAAACAGCAAAAAGAAGAAAAAAAAGAAAAAGGGTGGGATGGGTGGAGTGGGGTGGGGTGGAGGTGGTTGAGGGTGGGGGGGGGGAGAAAGGGGAGGTGCAAGAGGTAAGGTAGGTTAGTTGCCGTGGGGACTATTAGACCAAGCTTGTTAGTATATTAACTACACCAACGCGGCATGCTTTGAACGCAACACACACTCTTTCATTAACATGCTCTCCGATGTGTACACAGAGCTTGGAAGGCGAAAGAAGTGCGTGTTTTAATGTTTGTTGTCGTCGTCTTTGTGTTGTTGTTGTTGTGTTGTTGTTGTTGTTGTTGTTGTTGTTGTTCTTCTTCTTCTTCTTTCTTCTTCTCTTCTTCTTCTTCTTCTTCTTCTTCTTCTTCCTATTATTATTATGTTCATGGTCATCATCAGCATTACATCATTATCTCACTATTATTATTATCTTCATTATTGTTATTGTTATTATTATTTTTTAAACTTTTTTAAAAATTTGCATTTATACATGTGTATACAGGGAAGGCAAGTATGTACATAAATAAATAAAAAAAAAGAAATCACCCCATCCAAACAATGTGAATTTACAAATTCATGCAAACATTCTCTAATCAAAACAGACAAACAAACAAACAAACAAACACACACACACACACACACACACACACACACACACACACACACACACACACACACCACACACATTCCGGTTAGCAACGCAATGGCAGGACGCCGCTCTCAACTGTGCTAATTTATCAAAGGTTCTAGTGGGTTTAGGTAAGTTTTACGATCATCAGATGGCATCAAAGGGGCTTCAAAGAAAAAAGGCGACAAATTTTACGCAGTAAGTAAAGGTCGTAAAATTGGAATTTTCAGTTCGTGGAACGATGCCAGCAAATCGGTTACTGGCTTCGCCCAGGCTGCCCACAAGGCTTATGACACTTGTGAGCAGGCCACGGCGGCTCTGAAAGCAGCAGGCATTCATGAGCCAGTCACATATGACATAGGCATAGAGATGTTTGACGGAGACAATGAAACAAAAGGTGCTCAGAACGGAGAAAGAAAAAAAAGACAAAAGAACGAGAAGAGAACGACACCAAAACAAAAGATGAATCAGCATGCTCCTGCGGCTCAGAGTCAAACGAAGGAACTCTGAAATGCGCGGACTGTGGACAAAAGTACACTTTTCCTGCACAGATTTGCCGCTATACCAGGTGTGTGCCTTTGCAAAGACACAGCGAAAATTTTCATGTTCAACATGCTGTGAATTTATCACGACGAAAGCATATCAGAACAAATTGACTACAAAGAGACAAAAGAATCAGAAGAAAACAACTGTGACGTTAATTCCATAGAACAACTTCTGACGTGTCAAAACACCATTATGACGTCAAACTTAAAAAATTTAGAATCTGCAGTATGCAGCTTGGCTTCGCAAATAGGGGACATTCGGTCACATGAAAAAACTGAGCTAATGCAGATGATAGTTTACACTGGACAAAATTACCAAACAGAGAAAAACCGTAATGACTACTCAAACAAGAAGATCACAGCAAACAACAGAGATGCAGAAACACAAACAGAAGACTTGATCGTCGAGAGTAGACAAACACCTGAAAGGCCAAATCTTACCAACGAAAACTCCTCAAAACTACAGATTCTCTGCTCGAACACCAAAACAAAGTCAAAATCAAAGACCATTGATGCGGAAAGTCATCCCCATGAGATACCTTCTACATGTCAAAAGAGGGCTTGTCGAAACAGATCATGATGTTAACAGCAAACAGCAGGGAGACAGGACACAAACGGAAGACTTGATGGTCAGAAAATCTTACAGAAATCTACAATAGCACAGAGCTTGGGATTCCCAAAATTGCTCAATTATATCCAACGAAAAAACTTGCAAATGAACTACACATCGGAGTGAATGACTTAAAGAACGGTGTGAACCTCAAACAGCAAGCAACAAGCTAGCAAGTGCAGTGAGGGAACTGCGTGCAAAAGTAAAACCTACTACCCATATTGTAGTGAGTAAGGCCTTGAAAATCGCGACGAATTCAACAAGAAGATCACCAGCAAACAACAGAGATGCAGAAAACACAAACACAGACCCAGGCTCATTCTCATAACCCGTGGTGGCCACTCAGTCCTGGTCATGCAAAAAAAAGGTCGATCTATTCAATGCTCTGCTTGTGACAGAACTGCATGATTTGGAAAACACATCCTTCATTGGACACGACCACATCTATCCGCAATATCATCTCAAAGACAACTTCCCCCCAAACCGAAAAGGAAGCAGTATCATTGCGGCTGGCCTTGGACGCCACTTAGACAATATTCTGTGGGAAAAACCATCAAAAAAGAAACAATTGAAGAATAGAAGTCGCGTGACTCAGCAAAGAAATAAGAAAGCCTCTACAGGCGAATGAACAAATGAAAAATCAACTTGAACATCCTGAATACAGATTTGGGGAAGCTGCAAAGAAATGGAGAAGATGAACATGTACATGAACGACCACGCCGACAATGCAGAAGAGATGCATTGCAATTCAACATAACTCAACTCAAGACGAAGAAGGCATTCAGGTGCATGAAAGAACACTGCGGCAAAATGATAAAGACTTCTGCCATAAACACAGCTCTAGTCATCACAATGAATTAGAATGCGTCGGAAGGAAGACGACAGAACAACAAAGACATAAAGCAGAGACCAAACGTGAAAGAAAACCACAGCAACGAAACAATTATGAGATTGAACACTCAAGAGAAAGAAGACAAGAACAAAGCAATGAAGATTACTCATGCAAAGGAAAACTGCTGCAAGAAGGCAAAAAACAAAAATGTCGATGGGAACAACAATGGAAACAACATCGTGAGGTCAGATACTATGGAAGAAATGAAAGAAAACAGCAAAGAAGATATCTTCCAGTTGGTTCGCAAGAAAGAAGGGACTCATGGAGAAAGACATGTTGATAGGTACCCACAGGAATGCAACCTTGAATACCCAAATCTACAAGGGAGAAACTTCCGTCAACAAAAACGGAGACAAAATAGCGAAGACAGATATCGAGGTAATGAAGACTGGCGTTGGCGACGAGCTAATGAAACTGACTGGCAGTATGAGAAGATGCTAAGCCAACAATACGGTGAAGAAATTGACCTGTACGGAAGAAACAGATATCAAACAAAGAATGAAGACTACTATCAACAGAGATGGACGGATGAAAGAAGGTACGGAAATTCATTCATCTTATTCAAGGGATATACGTGAACAACGAGACAACAGAAATGGACGGCAACGAAGGAGAATCAACACATCCCAATTACACAACTTGGATCAATGGAACAATGATGATTTGACTAGAGAGCACCACGAAAAAACGAGCCACACAAATCATCAGAATTCTGTACTGGGTCGAGATGCTAGGCACTGTGCAAATCGTAATTACACATTACGGGAAATGTATGATGATGGCGACTACACTCCACAACGAAAGTTCAAATACCAGCGATGAACAACGGTGACTTTCCAAACCAGCGGTACAGTCGTTAAAGAAGAAAGAGGGCATAGCAGTTGTCACCAAAAGCTCAAAAGTGAAACGAACAATAATAGAATTGGAAAATACAAGTTAAAATAAGTAACTAAATAATATTAACCGATAAGAGTGTAATCAGTGACACTTAAATGATCGATTAATGTATTAATTTTGATGTAATTAAACGTGATGAAGAAAAAGTACCACTTATAAATTCTACTAGTAACTTAGCAACTACGTTACATAATATAAGCACAGTATGGGGAAAAGAAAAATAAGTATCCTGTCATGGAATACTAATGGTTTTATAGGAAACATTGATGGTATAAAGACAAAACAAATACAAAGACTGGCAGTTTATTCAAAAAACAAATCATATGATATTAGTGTTCCTGGAAGAAAACTCATCTAACATATGAAGACACAAAGAATATACATTTTCCACACTTTGCACCTGGAGTTCACTATTGTCGTGAACAAATAAGAAAAGCGTGTAAGGCTTCAGGAGGGATTTCAGTATTTGTAAAACATGAAATTAGAGAACAAGTCAAATTTCTACCACAAAGTAATGGAGATATAGTTTGGATGTCTATACCAAATGTAGACAAACAGGGAGATTACACTTATATATGTTGTTGCTATATACCGCCACTTTACTCATCATATGGTAGAAATAACGCGGATTTGATATGGGATAAATTACAAAATGATATAGAACATTTTTCGCCGAAAGGCAACATTATTATTTGTGGCGATTTTAATGCTAGGACTGGAACATTGATAGATTATACGGAAATAGACTCAATTCATGATTGCTTTATCCAAGGTCACTACAATCGAATTAATAAAACATATAATATATGTTCTATGGATCATGTTGTTCACAAAAATGGTAAGAGATTAATCAACATTTGTACGGACAACAGCCTTCTTATTCGAATGGTAGGACATTGGGTGATTTGGAAGGAAAATACACTTGTCATATACCAAGGTAGTAGTGTGGTAGATTACTTTTTATGTTCAGAAGAACTTACACAAAATATAGTTGAAATGAAAGTTATGGAACTAAACCATTTTTCAGATCATTGTCCAATCAGTATGACACTATATTTTTCCTATATTGAAAAATGGAACGAAAGACAAGAGTTATTTCAGAAAGAGCACATTTTATAAGCAAACTAATAGTCAAAGGGAAAGAATATATAAAATTTTACTGGGATGATAATTCCGCTGATGCTTTCTGTACAGCTTTAAAAACAAAGCAAATTAGTGAATCGCTACAAGAAATTAAAATCATATTGATGAACCAATCACAGTTGATTTAGCACTCTTGTTTTGGAAAAGCTTACCAATACATTAAAGTATGCTGCAAAATTGGCATTACGACATAAGCTTATAACTAAAAGAAAATCCAGAAAACGCTCCCAAAAAATGGTTTGACCAAGACTGCTATATTCAAAGACGAGATCTGAAATCTTTAAGAAATGCACTGAACAGAAATCCACAAAATAAAACATTACATGAAAAGTTCTTTCACAAAATGAAAATATACAAACGTTTGTTGAAAAGGAGAAAAAAGATTTATAAGAACAGTTTAGTTAAGAGTCTGAATGAAGCATATTTACAAGATCCAAACAATGTGTGGAAAACATTTAAAACAATTACATGAAGCAGATTCTCAAAACGGAATAACCATGGAGCGATAAGTAGTACAAAGTGGCTAGACCATTTACAAAATCGTATTGGTACAGAGGTCAATGTTGAGACAGAGGCAAAACTAAAAGTAAATTCTAAATTGGAAAAACTCTCTTCAGAATTAAGTTACTCTGATCTTGATTTTCCAATATCATCTAAAGAAATTTTAGATGCTTTAAAAAATATGCGTAACAAAAAAGCGGCTGGAGAAGATGGGATTATTAATGAAATAATCAAAACCAGTTTACCGATACAGGTGAAATAATTAGAAATGTATTTCAAAGTATTTTTTTCTCAGGAGCATATCCAGAAGCATGGAAGAGGGGAATAAATGTCCCCATTCATAAATCAGGAGATCCCTTCAATCCTTCAAATTATCGAGGTATAACAATTAATTAACTCTCTCAGTAATTTGTTTTGCCATATATTAAATCACCGAATAACAAACTTTTTGGAAGAAAATCATCTACTGGCAGGAGAACAAGCAGGTTTTCGCAAAGAACACAGAACATCAGATCATCTATTTCGTGTTAAAGAAAATTGTTGATGATATAATGAAAAGCAGAAAAGATCGCCTTTATGGTTGCTTTATCGACTTTGAAAAAGCGTTCGATAATGTTTGGCATGAGGCACTTTTCTTAAAAATACATGAAATAGGCATACAAGGAAACTGTTTGAGAATTATTAGGAACATGTATGAAAATTCCAAATTATGCACAAAAACGAATGAATGTCTATCCCATAATTAAACGTACGTAAAGGAGTATTACAAGGAAATGTTCTTAGTCCAACTCTATTTAATATCTTCGTAAATGATATTCCAAAGTATATTGGGGAGACAGATAGTCCATATACCGATGAAAAGACCCCTATATCATGCTTAATGTATGCAGATGACCTGGTTATTTTTTCTAAAACAAAGAAAGGTCTTCAAAACAAGCTTGACAAATTGAATAAATATTGTTTAACTTGGGGTATGAAAATTAATGTACATAAGACAAAGGTATTGATTTTTACACATAAAAAACCCAAAGTTCCCTCTTATTTAAATTTGGTACTGAGATAATTTTGAAAACTGATCAGTACAAATATCTGGGAATAACTTTGCATTCTGACGGCTCCTTTATTTTGGCGAAAACTCAACTTGCCAAGCAAGCAAGTAAGCTTCACATTCATTATATCGATTAATCAGAGGAACCAACATTCGTTTTGATACAATATTACAAACTGTTCGATACTTTGGTTACTCCTATAGCAACTTATGGAGCAGAAGTTTGGTTGCCATGGTCTGAGAAAGTACTATGTCCAACATGGACTCATTTGTTATATCTGATTTTTTTCAAAATAGTATTTCTTCAAAACATCCACATGAAAACTTACATGTGAAATTCTGTAAACGTCTTCTTGGTTTACACTACAAAAGCAATTAATTTAACGACTCTAAGAGAACTAGGAAGATTTCCAATTGGGATTCACATAGCTTGTCGAACCATTGGTTTTTGGCTGCATATTTTGGATAAGTCAAAAGAAACATACTTAAAAAGTGCATACAACGACATGATGAATAAAGACAAGGGAATTCAATATCCATGGCTCTTGTTTATCAAAAACATTCTTTACAGTTTAGGATTAAACCATGTTTGGTTGAACCAGTCAACACTGAGTAAGCATAGACTAAAATTCACTATACAGCAACTATTGAAAACCAGGTATATTGAATTTTGGGCAAAGGAAAAGACAAAATACAGCCGTTTAGAGTTTTACAATGCCATCAAATCATCTGAATATCATATTGAATATTACTTGTTGATGATATGGATAGTACGAAAAAACAAGCACTATGTAAATTGCGTGTTAGCTCGCATGACTTAAATGTTGAGAAAGGTCGTTATGCAGGTATACCACGAAATCAAAGATTTTGTATAGCATGTAATGAAATAGAAGACGAATTTCATTTTTTAGATAATTGTAGAATACTTTATGACTTAAGAACAAAACTAAATACACAAGTAGAACAGATGCAAGATCTAACAGATGACCCAGGAAAAAGAATATTGTGTGCCAACGACTTCAAACCAAGTACTCTATTAAACTCCAGGGAACACCAAGAAATATTAGCCAGCTTTGTTTTTGAGGCATTCAAAGCCAGGAAAAATTGATAATAGAAGCACTTTTGTTGTTGTTCTTGTTGTTGTTGTTTATGATGTTTTGTGCCAAATATCTTTCAAAGGTGACGGCAATAAAGAATTGTTCTTGTTCTTGTTCTTGTTCTTACCACACACACCACACACACACACACACACACACACACACACACACACACACACAGAGAGAGAGAGGAGAGAGAGATGAGAGGAGAGATGAGTGAGGAGAGAAGAGAGTGAGAGAGAGAGAGAGAGAGAGAGCGGTGGATGTATCAAGAAAAATCATGCTACAGGGATGTTTTTCATATCAATTGTTTGGCAAAATATTGAAATCAGGCCTCTAATAATGTACAAAAGAGTGTTCATTTACACACTTATCTTACACTTCAATCATCTGAATCTATTAAGTGCAAGGTGTTTGAAAACAAAGAACGACAAAAAACGTATAACTGTTAAACAGTATCCATTAATGATCTGTATGCCAGCCATCTGGTCAAAAACCACTGCATGGTTTTAATTTCAAATATGCAATATGTTCCTCAATTTTGTATCTAAATTTTAATTTGTTTATTTGTTATTATTATCATTGTTATTATTATTATTGTTGTTGTTGTTGTTGTTGTTGTTGATATTATTATCACTATCATTGTTATTCAGAAAAATTTGTCCGCTGAATGAACGTTCAAGACGTATACAATAAAGAGGAACACACATCATGTCACAAGCGAAGTAAATTAGAACAATCGCAATACACAAAAACACACCCCGCAATCACAAGCTTGCTCCCCACTCACGCTTACACCCACCACCCAGCCTCGCCCTCTCACACTCCCTCTCCACCCATCGGCCGCCTCCAAAACAACAACAATCACTATTACATGTTTAAATAATAATTGTTGAGTCTTCCTCTCAAGACTCAGCA
>CM031622.1:6581849-6599349 GCA_018398815.1 Conus ventricosus
TACAGTGATTGCTAACACTATTACAAGCACAACTACTACCACCACAATTACTACTACTTATATTAATGCTGTACCATTAAAATAATAACATAGGTCCCTTAATAAACACTGAATGCGTTTTAAAACAAATCTAATAATGAACAAATATAAACACAATAATAACCACAAAGGGAAAAAACAAAAACAACGATTGTTAGCTAAATGAAAAAAAAAAAACGACAGAAACAAGAAAATAAATTGATCAAAGACAGAAAACAAAGTAACTGGCTGTTGTCATATTATTGGAACCTGCTGTATATTACGAGTGCCTTGAGTTGGTTCGGTTGCATGCGGTAAATAGACAAAAAAGGGAGATAAGGGGAACTGCCGGTAACCTCCACACTGAGATAAGCACACGACGCTCCTTCCCTCTCTGTCGAGTTTAGCTTGTAAATAAATGTAGTTTGGAAGTCTGCAAGTTGTTCTAGTCAATTCTGTGAGAATAATTATGACATCTGGCAACGAGGATGGGATTGTGCAAGATGCTGTGTGAAAAACCGGGCAACAATGTTAAAAGCCTAGTCACAAGTGCGCATCTGCCGACGTCGTAACGGGAAAACCAGTACAGGCTAATACAGTTTAAGTCGACACTTCAGGCTTCAAGGGAAACACTGGGTTAGGCCTACCATCTGGCTTAGACTCCGAGGCTGACACCAGAAAGGACTCATTCAAGCTGAAATCAGGTCCGATCTGAACAATCTGTGATTTTCTTCCTTCTTGTTCTAGCCATTTTGTCCCCTTCTTTTATTTTTTTTTAATTTTTATTTTTTATTTTTTACTGTTTGACAATCACAATGGCACAAGTTGGTGGACTGGAAGAATTTGATGTTACTACATGTGATGTTGGCACCTACTTTGAGCGTTTAGACTGTTTCTTTCTTGCAAATAAGATCGAAGACAATGCCAAAGTTCCCACTTTCATAAGCTTAGCAGGGTCCAAAACATACAAGCTTCTAAAATCTCTGCGTGCTCTTGAAAAAACCTTCGGACAAGACAACAGGGGACGTCAAACAGGTGCTGAAGTCTCACATCAAACCAACAGAGTCGCTCATTAGTAGAAGAGCGAGATTCTGTGCTAGGAAACAGGGATGCAGCGAATCCATCACAGACTTTGTGGCAGCCTTGAAGGAGCTAGGTGCCGAATGTGAGTTTGGACAGATTTTGAACGAAGTTCTGAGGGACATTTTCTGCATCGGAGTGGCCGATGTGGAAGCACAGAAGCAACTGCGGACAGGGACTGCACCTGATGCAGTAAAAAGTGCACTGGCGAGAGAAGCACTGACGAAAGACATCGACACCCTCTCCTTGCCGGCACCCACGGAATGTCATCGTGTGGAAGGCGGACAACCAAGAGGACGACCTCACTCCAGAACAGGGGGTGCACAGGGAGGCAGAAGAAGGTCGCCCCCAGGGTCAACTCGAGAGTGTTGCCGGTGTGGCAGAGCAGACCACGATGCAAGAGACTGCAGATTCAAAACCTACGAGTGCAGGCTGTGTGGAAAGAAGGGACATCTGCAAGAAGTGTGTGAGAGCACGGGTGGTACCAAGCACATAGATGTTGAAGAAGAAGATGATGACTACAGTGGACAGAGACTGCAAATACAGCGGATTTTTTCACAACCAAAACAAGGGCGGAAAGGGCACAGCACCCTGGACAGCAAGATTACAAGTTGATGAGGTGAACCTGGAGATGGAGATCGACACAGTTTTGGCCAAATCGATTATCGGCAGGGACACCTTTGCCAGATTCTTCAAGGGAAAACAGCTAGAAAAAGAAAGCGCCAATCCTCACCACATACTCGGGAAAGCAGTTACCCATGAAGGGAATCCTGCAGGTACAAGTCGCTCACAACCAGCAGGTCTACCAGATGGAGCTGCTGGTAGCAGACGTCACCGGACAACCCCCATTACGGGAGAGAATGGCTGGCACAGATCAAAAATGGACTGGGCACAAGTGTTCAACCTCCGACAGACCAAGCAGCTGGATGAAGTGCTGGCCGACCACAAGCCAGTGTTTGAGGAAGGTCTGGGGGCCATGAACGGGTTCAAGGCAAAGCTGCACTTGAAGCCAGAAGCAACACCTAAATTTTCAAAGCCACGCCAGTTCCCTTTGCCCTACATCAAAAGGTAGAGGAATCCCTAGACGAACTAGAAAGAGAGGGAGTGTTGACCAAAGTCACTCGCAGTGACTGGGGCTCACCCATCGTTGTCGTACCAAAGAAAACCGGGGAAGTAAGGATCTGTGGGGACTACAAGGTCACCCTCAACCAGGCACTAGACGTGGACCAGCACCCACTCCCCACGTCCAGTGACCTGTTTGCCACGCTAGCAGGAGGCAGGATATTTTCAAAGCTGGGCCTCACTCAGGCCTATCACCAGATGGAAGTAGATGAGGAGTCCCAGCATCTCCTCACCATCACGACCCACGAGGGACTGTGTCAATATCGCAGACTAACCATTTGGGATTTCATCGGCACCAGCACTCTTTCAGCGAACCCTACAAGGAATCCCAGGAGCGGTAGTTTTAATTGACGACATTCAACTGACAGAAGCTACAGTTGAGGGGCACTTGGACCGGCTGGATGAGGTTCTACAAAGATTAGAAGAACATGGACTGCGGCTGAAGATGTCCAAATGTGAGTTCTTGAAGGACAAGGTCGAGTACCTGGGTCACATCATCGACAAGGACGGACTTCACCCAGTGCCAGAGAAAGTCCAGGTCATCACTGAGGCTCCAACACCATCAAACGCCAGTGAGCTGAGGTCCTACCTGGGAGTGCTGTAGTACTATGCCAGATTTCCACATAACCTCTCATCAAAGCTGAGTCCACTTCACGACTTGCTCAGGACAAGACACCATGGCACTGGACCGACAAATGTCAAGCAGCCTTCATGCGAACCAAGGAGCTTCTAACATCTGCATATATCCTCACCCACTTTGACGTCAACCTGCCAATTCGACTGGAGTGCGACGCATCCTCTGTGGGGTTGGGGGCAGTCATCAACCATGAGATGCCGGATGGAACCCATCGTCCAACTGCCTATGCGTCCAGAACTCTGTCCAAGTCCGAGAGGAACTATGCCCAGATTGAAAAGGAGGCGGTAGCTCTGGTGTTTGGAGTAAAGAAATTCCACGACTACCTGTACGGTCGCCCCTTCATGCTTGTGACAGACCACAAACCGCTCCTCACCATCCTTGGACCAAAGAACGGGGTACCAACTCCGGCAGCAGCCCGAATGCAACGTTGGGCGCTGATTCTGCAGCGTACCAGTGCCAGCTACTGTTTAGAACAACAAAAGGCAACGTTGGGCGCTGATTCTGGCAGCTTACCAGTGCCAGCTACTGTTTAGAACAACAAAAGGCAACGTTGGGCGCTGATTCTGGCAGCGTACCAGTGCCAGCTACAGTTTAGAGCAACAAACGAGCACAACAATGCGACATGTTGTCCAGACTGCCCCTGAAGACGGTGGACTCAACAGCCAGAGAAGAACCTATTTTCAACATCAACTGCACTGAAGATCTTCCACTGACAGCTGACCAGAAAGGACCCAGGTCTCTCCAAGGTGTGGACCAACACACTCAATGGATGGCCAAACCATGTCAAGGATGCAGAACTACAGCCTTACTTCAAAAGGAGACAGGAGCTCTCAGTTGAAGAAGGTGTGGTTCTTTGGGGTCTTCGAGTGACCATCCCCACATCACTGTAGCAAAGGATCCTTGGGGAGCTACATGAAGAGCACCCAGGAATGTGCAGGATGAAGGCTCTTGCTCGGAGTTATGTGTGGTGGCCCGGCATCGATCACGACATTGAAGCTACAGTCAAAGCTTGCCATGACTGCACCAAGGTGGCCAACACACTAGCAACAGCACCACTGCATCCATGGTCATGGCCGAAAAGACCCTGGCAGCGGATACACATTGACTTTGCAGAGCATCAGGGACAGAATCACTTTGTCCTGATTGACGCACACTCCAAGTGGTCGGAAGTGGGACGCACCACCACCGAGAAGACCATTGATGTTCTTCGACGCCTGTTTGCTTCATATGGGCTACCAGAAGAAATAGTGAGTGACAACGGACCCCAGTTCACGGCTCAGACGTTTGCCGACTTCCTTCAAGAAAGGGGTAAAGCACACGAGAATCCCACCATATCACCCTGCCACAAACGGAGCAGCTGAGAGATTCGTCCAGGTACTGAAAAGGAGCCTGAAACTGAGTTCCCAGCTGACCATCCAGCACCAAGTGGCAAACCTCCTGTTCAGCCATCGGGCCACTCCACACACGACGACAGGGGTATCACCGGCTGAACTTTTCCTGAAGCGGCAGCTGAGAGTTCAACTGGCATTAGTGAAACCAGACCAAGGCGGAACAATCCTTCACAAGCAGAAGCAGCAGAAGGAGCAGCATAACCATGGCACAAAGAATCTGCGTGCCTTCGTACCTGGGGAGACTGTCGCTGTGAGGCAGTTTCGGGGCCCTGACAAATGGGTTCAGGGCATTGTGATGCAGCACCTGGGCCGACAAGCTACATCGTGCACATAGCTGGCAGAACCGTACACGCGCACATTGACCATCTCATCCTAGCACCAGAAGAAGCCGAAGTCAACACACAGGAGACAGTGGTCCACCCTCCTATAGCCCCAAATAGGTCCACATATCCGTATGCAGAGGTGCGTTCCCGCGCACTCCCTTGGTCCAACTCCCATTAGATCTGTCACCTGTGCCCAACGATGCATCAGTTCCAGTTCCATCAGTTCCTGAGCCAAGGGCAGCCACTTCGAGAGGTTCCAATCCGATGTCGGTGAGGTCAGACCTGCCACGGCCAGTGACGACGCCAAGACGGCCTGTACAGTCACCACCTCTACCCCGGAGATCGACCCGTGAGCGGAGGGAGCCAACCCGTTTGGACCTGTGAACATCAGCCTGCTCAGAGTGCATTAACATTCGCTATTTCGTTTTTGAAAGCACTCCGTGAAAAAAGGTAGAAGGACAATTGAAATCGTGCATGCTACTCTCGAAATCGCACATGGAAATTGAAACCATTGACATTGAATTGATGGAGCGTATGACCTCATGATAAGGTGAAAGGAAGTGTTGTATATTACGAGTGCCTATAATTGGTTCAGCTGTATGCGGTAAATAGACAAAAAAGGGAGATAAGGGGAACTGCCGGTTACTGCCAAACTGAGATAAGCACACGACGCTCCTTCCCTCTGTCGAATTTAGCTTGTAAATAAATATAGTTTGGAAATCTACATGTTGTTCTAGTCAATTCTGTGAGAATATGACAGAAACCTTGCAAAAATATATTAATGCATTAATCCCATAAAAAAGAATATGGGAGCTACTGTGTAACAAACCTTGTGAGTGACATTTGAAGACATGCAGCACACGTTTCTGTTTCATATCTTGCTTGCCAATACACATTGAACACTTGAAATAATGGGAAATCTTTTTTTCATATTTACGTGTGCAAATGCAGAGTTTGGCATGCAACAGAATTAAGTCAAACGTTTTATCCGATTTCAAATCATTGTGACAACAGGCCAAGAAGATGGGACACCGCAAAAAAAAAAAAATATCCTCAGCTTGTTCAGCAGTGATCGTATCTGCTAGCATTAGTCTATTCCACATAGTGCTGAGCGTCACATTGCCGACACGACTGATCAAGCTTACAGCGCAGTAGTCCTGGTAATAATGGTTGGGATTACCGTTCGTGGAAATGGTGACGATTATGCGTGTGAATAACACTCCATTTTCACACGCAGTACACATGTGGTCATGTGAATAACACTCTATTTTCACACACAGTACACAACTGGTCATGTGAATAACACTCCATTTTCACACAATGATGGGAGTCCAAACTGACAACAATCATGAAGTGAAAATGATGATGGTATTTCCAGTCAGGCCAGTTCTGAGTGACTGTGTGACAGTGGAGGAATTTGTCACAGCCGACAGCGGCACTGTATGCAAAGGCATACTCTCTCTGAAAGATCAGTCCTCATAAAATTCAACTGACCTGACCTGAGGGTCACGTGGTCCTCGTAGAGGACAGTGCAAGTCTCTCAGACACTTCCTCCCACCTCACTTCACCAATGGATGTGTTCCCCTGTCCTCAGCACAATGGCATGTTCTTCGTCTGTGTGGTCGTCACAGTGAACGGAGTCTTCTCCACAAGCGACTTCGTCCACAACATTGCCTACCACAGAGCACGTAAGACCTCGTGTGGCGAAAGCTTGACCGTGTTTGGACTGTTCGTAAAGTGTCGGGTTCAGTAAGGGGCCACAGAGTCGAAAGTCAGATCGCACACTCACCACTCACCACAAGAGCCAAGAGTGTGCAACACAAGCAACACCTCATTCATTCATACACACATATACATTCACATACCTACTGGGATTCGGAGCCTGTCACAGAAGAGGGAGGACAGACAGAGTGTATGGAGAAAAGAGGGGGTATAGAAGATGAAAGCGCCCTTACGGAGAACTAGCCACCCTACTGGGAAAAGAAAAAAAAGACTCCTGATAATAAACATAGAACACCCAGGGATACCCGCTAAGTCCAAAACACATAACCCACGATGGACTGCAACTTTGTTCCTGTGTGGATCCTGCCGACCATGACACTATGTGTGGTGACGAGGCATGGACTGACAACAGGGACATAGCCAAGAACCTCTCTCTTTCTGTCTGTCTGTCTGTCTGTCTGTCTGTCTCTCTCTCTCTCTCTCTCTCTCTCTCTCTCTCTCTCTCTCTCTCTCTCTCTCTCTCTCTCTCTCTCTCTCTCTGGCCTGGCAACATTCTCTGGCAGCTTGATCTTCAATCTTATCATTCATTTCATCAACTGTGTGTAGGGAATTGGCGAAATGGCTAAATGCTACGAACGGGTCACCTGTTTCCTTTTGGCTGGGAGAAGGGAAGCATTTGACGCCAGTGAGAAGCTGACCTTACTGCCATCATCAGCGCAGTTCTCCTTTGAAAGAAACAGACATCTGCTTTTCTCTGTTTACCCACTAGATGATGATGTTCAGAAATGATCAGGCAATACTATGATTTAATTTGATGGTGATGCTCTGTGTAACGAACTCGTGAAGCGAAATATTACTCTTTACTCCAGATTTGGCTTTGGAAAGAATGGGACTTTTTGTCGGGATCTGGCCCTGGAAGGTCTCAATTTTAATGAATGTTTCCCTTCTCATTAAACACACACACACACACACACACACACACACACACACACACACACACACACACACACAACAACAACAACAACAACAACAACAACAACAACAACACACATACCAGAGTAGCATCATGATTTTCATTTTTTTTTCATGTACAATATTTCTCGATTGCCTTTTTTGTGGATGTTTCACGATGTTCCCTTGGTAGTTCGGGAGGGAATAGCATTTTAGTTCGACTTGAACGATATGGAAGTACACGCTTTAATTTTGTTTTCTCTTTTTCTTGTTAACCAAAGTAGAATTACCCTGTGTCTAGATTTGATTTAACAAGAGATTGGGACCAGTTAATGTGCTCCACCTTAGTCACCGATATATGTTCGTAAAAGTGTCTTGAATAGAATTGATTCTTCATCGTAAGATAATCATTGATGAAACTGTCATCTACATTGCCCGTAAGTCACAGTCTTTACTGAATCCACCCTCCGCCTCGCTTGCATGTCTCGATGCTTAATGAAACTTTCCCTATATTTGCCTGTCAGCCACAGTTCTTTGTAAAACACTCATCAGTCTTGCCTTAAATTGAAAGACATGTTAATTAAACTGCTCCCCGCTTGGCTTAAGGCTGTCAGGTCAATTGACATAGGCTAGAAAAAAAGGCTACATCAAAACGTTATGCTCTGCATAGTTATGCGGGGATTGTCTTCAGTTGTGACAAGCTCCTAGCATAACATTATCAGTCTCCCAAATCCCCCGAAATCAGAGTATGGCTGCCCACATGGCGGGGTAATCAGAAACGGTCACACCGTAATGTTCTCATCCCCAGCTGATGCATTTGTGCCACAGTGTTCAAGTACTTTGTCTGTTCGGATGATCCCTGGAGTCTTTTTAGCCAGGGTACGACAACAATGACGACAACAACAACAAACTGTCCCAAGCTTTACTTGTTAGTCCCAGTCTTGGCAATATTCCCACCAACATTGCCTGTTCGGCACAGTTAGTTGCGAAGTGCGGCGATTGCAGGGCGGAACAATAAACAAATCCTTAAAACAACGCCCATCTTGCGCCGAGTTTGACCAGTTTAATGATTGCTCGTTCTTCATTTTCGTTGTCCTGAGTGTTGTTTCTCATGCCTGAAGAAGACCTAGGAGGTCGAAACGCGTCGCGTTGTGTCTTGTGAAAAGTTTGTTCAAGTTTTGCAGATATATTACATACGCTTTTTAAGATCTGTTAGACACAATCTTGGTGGAACTGTTACCAACGTTGCCTTGTTCAAACAGTGCACAAAATGATTATTTCTGACTCAAACTCTTTTTTCAAAGCAAAGGCTGATATTTTCCTGCACTGAATCTCTATATACACTTTCGAGGGCACTCAGCGATTTAAAACAATGATTAGCACATACACTGGGCTAACAATGAATTTCATTTACTGAAATTAGCACATGTGTACGGCTAACTATATATTCTATTATTTTCATGCAACCGTCTCCAAAGCTTTAGTTCTAAAGATAAAAAGAACACCTCCTCATACGTTTGTACGTTTTCTTTTATTCAGCAGCGCCTGCTGACGTCAGTGCTTTGTTACCTCATACGTCTGGAAACATTCAATCATCATCACTGTGGATGATATCAGGGAAACGGTGTATTTCCCTCCAGGTTTTAGTTAGTTGGACAAGCTTACTCACTTTAGTGATGTCAGTGCGACAATGCCTTTTGCGAGCTTTATAATTCTGTAATCTTATTGTGCGTTTCTAAAATTCTGTTGTTGTTGTTGTTGTTGTTGTTGTTGGTTTTTTTTTTGTTTTTTTTTTAATTGGGAAGCTGGCAGTTGAAGGACCTCTGGGAGTCATGACCTGGATGCAGCCTGGCCCCCTCAGAGAGTAAGGAGTTCAGGGCGGACACACCTGTCTGAGGGACATTTCTTCTCCGAGGACCTTCTGCTGTCACGCTCTCCCTAGAGTTTCTTCCTGCCGGAAGAAAACTCGCATCCACTTGCATCAACTACATGCCCATAACTCCTGTCTGGTGTAACTTACCATCGTGACAGCCTAAACTGAAGAAGCCACCGTCCTTGTTACCTCCCCAGAGGTGGTCATGTTAGTGTGTCTCTCTGTCTGTCTGCATGATGCCAGTAAAACAGTCGTATTGGTTTTAACCAAATTTAGTGCAACTATGGAATGTGGACCCAAGATGAACCTATTAGATTCTTGTTGGATGGATCTGTGGCGGGATTCACAGCAAGTGGTGGGTTCAGGATCTGCTCAAACTCGGCGGAGGTCTTTGCTCCCCCTGTGTCTTTATAATTAAATGTCTAACTGGTGGTTTCTTCACTTTGGGACTATGCAGTTCATTATTTTCCACATTTCTACGCGTCACAAAGAATTACCTTTCTGTAATATCAGGGAGTTGTGCTTTTTTTTTCTACTGGTTAAACTTTTCCTACTTTAATTTCATTCGTTAATGAAAGGTGGCAAATAAACTGACGTCATGTTTTCAGAATTGACTTGTGTGTGATTGCATGTCAACCTGAAGACAGGAAATGGTGTGTGAATAGACGTTGTTGCAGATGGTCCCGGTGTAACGAAAAGTTTTAACTCCCCGAATGGTTTAACTCCCAGGGAGTTAAACTGTTCATATGTAAATTTCAACTCCCCGGGAGTTAAACTAGAATGACTTCCATCCTGTGCCAAAATAACTCCACTCAGTAATACTTCAAAATGTTCTACAATATTTTTTGTGCAAGTCTCAACAAATTCTTGAAAACATTAAGGAGGGAGTCATTTTGTACATATATCAGACTTAACTCCCACCCTGTAACAGAATGAACCCCCCCTATCCCCCACGAGTTAGTCTGTACTATATCCAGATTAACTCCCAAGAGTTAATCCAGGAGTGTAAAATTTTAACTCCCTCCCCACTGAGGGGTGGGGGGGGGGGGCAGTTTTTCACAGTTTAGAATAACTCCCCTGGGAGGTAATGTGTACACTTTTTTCTTACATGAAACGACTCCAGGGGAGCTACTTTGTTACCGAGGGGGGTTAATCTGATCATGACTAAGATGACTCCCCACCCACCTATTCCCAGATGTCTCTCTGTAAGAGAATGGAGAAGGGGATTTAATGTTCATCATAATCATCATCATCATTGTCATCATCAACAACAACCACCACAGTAGCAGCAACAACAACAACAGCAACAGCAACAACGTCTTAGCCATCGTAGTCGTTGTCGGTGTCGTCGTCGTCATTATCTTATATGTATGTATAACTCGCTATGTGTGTGTGTGTGTGTGTGGTGTGTGTGTGTGTGTGTGTGTGTGTGTGTGTGTGTGTGTGTGTGTGTGTGTAATTTGTAATTGTTACAATTTGTAATTTGTTTTATTGTTACAATTTCTGATATTATTATTTTACTTATAAATGTTAAATGTTTTGCTGTTAATTCTCCATTCTGATTTTTATGTCATTCAGATGTTATTTTGTTATTCGTATTATTTTCGTCTCTCGTCAATTTATGAAGTTTTTTTTTATTTCAGTACAACACTACGTTAATCTGACAGTAAATGGTTTCAGTCAGTCAGTCAGTGTGTGTGTCTGTCTGTGTGTCGGTCTGTGTGTCGGTCTGATGCCTACACAAAGCCACACTTTTCGGCCGATCGCCACCAAATTTGGCATCAAGCATCCTTGGCACCTTGGAAAGGTCATGAGCTGGTCAGCCGTTACGTCACGCATTGCCTCTCGATGCAATTCGACAGACGCAAAACTGGAAATCGGGAGACAAGGAATTGTTCCATCGACAGCCACGGCCGTGTTTCCAGACCGATTTCTTCTGTCTTTGTTGGCAGCCTTTGGCCTTTACCCTTGCAGCTTATGCAGTAGATACAAAATCGTCATAGGCAAAGGTCAAGGTCACACGGACCCCGAAAGGTCAACACAAGTGTTGATAACACGCGTCTTTATTATCCAATGTCAATACAATTTCACACAAATGTGAAGAACTATAAGGTCCACCCACAATGTGTGTTTCAAAATCCAAGATTAAAGGTCAAGGTCACTGTACTATCTGTGTGTCTGTTTAACTAATAGCATACACAAACAGATGAGAAGCACAGCCCGTGTGTTTGAGCCCGCGGGGCGCCGTTTACTCGACTAGTGGCAGATCCTTGGTAAAACTGTTAATCTACAATTCACATTCTCATTTCCGGACCATTCTCCATGACAACGACTGTAAATATATAACATGGATTGTCACTGGTTTGGACACTATGTCACTGGTTTGGACACGACATCCCTCTCCACTTTGAATGAAATGTTGAATAGGCAATGCACATGAACATATCTTCCAAACGGAATTGTCACTGTTGTTAGTTGTCTCTGAGGGACAGCAACAATCGGAGCTCATTCTTTAAAAATGAACAATAGCAAACAAGAATCCAAAGTATCTTCTCCGTGCCCATTAATCAAAACATAATAAGTTCAACTTCATGCATAAACAACCAAAAATAAATTAAAACAGTGTGTATATGTTTGTGTTTGTCTGTGCTTTTTTTTTTTGACGTATGTCCAGGAATGTCTGTATGCTCAAACTTCAAGTTACACAACATATCCTTTCAGGTATTCAGGGGCCTTTCGATTTCTGGATGATCTTTGTAGTCCCTGGGGATTTGTGGGAAGAGCTTGGGAGTAGGATTGGTTTGTGGAGGATCTGGTCACACTGGATTTGTCTGGGGCCCAGGACTGAAATAATCGTAATCATCATCTTCTTCTTCTCCAGGTGAAGGAATGTGGCCTCAGAGTGGCTTGAAGAAGTAAGAGTTTCGGACAATCTTAGATGATCCACATCGGGTGTCACACTGAGCACAAATGCATGCACGCACTCATCTCAGCTTTCACTCCGGGCACGTGCAGTCTCTCCAAACAACCAGAAGGCGCACTACAATAACTCTTCTTCTTCCTCTCCTCTCCGGGGAATAATTTACTAAACGATAATCAACTTTTCAGAATCTTTAAATCTTCTGTTCCTCCACTCCAGTGGAGGTACAAACATTCCACAGATCCACTAGCTGGGACCAAATTTCATCTCATTATACATAGTAATTCACGAGAACGTTTTTTTACAGGTTTCTCCTCCTCAATGGAGAAACAATTATATACACTTTGCAAAGAAGAATTAGAGATGGCTTAGAATACAGGAACAGTATCCGAGTTCCGACCCAGGGGGACAATCAAAAATTATAGTGGGTCAACATGACAAACGCTTTAAGTTCTCTCATGACTGCCGCAGTCGTAGTCCTCTTCAACTAGGTACTCCAACTCTGGAGACAATTAGGTGCTGCCACAGCACTGGAGCCCAAATACTTGTGCGACTGCCTCAGTCGCCTGTCCTGTTACTGGTGCTGCCACAGTACGAATGAAGTCCGTGTAAGTAATCTATTTCAAAATCTGAATAATAATTATTTCTTTTCCCTTTTTTTTCCCTTTTCTTATCTCTCTCTCTCTCTCTCTTTTATCTTCCCATCTGTCTATATCTGGTAATGGTAGATTACAGGTGAATCTCGTTCCGCAGTTCCAAACAACCTGTCTGGTCAGTGTCCTCAAGCCATCTCCTTCCTACACTGTCTTTTTCCTTCCTGCACTCTTCCTGAGTATATATTCAGTGAGTACTCATCTAACTCTACGCATTACCAGCCCTTGGTTACTTGACCAATGGACAACGTTCGTCCATTTCCCTGAGCGATTCAACCAATAATCACCCTACGTCTATAGCCACCAGCGACACCGATCACGCTGGTCAGGCCACGTAAATTGTCCTTTCTTTTACCCTTCCTTTTCCCTACCTAGGGAAATGCTTTATATCAAATAAGGGCGTACGCGACAGAACGTCCCATGTCGCCATGTGAGGCTACATCGCATGACATCGGGCAATTATCATTGTTCCTTCCTTTTCCCACAACAGTATAAGATTTTGGGTCGTACTGAGGCGTGGTTTTGTTGCGGCGAGTTTGTTTAACAAGAACTTGGTCTCCAGGATTCATAAGGTTTGGGGTAGTCCGACGTGTATTGTCCGCATATGTTTTCATCTTCTCTTTGCTCTGAGAATCGCTCTTTGCCAACTGGGTGAGGATAGACTCAGACTGCGTCGGATTTGGCTCGGCCAGTTCAGGTAAGCCTACTTTCATCTTTCTCCCTGTGAGGGCTTCATGTGGAGATATTTTTGTTGAAACATGAGGAGTTGCTCTGTAGTGTCGCAGAAAGTTGGAAAGATGAGTTTTACCAGTTGTTCCCTTGTGCAGAGGATGCACGAACTTGTTTATTCAGAGTACGCACAAAACGTTTGGCTTCACCGTTTGCTTCAGGCCAGAGGGGTGTAACTCTGCGATGGTGAAACCCATGTGTTTCTGGGTGTGTGTACGTCCGGATGAGTCTGTAAGCTGTCTTTTCAACTGCTCTTGAAACAAATTGTGAATTTTGTGGAGTTAGTGAGCTAACTTGTATATTTTACAGTTTACGTGTGTTCTTTACTTGTCGTGGACATTTGTGTGAAGTGCGTTCGTCGCCAATTGAAACAGTGAAGTGTTTTTGTATTTTTTAGAGTCGTTTTTTTTTGCTAGTCTAGTAACTGACCTTCACCATGTCTCAAGCTGGCCTAAGTGGTTCATCCGCTGAGATCTTGAGGAACATCAGGTTTGATGACCTTGATATTGAAGGGCTGTTCTGGGCGCATGGAACGACAGAAATAAGTCGTGTCCGTCTGCCAAAGGCAAAGGGAAAGGGAAAAGAACAAGTGGGGTTAACAATGACGTCAATGGTGATGCTGGAGATATTGCGTCACGAGTTGTAGAACTCCTCGTTCCAGTTCTTGGGGCTACATTAAAGAAAGCTGTGGATGTCTGTATTAAGGACTAAGGAGGTGGTTACAGAACTGTCAGAAAAGGTGTCTGAAAAACTCAGATCTATTTCAGAGAAGGCTCAACAGGAACATCTTTTGCTGCGATACGAGCAGGATAGGCTGGATCAGTATCAGCGAAGGGAAACCACGAGAATCAATGTAGTAGTAGACTCAAAGAAGAGGAGAACGAAGATCTGGTGGAAAAAGTGATGGAGTTGGGGAAGAAAGTTGGGGTAGATCTAGAAATCAAGGACATCTCTGTTGTGCATAGAACTGGCCTAAAAAACAAGAAAGCCCCAAGACCAGTGCTGGTGAAGTTCACTTCACGAAGAAGCAAGGCGAACCTCATGATGAGGAAGAGATCTGCGCAAACATGACCATGAAACGAGTTTACCTGAACGATGAACTGACACCGCTACGCTTCAAATTATTCAAAATTTGTAAGGCAGCACCTGGTGTGGACAGGGTATCCACTACCCATGATGGCCAAATTGTTTGTCAGTTGAAGGCCGCCCCTGGGAGGAACAGCAGTGGCAGTGCGGGATCTTCCGGCAGCAACGCGGTGTACCTAGAGTCACCTGACGACCTTTTCCGGATCGGTGTGACGAAGGTAGACTACACGCGCTTGGGCTTCATCACTTCATCTACACCAGCTGGGGTTTGCCGGAGGTCGTGGTGATTCAACTGACTCATGTGTAGTCTCAACGTTATGTGCTTGTAGCTGTACTCATTCTTCATCTTGTCTATGTGTTGGTAATTGTTTCTATTCTTCCAATCAATCTTCTGATGAGCGATCATCTAGTGTGGTAACTTCAACTGTGAATCCCTTTTGTTTGCAAGCTTGCGTTTCTAATTGTGATGTCAATGATGATTATGTTCTTGATATGGATGTGGATCACACTGTTCGCCATGATCGTGAGCTGGCTTTTGTATCTTTAAGTGTGTGTGGATTGCGTTCCCGTCTCCAGTGTTTGGAATTTGTGAACTATATTCGACATTGCCGTTTTCCTTGAGACTAAAACTGATGACCAAGATGCTTTATTTATCTCTGATTGCTTCAGTGACTGGGATATGACATTAAACTGTTTAACAGAAAATGCCTGTCTAATCGACGTTCTGCTGGTATTGGAATAGCCATCAAAAGCAAGCTATCTACGTGTGTGGAGATTTTTTACCTTATTCTGGTGGATGTGTGGCTTGGTGTCTATTAAAAAGATCATTGTCAGGTTATGATGAAGACTGTCTGATTGGTGTCTATTAAAAAGATCACTGTCAGGTTATGATAAAGACTGTCTGATTGGTGTCTATTAAAAAGATCACTGTCAGGTTATGATAAAGACTGTCTGATTGGTGTCTATTAAAAAGATCACTGTCAGGTTATGATAAAGACTGTCTGATTGGTGTCTATTAAAAAGATCAATGTCAGGTTATGATGAAGACTGTCTGATTGGTGTCTATTAAAAAGATCATTGTCAGGTTATGATGAAGACTGTCTGATTGGTGTCTATTAAAAAGATCACTGTCAGGTTATGATGAAGACAGTCTGATTGATGTCGTATACATTCCTCCCGAAAGTTCAGTTTATAGCAATGTTGAACCGTTTGATGTGATTGAGACGGAATTGTTATCATTACAAGATAAATATAAGGATTGTTATGTTTTGTTGTTGGGCGATTTTAATGCTTATACCAAAAGTATGAATGATTTTATTGATATGAATCAGTTCACTCAGTCTGTGTTCTCTGATGTTCTCTATGATATGAGCGAAGATAATTTCCAACCTTGTCAAAGATCATCTCAAGATACGCAGAGGCCTAATAATTACGGTTATCGTCTCTTAGATTTATGTAAATCACTGTCAATATATATTTTTAACGGAAGAATTGGTTCAGATGCTGGTATTGGAACATGCACATGGAAAGGAAGCACAGTTGTTGATTATATCATTGGTTCTAGATATTTGATGGAAAATGCAAGTAAGTTTAAAGTTGATGTTTTCGATGCGTTGTTCTCTGACGTGCATTGCCCATTATGCCTGTCTCTTCCAGTTAAAACCTGTTTTGTTTTCAATGAACCTAATGGTACTAAACACTCTCTGCATCAAAGGTATGATGGTGCAGAGATTAGAAGATGGGATAACAACAAATGTAATGAATATATAAAGAAAATTTAGCAAATTACAATGTTGATGAAATTGTAACTTTATTTGAACAAGGCACAATATCAATCAGTGAAATGAATAAGCGGTTTTCGTCAATTCTTGTTGATTCAGCGAAGGATACATGTCAAATGTTCAAATAGTGTGCCTAATCTAAATAATCTTGCTGCTAAAAGCAAAGAGTTGTAGGCAAATATGCGAGGACAAGGGGACATCAGTGTAGGCTTCGTGTGGAGTGACAGGTAACTTGTATAGTTTATGATGTTCACTGATGCACCAGTGTCAATCAAGAACTCAGTTGGAGTTTTCATGAGAAGTGTGGAAAACTTTGGAATTTGCCCATTCTGTCCGTTCACAGAGAAAACAAATTCATCACTTTCACTTGAAACTGTCTCTGTGTCATTGTTCACTGGAAGATCAATTTGCCTGACCCTAGCTGTGGAAAGACAGATGCGAGCATAATGTCCTATCTTGTTGCATGAAGAGCATCGCTTGTCTTTAGCTGGACAGGAGTTCCTGGGATGATATGTGGTGCTGCCACAATATCGACAGGAAGTATGCTGACCGCGTGCATTCTGTTATGGAGTGGAACCATTTCGGCCAAACGCATTCCCACGAGGTCGCTGATGCTGTTGTTGGTTGCTTGAACCACTTGACGAAAACCTTTGACTTTGGACAAAGTTTCTGCTTTGATTATGACGACCTTTTTTATGACTATGGAAAGTAGAACCCTTTGAAATGAGAGCACATGCTTCAGCACTGTCAGGATCTGAAACTGTCTTTGCTATACAAGCCTTTACAGCACATGTCTTTTCAATGACTGCTGCTCTGCTTTCTGCCAGTTCAAAACTTCTGGCTTCATCAAGTACCTGTTGAAGAGTTAAATTGTCCTTCAGGGCTCTCCTACGTACCCTAGTTGATGAACAGCCTTGCACAATCTGACCTAGGATTTCCCTATCCATGTCATGGAAATCACACAAAGCCGCCATGCTACACAAACGAGTATGAAATGCATCAATACTTTCCCTTTCTTGCTGAGTAGTTTGCCTGAACCTGAATGTTTCATAAGAGACATTCTTCTTTGGAGTAAAGTATTCCGTGAAAGAGTTTTTCAAGGTGTTATACTCGTTTGGAATAAAACCATCACCTGCATCAGTCGTGGCTCCAATGCCTTTCTTTTCATCAGTCATTGACGTATAAATGTCAAAAATATTATCACCGCCATAATG
>CM031622.1:6604349-6609349 GCA_018398815.1 Conus ventricosus
GACATGTGGCATATGGCACCTCTTCCTTACCGTCCGCTTCATCCTCAGATCTGTATATGACCTCCTGCCCTCTGACTCCAACCGGATTAAACGGGGGAAATCCGATACCCTATGTGACCACTCTGTCGCAGCAAACAAACTGTGGAACATGTCCTGAGTTGATGCCAAGCAGCGCTAACCCAGGGAAGGTACACATGGAGGCAAAACCAAGTGCTCAAGGAGATCGCACATGCGGTTGGTACTGCTGGAGGAAGATCTATGACACCAGACGCTCCAGCAACAAAGCCGTACACGGCAGGAGGCCACAAATTATTATCTGAAACAGCTGTGGTATCAAGAGCATGGAAGCACAGCTGGATCTGGGTCGAGGAGGAACAAACGTGAACTCTATAAAGCTTAAAATTTCCCAACTTACAACAGGTGTGCCGTTAGCAGTGGGGAAAGACGTCCGTCTAAAAAGGCACACCTTGAGACGCCCGCCCATCCAAAAGTTGCCGGTTCAAATCCAGACAGCGCCAAGACAAAAGGAAAAGTTGGCTGTAAAGGGGCATTTGGGAGTCGTGACCTAGATGCCGCCCGGCCCTCTTAGTGTAAAGAACCTCACTGGTTCATAAGGGGCATCTGGGAGTCGTGACCTAGATGCCGCCCGGCCCTCTTAGTGTAAAGAACCTCACTGGTTCATAAGGGGCATCTGGGAGTCGTGACCTAGATGCCGCCCGGCCCTCTTAGTGTAAAGAACCTCACTGGTTCATAAGGGGCATCTGGGAGTCGTGACCTAGATGCCGCCCGGCCCTTCTTAGTGTAAAGAACCTCACTGGTTCATAAGTTCTCCCACCAAATGTTGCCAATACAGAGTAAAGGATATCCTGGAAAATGTTCGTATCAATAACGCATGCTGCCAGAAAAAAACAAGTTTTTTTTAATGTAATGCTCAGTAGATAGTCTGCTTAGTTTCAGGTAAATCGAACCAACCCCTTTGTCTGTAATCGCTTTTTTGAAATAGGCACGCTGTGTGACAGGCGAATGGAACAGACTGCAACAGCAATCAACGCTGATTGGTCGAGAATCTATGACAGGCCAATGGAATAGCAGACTGCAACACCAAACAACGCTGATTGGTCGAGAATCTATGACAGGCCAATGGAACAGCAGACTGCAACAGCAAACAACGCTGATTGGTCGAGAATCTATGACAGGCCAACGGAATAGAATGCAACAGGCAAAAGACGAATGAATGCACAATACAAGGCGTGAAAGGACGCTAATGTAATACATGATACGAAACACGGTGGGATTTCCAATCAAATGTCTTCTTTCGACGTGACAGGCTCCCGCACCAGATGCACCAACCACTGGTCCCTGATGGCCGCCCGCTAGAGAACGGCACTGGAGGAAACAGGGGCGGGGGAAGTGAACTGAATGCAGTGGGGAGAGGCAGCCAACGAATTGATGTTTTCTTTTAAACAAGGCGGGGACACAGAATTATTATCTGTGGGTTTTTTTTTTTAATCATTCGGCTCTCAGTCAGGGAAATTATAAAGGAGTTAAGAAAAAAAAGTGACATGCACGTGGTTTATAAAAAAAAACCACACACACACAAAACACACACACACACACAAAAACACAGGTAATATGTGGTGAAAATTGTTGCACATTATATACAAGGAACACTACATACATTGAGGGTCAGAGAGAGAGAGAGAGAGAGAGAGAGAGAGAGAGAGAGAGAGAGAGAGACAGACAGACAGACAGACAGACAGAGAGACAGAGAGAGACAGACAGAGAGACAGAGACAGAGACAGTGAGAAGACCAGATGATTTATTCATATTTAAGCCATTGCCCCTCATGCAGAGGGTTACAAGTTAATTACAATTGTCTTGGCACCCAAGCTACTGCTCGCAAACATAAATAACATAATGCTCGGCAATTTCAGAAATACCAAGCCTGAACCTAGCCGTTATATACTTTAAGTGTCTATCCAAATTTCACAGTTTCAGTTGATAGGCTTTAACATCAAGAACAGCACAAAGGGACTCGTAAAAGATAAATCTTCGGCAGTTATTCAAATGAACATTCCATTACTGCCACCTGCATGAAACCAGACCATCTTTAAATATTCTGAGAAAATCACCAGTCGCACTAACGCTTTGATTCAACCAGACATGACCAAATCCATTCGTATACAATCTACAACGAATATTTGAGGCCCAGTTTCTTTTGTCACGTTCATGTAAAGCAAACAACACACGGTAGGCCTTTTATGGCAATATATTCTCACGCATTCTTGTTAATTCTAACCAAACCTTTACACATTTTACGGTCGAATCTACGTGAATTAGATACTTGTTCGTTTCTCCATATACAAGGTCATTGAGTGTGCGCAATTCAATTCGCAAGAATCTTTTTAGCCCAAATAAGTGGACCTTTTCGCACTGCAATGCTTCATTACTTAACCTCCATAACTCGGCACCATACTGCATACTTGGCTGAAACTGTGAGTCAAACAATGTTGAAACGCATGCACAGAACTATTGTTTTACTTCAACAGTTAATGCAAGCTATACAGTAATGCATTTTGGGCTCTGCTCGAAAGGGTTTTGCAAGATGCTGCTAAGCTGAGTCCCGTAGAAAAGTAGATTCCTAAGTACTTATACCATAAACAACAAGCATCTCTGTACAACTGCAAATCCATTTTTCGCTGGCAGATACCCCCCCCCCCCCCCCCCCCCCCCTTTTTCCTTCACCACAATGATGTTACTTTTATCCATGCTCACCTTCAAACAAGTCTGACGCTGCAAGATACAAACTATCTGCGTTTGTAGACCAACAACTGTTTCAGCCAATAACGCCATATCATCAGCCAGTAGTAATATAAAGAACTCAAAGTAGGCATGCGTAAATGTAGAACCATGTCTTTCTCCTCTAACTACTTCCAATGCTAATTTATACATAAATAAAGAAACAAAACAGGACTGCATAAATCACCTTGTTTCACCCCACGAGTACATTACATATAATCATGTTTCACCCCACGAGTACAGTAAATATAATCAGTCAATCTGGCAACCACCTCTGACTCTAACCTTTACATTGATATACATGCTACGAACACATTGATACAATTTGCCTTTGATTCCAGTTTTCAGAATGATTGGCCACAACAAGTTTCTTTCTACTGACTCAAAAGCCTATTGAACATCAAGAAAGGCAACATATAAATTACGATTGAAGCAAAACTGTTTTTGTATCAGCGCTAACAATGTAAACTGTAGAGTTTCCTCGTTTGGTTTTCACCTGTCAAATCATATTCTTTTACCCATTCTTGAAGTCTGCTAATCATATCTGCACTATAAATTTCATTGCTGATATCACACAAAGATAATGCCTCTGTAATTGCTAGGATTATTCACATCGCCTTTGTTGAATAGAGGAAGTACTATAGAATCAGTCCGGTTATAGGAAAAATACCCTTGTCAAACAACGCATTAAACAAGTTTTACCAAAAAGTCAACAGCTCAAGATCCAGCATAATTAAGCGTTTTCCAAACATTTCCATTTGAACCTGTTCTTTAACTTTCTTTGCAAGCAGTACTTCTTTTCTTGATATTGGGCGATTGATAGCCATTGTTTCAATTCCATCTTCTTCAGAATAGAATAGTCTTGATCGTTATCCCTAGACACTGCACTTCGTGTTTCCTTTAGTTCTAGTAGACCTTGAAATGCTTAAACAAACCTTCAACTGTTAAATAATTATGAACATACTTACGTTTAGATGATTCCTAAAGTTTGAGAACAGATTTCTCGCTTTCACTTTGCTCACAATTTGCATTCTTCATCATACCAGTCACTCTGTCACGCTTTGTCAAGTACATTTTCTTTTTTTCATACGATCAGTTTGCTTTCTATTACATTCATGAAACATATTTAACGCATCGTTGCAACAACGATCAATCCAATTCATTGCACAATCAAGCAAAGGTAATGTGTCGTTACACTGCATCCCACTAACATAGACGTTTTCAAAATCACAGTTCCACACACATTTTTCAAATACACTGTTGCGGTTCCTTCGGTGTAGGAATACCCATTGTGTTGTTTCTCCTCATGAAAAAAATTGAAATATTAACTCGACGGGTAAGTGATCTGACTACAGTCTGTCTCATACAATCAATTTAGATGGAGAAAAAAGGATGGTAAATAAATCCCTAGAAACTAGGAAATAATTATCAACACTGTTTCCTGTTTTAGATATGTTCGTACAATTGCCATCAGTGTCACCATTACAAATGCCTTTGAGAATACATAAAGCAAGCGTCGTACACATATTCAACAAACACTTTCCATACCTGTTAAGTACATAACCTGGAGATGTTCTTAAGTACGATTCAAAACAAGAGGGCGATTACACCTAATCCAACGTACGCTGCTGTTGATAAATAGATCTGGAGGAAAATGGGAAGTTCTGACATCAATGTCTCCAGACACAATCCCATATGCATCATCAAACTGGGTGATACAATGGAAAAGACTCTTCAAGTGCACTTATGCCCTGATCAACATCAATGTGAGTATATAGAGGTGAAGCGTCCGGCGGAACATAGGTACACACGCACGCATGCGCGCGCGCACACACACACACACACACACACACATACACACACGTGCAGGCACACGCACGCACGCACGCACAGCACGCATGCGAACGCATGCATGTACATAAGCATGGAGAGAGAGAGGGAGAGAGGAGAGAGAGAGAGAGAGAGAGAGAGAGAGAGAGAGAGAGAGAGAGAGAGAGAGAGAGAGAGAGAGAGAGGAGTGTCAGATGTTCGACAAAGAGAGAGAGAGAGAGAGAGAGAGAGAGAGAGAGAGAGAGAGAGAGAGAGAGGAGAGAGAGAGAGATCTCTAAACCCTGTAGCTGGACAAGAGATAGGTTTTTACGATGTTATGTTTAGATGTGACATTGAATTTATCTCTGAGGCTTCTGGAATTAGATGTAGTT
>CM031622.1:6616849-6629349 GCA_018398815.1 Conus ventricosus
CAACACCCCATTTATTCACACCAGCAAAATAAACATTCCAACACACGCACCATGCACGATCACAATAGAGCACTCCAACGCACACAACATGCACAATCACGATCAAGCACTCCAACGCACACAACATGCACAATCACGATCAAGCCACTCCAACGCGCACAACATGCACAATCACAATCAGCCTCCCGCACACACCATGCACAATCACAATCAAGCACTCCAACACATATGACATATACACAATTTATAAAGGAATTTTTCCAGTATCAATCCTTTCTCACACCTGGAGTGCGTCCACATCCCGCCCCTGTCAAGTCCGCAGGGAGCACCCTGTCGCACTAGGTGCTCCGAGCCGGGCTGGTTCTCGCAGGGGTCGCCCAAAGCCGACCCCCCTCGACTCCCCAAGGGGCAGTGAAGAGCGTGTCCCGGGGGGGGGGGGGGGGGGGGGGGAACGTAGCTGTTAGGGAGGTCCTGGACGGGGGTCCAGGCCGGTCAGTCGAGACGTCGGGCCCCCCTAGCAGTCCACGGCCCCGACCAGGGCGGGGCCTCGACCAGGGCCGTGGCACCTTTCCGTCCGTGGTCTCAGCCAAAAACGGGGCCTCGACCCCGTGGCACCATCCATTCGGCTCCAGGTGAAGCCCCCGGGAGGGGGGAGGACGTAGCGGGGAGGAGAGTCGGAGAGGAGGAAAGAAGAAGGAAGGAGGAAGGAAGGGTACTGGAACCCTGCCGTCAGTACCGTCTGACCATTGCTGTCAAGTCTTATCAGCCACTCCCCTGAGGGCGAGGGGAAGTGGATTAAACGCACACAGTACACCCATGAATCAAGTCTTCTCACACGATGCAGGTAAAAGACTGCATAATCAACAGGTTATAAACAAATATGAATTATCTTCACCCTTCTCTCACTCACCTTAACGTTTTCCTTCCTTAGGAAATAAATCAACACGGGGACCTCGTTAATAACTGCCACCACATTTGCAAATAGTAATTCAAGGCATAATTGTCACATTTTATAAACACATTTCCCAAAAAGACACAAATCTCCAACCACGCATCCGAACGACAAATCATGCGTACGCACGCTCGTGAAAAATAAAACTCGTTCCCTTGCACACACAAAAAAGACGGTGGGCCCAAGGATTTAAAAGTCCGGCGAATGTGACAGGGGCGGACGAGCGAGACCAAGCAAGTTCCAACCCTGAATCACCAGGTTCTCTCCCTTCCCACCGACTACCGCATCACCAGATACATAAACAGGAGAAGAATTTTGGAAATAATTTTGAATGGCCAGGTTAAAGATGGAATTAACCAGAGAAAAGGTCCCCACACAATATTTCTCTACAAATTTTGAAAACAAAAGAAAATTGCGCAAAAGTGAAGACTAAGCCGGCTAACAAAAAACAAATCAAAACAAACAGACCACGAAACTGATGCTTTTCCAGCTACCCGTGGGGTGACCCGAAGAGGCGGGTCAAAGACTCTCTCTACCCTCTGTCCAGTCGAAGGACAGAGGCGAAGATGCGGAAACAGAAGAAATGATGTCCCTCTCCTACAGGGCCCACGCAGGAATTGAAAGTACTGACTGTACTCTCGACGATAAGGTAAAGAACCAGGACTGGAGCAGGCGCCCCAGAGACATCTTCCGCTCGAGTGAAGAGCTAACCTCCCTCAGCAAGCGGCCAACATGCCATGCTGCGTCACAGAGGAGCATACTTCAAAATAAAAAGAAACGAAGCACGTGCGACTGGTAAAAAGACGGCGAGAGGCCGACAGACAGAAAATTCGAGAGAAAGGTACCGGCCACCCTGTAGATTGCAGGTGA
Source organism: Conus ventricosus (assembly GCA_018398815.1). Classification (NCBI taxonomy): domain Eukaryota; kingdom Metazoa; phylum Mollusca; class Gastropoda; order Neogastropoda; family Conidae; genus Conus; species Conus ventricosus. The sequence continues at coordinate 6,618,672 of CM031622.1, forward strand.
ATTTGAAGGGGGGGGAATTAGAAAAGGGGAGAAAAATCAGGCTCACTGGGACTGTTTTCCAAAATAGGCCAACATCAGGCTCACTGGACCTTTTTCCTAAGGCCACCACATCAGGCTCACTGGACTGTTTTTTTTTTTTTTTTTTTTTTTTTTTTTTTTTTTTTTTTTTTTCCCCCTATAGGGGCCAATCCCACATCAGGCTCACGGGATTTTTGTTCCAAAATACCACCACATCAGGCCACTGGACTGTTTTCCTAATGGGCCCCCCAATCAGGCTCACTGGCTGTTTTTCCCCTAATAGGCCACCACATCAGGCTACTGTGGCCCTTCCTTTTATTCTGTTGTTTTAACAAAGCACGCATTATGATGCATGGGGTTCGTTGCCCGGCTACTGCTGTTTACTTCTTTCGACTCTAAGTACCCGCCCCGGGCCCTTTGTTTTTTGCAGAAGCTGCTGCTGTGCTATTTACAACTATACTGCGCTACAACTTTTTCTGCTACAAATCTCCACCACCACCACCATTACTACTACTACTCCCTACTACTACCGGTGAGGTTGGCGCTGTACGTTTTTTCGGTTTTTAATTTACTGCTCATGTTACTTTCCGTTCGCTTTCACTCAATCATTTGTTTCCTTTGCTTTTTTTTTTTTTTGGTGCTTTTTTATAGTTTACTGTAAACAGGAAAAAAAACAACAACAACAACAACTGTTTTGTCCCTTTACTGACAAAAAAAAGCAAAACAGAAAAATAAACCCAAAAAAAAACAAAAAAATAAATAAACAAACTTTTGACACAATTAAAGTAAAGATCTTCGATAAAGCGCTTCATCGGAAATTTTTAGATATTATTTAAAGGCATGATATTACTGATACAACGTCTCGCAAAAAAACGTTACGCAAATGAATCTAAATTTTGGGTCTATTCAAGTAGGGGGGGGGGGGGGGGGGGGGGGGGGAAGGGGGGGGAGGTGGGGGGGGGGGGGGGGGGGGGGGGGGGGGGGGGGGCGAGAGGTTACAAATCACCGGGGGACATGTTTGCTGGGTTGGAAACTAAAATTAGTAAGCTTTTTTGACTGATGAAGTGAGAAAGTGAGTGAGGTAGATGGGTGACGGTTAGCGGTTTTGTGAGAAAGGTGGTCTTTTGTGAGTTGTTTTTTTTTTTTAAAAAATTTACGCCAAACACTCGCAAAAATTGTTATAGAAAAGATAAAAAATTTATAGAGTCAGAAGTGTTTCCTGTGGAAAAAGATGCTGTTCTGGTAAAAGATGGTTCCCTCGGGAAAAAACATCAAATCCCTTTCTTTTAACGGGGAAATGTTCGGAACCGGGGTTTGGACGGAATCAAAGTAAAATTTTTTAAATTCTTCCGGGGTAAATTAGGCATTGGCACAAGTTCCTTTATCCCTTTCATACGGGTGAATTATAAAACATCGAAAGACGGGGAAATCTTACTTATACACAAAGGAGAAGATGGAAAAATCGTTAACTAAAGGAGACCGATAACCTTGTTTAAAACAGATCAAAAAATCCACAAAATTTTGCGAAATACTTAGCAAAGTTATTCATAGTTTAAATTAAAAATAAAGGGGGCTTATAAATATTGAAACAACCATTAGGCCCTTGCGAAAATTATTTCATTTAATATTTATTAGCCCCTTTCCTCAGTGAAACCAAACTCAAGCGCTTTACAATACCAATCGTTTTACACAACAAAATGCCTACCAGGGTAGTTGCCGACGAAAACTGCCGGGCGGGTTATTCAGTCGTTTCTGTGTCTCCATCAACATCTTTCACACAATTTCCTTATTCCTTCTGTCACGACCGACCCTGGAGGTCTGCCCTGACAGGACCGGTTGGGTGGGAGTAAAGGGAGTGACTGACCTCACCCTCCGCAGAGCCCCACCAATAAAGATTACGTACAAACCCCATTTATTCACACCAGAAAAATAAACATTCAAACCGCCCATGCACGTAAATAAGCACCCCAACGACAAACTGCACAATCACGATAAAAGCACCCAACGCACCAACATCACAATCACGATAAAGCCCCCAAACGCGCACAATGCACAACCCAAATAAAGCCCCCCAACGCAACACCAGCACAACACATCAACCTCCAACCATATGACTTAACAATTAAAAAGTTATTTCCGTATAAACCCTTCTCCACCATGGAGTGGTCCACTCCCGCCCCTGTCAACCCGCAGGGAGAAACCTGTCGCACTGGGTGCTCCGACCGGGCGGGTTTCCGCGGGGAGCGCCCAAAGCCGACACCCCGCCCCCCCAAGGGCATGAAGAGGGCCCGGGGGGGGGGGGGGGGGGGGGGAAACGTATGTTACGGGAGGTCCTGGACGGGGGTCCAGGCCGCGTCAACTGGGGCTCCCTACATCCAGGGGTCCCGACCGGGCGTGGCCTCGCCAGCGCTGGCCCCATCCGTCCTGGTCTCAGCCAAAAACGTGGCCTCGACCAACGTGGCACCATCCAGTTCGTGTCCGGGTAAAGCCCCCGGGAGGGGGGGCGTTGGGAGGAGATCGGAGGAGGAAAAGAAGAAAAGGAGGAAGGAAGAAGGGTTTGGGAAACCCCCCCGTCTACCGTCTGCCCCATTGTGTCAAGTTTACACCACCGCATGTGGGCGAGGGGAAGTGTATTAAACGCCACAGTACACCATTAATCAAGTTTTTCTCACACGTTTGCAGGTAAAAACGCATTAAATCAAAGGTTTTAAAACAAATAAATTATCTTACCTTCTCCACACGCTTAAGTTTCCTTCCTTAGGAAATAATAACACAGCGCCCATCGTTAATAACTGCCACCTTTTGCAAATAGAAATTTAAAGGTAATTGTCACATTTTAAAACACATTTTCAAAATGCAAAAATCTAAACCACGCATCCGAACGACAAATCAGCGTACGCACGTTTGTGAACATAAAACTCGTTTCCTTGCACACAAAAAACAGACGGTGGCCGAAGGAAAAAGTCCGGCGAATGGAGGGGGGCGGACGGGAGCCAAGCAATTTCCAACCCTAAAATCCCAGGTTCTTCCCTTCCCCAGCTCCCGCATCACCAATACATAAACAGGGGGAAAGAATTTTGGGAAAAAATAATTAGAATGGCCGGTTAAAAGAGGGAATTAACCCAAGAAAATTCTCACACAATTTTTCTTACAATTTCCCGAAAAAAAAAGGGAAATTGCGCAAAAGTGAAGAAAAAGCGGTAACAACAAAAATCAAAAAAAACAGACCACGAAACTGATGCTTCCCAGCTCCCCTGGGTGCCCCCAAGAGGGGGGCAAAGGCTCTCTCTCCTCTGTCCATCGAGAGGAAGAGGCGAAGATGCGAACAGAAAAATGATGTCCTTTCCCCACGGGCCGACGGGGAAAATTGAATTACAAATTACCTCGCGAAAAGGGAAAAGAACCGGGACTGGAGGGGGGCGCCCCAGAGCTTTTCTTCCGTGGGAAGCAACCTCCCTCAGAAATGGGGGCCCCAACATGCCATGCGCGTCAAGGTGAGCACCTTCAAACTAAAAAAAACGAAGCAGGCGAGGTAAAAAAAAGGGCAGGGGGCCGACAACAGAAATTCGGGAAAAGGTCCCGCCACCCGTGAACTTGCAGGTGAATAAACGGGCGGTGGAAATTTAGAGAGAGAGAGAGAGAAAGCAAACCGAAGTTGAGCTGAACCACACCAAGGTAACTGCACCCAAGCCACCCTAAGGGAGGGCTACCACAAACGAAACGACAAAAACAAAAGTAATTCCGCCCCCCCTAGGGGGGGTCGAACGTGACCCTCGTGACAAACTCGTGAAAACCCCCTTCAAAAGCATCTTTTTTTGAGATACAGTGCCCTTTAAACCTTTCGCATGTGCAACTTCACAAAATGGACCAAACCCCAAACTCTCTTGATCGACAGAGTACGAAAAATCCAATCAAACTTTCCCACGAAGAACACACCGAGGAATACATTTTACTAATTTATCAAACAACTAAAAAACCCTTCCAACATGAAAGTAACAAACAACCATTGGTGTTTCCCAACCGTTAACCTCATGAAGTAAACTGCCCTACACCTATACAGACCCCCGGGGATATCCCCGGGGTTGAGGGGGGGGTGTCCCTCGCTGTTTTCCCAATTGCTAACTCGGGCTGGGCTAAGATAGCAGACCCGTTTTCAGGAACCCTTGATTGACGGAAAGTGCCAAATGATCTGCAGTCCATCCTAATCTGGTCGATGACGACGGGCCCCGGGATGGGTCCAAAGCACGGGGAGAGGATGGATCGCTCTCCGTACAAATTTCCCGGGCCGTACTTCTTCGGGGCACGCCAGTGCGCGCCAAATCGCTAAAATTCAAAACAGTGGGGGCATCGATATCCTAAGCGGGAAGCCTTGGGAGACTCGCAAATTTACACTCCAAATTTAGCGGGACCGCGATCGGAGGGGGTTAAGGGGCCCCACCGGGTCGCCCCAACCTTGCTGAAGCCTCCCAACCAGTGGCACTGACCCTAGGGGGCCCACCTTAAGCGACCCTTAGGCGTTGTCCGCTGGCAGACATCGCAACTGCGGCAGTACTGCCAAACCCCTGTGAGTTTATCCCTGGCCAAAAATTTTTGTTTACTCGCTCGAGAGTCCGCGGGGCCCCATATGACTCCCATGGGGGAATCGGGGGCCCTGCCGGAGAACAGACTCTCTCAGTTGGGGGAAAAAAAAGCTTTTTGGCCACACATTGCCTGGGGGAAACCCCTAAAGGGATCCCCTTGTGGAGTTTAAAGTCACCTTGCGTGTCGGGCCCCGACGAGCGGGGATCCACGTTTTCGTGGCGTGGACATAAAACCCGGGCCTAAAGAGGATAAGTACAGGATGGGCCCTTGCCAGAACCTCGTTAGAGATGGCTGAAGAACGGGACGCAATTCCTGGCCTGTTCCTATTTTGGGCCTGTGGTGACTCCCCCACACCCCTGAAAAAGGGCAGACCCGTAGACCGGACTGACTGCCCCGTCAGCAAAGGGCAGTATTCCCTATGAAAGGGGGAATACATGGGCGCTCCCGCAATGGCCCTTCTTCGCCACAAAAGTAGGGGGTGGAGATAGGAATAAGACAGAAGGACGGGTGGAGGTAAAACCCGCCCCCAACCCCCACCATCATAACTAGCGCCCCCCCCGGGGGTCGGGGAAACCAAATTCTTATCCACAAAAAAATTTGAGCCCCGAAACCTGATGGTGTCGACCCAAGGGGGGAACCCCCAACAGAGAGAAACATGGGGACTCGAATCCAGAAGCTGGGATGGAACCCACGTTAGTGAGGCACGAGGACGTTGGGGAAAGGGCCCGCCCCACGACTCAGCGGCTTTGGACAAACTTTCCTAATTTGGGCCCGGACGACCCCAAAAAAAAACACATCGGGGGGCTGAAATCCCCCCTGAATGCCTGCCTTGTTCCCCCCCTAGCATTGTCGGCACCTTTTTGCTCCAAATCCTGTGGAGGGGTTCCTCTCCGTATCTGGGGGATGCCCTAAGCCCCGCGGTTCAGAAAAAACCTCAGCTGGTGAATCGCAGCCGCGAAAAACCTGAGGTCTGTCTCGCCTTCCGGGGCCCCAAATTGGGAACACAGTGTTGGTGAGTGTTCAAAGAGGATCGACCCCCAGCTCCAATTAGCTAACTGCGCCAGTACCCTAGCGTCTTGCGACCCCATCACCAAACTGCACGAAGGTCTCATCATTTTTCTTCTTCATGGACCTAAACCCCCCCCCTGTGGTCTCTGGGAAGGTGGAAACGCTTACGCAGAGCCAAATGCATGTCTCTTAAGAGCACCTTTTATTTTGAGGGACCACTCCTTGCGACAATAATCCAGAAAAAAGGGGATGCCTTTTTCTCCCCAACAATTGGATGAACAACAAAAACCTTTTCGAAATGCTCTAAAAAATTCAATGTCCTCATAGGGCTGAACTCTGGAAACTTTAACTTTGGGCCCAACTCTATCACCTGCCGGTGTTTTTCCCCTGGTTTACAGAAAAACGGGAGGCCGCGAAAAGAAATTTTCCATCTCCTCCCCACGCGAGCCCCCATCCTGTCTAGTTTTCCTACGGGGGGTTCCTGCCCCTTTAGCTCCTCCCACGCTGAGCCTCCTGTCTACAGCCCCCTCCCACGCTGGCGCCTCCTCCCCCGCTGGCACCTCCCCCCAGCTGACTCCTTCTAGCAGTTCTTCCTTTCGAGGGCCCCCGTCGGGCGCTTTCTCTGGAGCTACCCCTTTCCCTATGCTAATTCCCGTCGTCAGTCTCCCCTTTGCGCGAGCCTCCCGTTGCAGCCTCCTCTCTACGCTCTTCCCCACGCAGAGCTTCTGCCTAGCGGCTCTCTCTACGCTTTTCCCTACCCCAGAGTTCTGCCTAGCGGCCCCTCTTTTCGCTTTTCCCCACGAGAGCTTCCGCCTAGCGGCCCCTTTTCCCTACTTGGGCCCATCTCCCGTCGCTGTCGCCCCAGAAACATAAGGACAGAGGTATATCCCAGGGGGTTTACCACCCCGACCGGGAGGTGATCCGCTGACCCCTCCCCTTGGGTCTCGACTTTCCCCTAAGGAAAGTCTTTGGGGGTGCCCCCACGAGGGGAAGCCTGGAGAGGGGAAGTTTCGGTTTTCTGCGACTCAACAGAACCCCCAGTTGCTCGTAACCTAGCTTCGAGCGGAAGTGCCCGTGGGTCCGACAGGGGACCCCCCCCAAGGGGGTAGTAAAATTCTACTGGGTACTGCACAGCACTGGAATAGGTAGAAGTTACCGTAGTCGAAGTACGTATTTTAGTAGGGACTACAGAAAAATTTTGAATACCCTTCTTTTCGACGCAGCGTCGCCACACCCCCACGCGGGCGTTTGCCATGACAACAATATCCCACAGTTTTCCAAATTCAGGGGGAAAAAAAAATTCCCCTAAGAAAAAAAAAAAAAAAAATTTTTGGGGGGTGGTATATGTGTGTATTTGGGGTTTTGTGTGCCCTGTTGCGGACAAGTTCCCGGTGCTCCCCCTCCCGGGAACACCCCGGGTCTAACCCCGAGCAAAAGTGCGGTGGGGGTCACCCAAAAAAAAAAAACAAAAACTATGTCCGGCTGCCCCCCCTCTGGCAACACCCCCGCTCTACAGCACGAGCAACAGGGGTGGGGTGGCCGAAAAAAAAAAAACAAAAAAAAAACCTAGCAGACGGGACCGGAGAGAAGGAAAAAAAAAACACTAGCTCCGATACAACCCCTGTATCAAAACCGGAGAGGAAAAAAAACAAGAACGGTAAATACAACACGGAATGGAAGATGAGCGGAACAGAAGGGGAAGACTTAAAGGCCGACCTCGTGAGGTACCCCGGCGGAAGAAAGGGTTGGGCGCGGGCGACTCCCTTTGGTCTACCTCGATCCCCAGTCACGCCCGGGTGTTCCCCCAGGCACAAAAGACTCCCTTCACCCAGAGTCACCCAGCAACCACCCACGAAAAAAACACGACAAACGACAAACATTTCAAAACAGACAAAACTAAACAGGTCTCGCAAAACGAGAAAAGACAGCCCGAGCCCCTTTACACCGGACGAGCCCCCCCAAAAATTTTCCACCCACCCCCCGGAGGTCTGCCCGACAGGATCGGGTTTGGTGGGGTGAAAGGGGGTGATGACCCACACGTCCCAAGGACCACACAAAAAAGATTACGTACAACACCCCATTTATTCACACCGCAAAAAACATTCCAAAACCGACCCTGCACGTCACAATAGGCACTCCAAAGCACACAACTGCACAATACGATCAAGCACTCCAAGACACAACATGCACAATCAGTCAAGCACTCCCGCGCACAACTGCAAATCCAAACAAGCACTCCAACGCACCACACCATGCACAAAAACAACACACTCCAACAATATGACAATACAAATTAAAAGGAATATTTCCCGTACAACCTTTCTCCCCTGGAGTGGTCCACATCCCCGCCCCTGTCAAATCCCCGGGGCACCCTGTGACTAGGGGCTCGAGCCGGGTGGTTTCGAGGGAGTCGCCCCAAAGCCCACACCCCGACTCCCCAAGCGGGGGGTGAAGGCGTTTTTCCCCGGGGGGGGGGGGGGGGGGGGGGGGGGGGGGGGGGGGGGGGGGGGGGGGGGGCGTCGGGTTCTGGGGGTCCCGGACGGGGGTCCAGGCCAGTCGTCGGGGACGGGGGGGTCCCCCAGCAGTCCACGGGCCCGACCGGGGGTGGCCTCACCAGCGGTGGCACCACCCGTCCGTGGTCTCAGCCCGAACGTGGCCTCGACAGCCGTGGCACCATCCAGTTTTTGTGCCCATGAAGCCCCCGGGGGGGGGAGGGCGTAGCTGGGGGGAGAGTCGGAGGGAGGAAAAAAAAGGGAAAAGGAAAGGAAAAAGGGTATGGAACCCCTGCCGTCGTACCCTCTGCCCTTGTGTCAAATCTTATCAGCCACTCGCATGATGGGGGAGGGGGATGTGAATTTTTAACGCACACGAACCCATTGAATCAAGTTTCTCACACGATGAGGTAAAAGACGCATTTAAATCAACGGTTATAAAACAAATATGAATTATCTTCACCTTCTCTCACTCACGCTTAACGTTTTCCTTCCTTAGGAAATAAACAACACAGCGACCATCGCTTAAAAAATGCCCCCACATTTGCAAAAAATAATTCAATGGCAAATTGTCACATTTTAAAAAACATTTCAAAATACACAAATTCCCAACCACGCATCCGAACGACAACATGCGTACGCACGCCGTGAACTAAATGTTTCCTTGAACACAAACAACGGTGGCCCAAGGGGTAAAATCCGGCGAATGTGACAGGGGGGGACGAGCGAGACCCAACAAGTTCAACCGAAATCACCAGGGTTTTCCCCCCTCCCCCCCGACACCGACACCCCGATACTAAACAGGAGAAAAAATTTTGGAAATAATTTAGAATGGCCCGGTTAAAGGGGAATTAAACCCGAGAAAAAAGGGCTCACACAATTTTTCCTTACAATTTTGAAAACAAAAGAAAAAAGCGCAAAAATGAAACAAACCGGCTAACAACAACAAAACAAAACAAACGACACGAAATGATGTTTTCCCGCTCCCTGGGGGACCCCGAAAGGGGGGGTCAAAGGACTTCCCCTACCCTCTGTCCCGTCGAGAGGGCAGAGGCGAAAGATGCGGGGAAAAGAAGAATGATGTCCCCCTCCTACAGGCGACTGAGGGGAATTTAAAGTATGACTGTACCTCGGATAGGTAAAGAACCCGGCTGGAGCAGGCCCCCGAGACTCTTCCCCTGAGTGAAGGTCTAACCTCCCCGCAATGGCGGCCAACATGCCTGCTGCTCACGAGTGAATACTTCAAAAATAAAAAAAACGAACCAAGGAAAAAAAAAGGCAGAGGGCCCACAGACAGAAAGTTCGAGAGAAAGGTACCCGGCCACCGTGAACTTGCGGTTAATAGCACGGGCGTGGGTTAGAGAGAGAGAGAGAGAAAACAAAAACCCAATTGGGCTGAACCACCCAAGGTGCAACGCCCACAAGCCCCCTAAAGGGACGGGTACCGACAACGCAACGACAAAAAAAATAGTAATTCCGCCACCCCCAGGGGGTCGAACGTCGTAGGCCTCGTGACAAAATCGTGACACCTTCATTCTTTCCATTCCCTGCGAGTGCATGCTATTGTAACGTGTCGTCCATACCAAAGCCAAACGGCCTTTTCCTTCCCAAAATGGTGTGAAATTTCACATGTGGCAAGATGTTTGCGTGCATTCAACATGGAACTCGGTTTTAGCTCATTCGAAGGACTGTATGGGAAATGGAGTTAAACCAATCTTAATCCAAGGGAAAAACCCCGTCCGAAACGGCTGGCTGAGATTCGAACCGCAACCCCCCATCACCCAAATTCGAGTCTGGCGTTTTTTCCAATGAGCTATTCCCGGCCCCATGATAAAAAACTTAAACACACTAAAGAAGTGGGTATCGAGCGGGAAGCTACTCTAAAACCTTGGGGTTCCCCTCGAGAATAATTTTTGTTTTATGTTTTTTTAGTTTTTGGGTTTTGGATGACTTGAAGGTGGGTATATGCTCAACAAAGGTGTTAACCTCAAGCAGTTTCTAAACCGGTAAAAACCTAATCCAGGTACTTTCGGGCCCCCAAAGAGGGGTTTCCCGTGAACATTTGACCTGACGGACAAAAGGGGGGGAATCCCCAAATGGGGAAATCGATCCGGTACCGCGCAGTGCTTCTCTGTCGCAACCCCCCTGGGGGGAAGATTCCATCTGTGACCTGAAAACACAGACTAAAGTCAGCCAAAACCGAATGGTTGATGATTTTTCCCCTTGGGCACCGCTGCATAAGAGATAAAAAACACAAGCATGAAAGGGTCATAATGTGATCACGCGTGTTGCCTCATTTTTTTTTTTTTTTGATAAACTCCGCAGAGTTGTTTCCCCTAGTCTATTTCAACACCGAGTTCTTCTAGCACACTGGGACATCACGGTATTTACTGTCGTTGTAGTTGACAGTGAGACTAAAAGAATTTTTTTTTTTTTAATAGAAAAGAGAAGAGAAGAAGCAAGATTGGAACCCGAGCTTTTTATCAAAAAGAAAACAAGCTTGGCGAGCGGAAAGGAACGGCTTGATATGAACATGTAAAATCATCAACGTATATCAGCACGTTTATGAAGCTGCCAAG
>CM031622.1:6634349-6639349 GCA_018398815.1 Conus ventricosus
TTATTCAAACCTTCCACTTCCAAACATGTTTCCTTATATACTTGAATTTTTTTTTAATTACATACACATTTAACATACTCATTTGACTTAAACCATTCATATTCCTAGCCTAACCCCCCATGACCACGTTTGTTCCCATATGGTGTTAGCCGGTCTCTGCAGTTGCTTCCTCCATGACCCCTCCCTCCATATTCCTATTTACTTGGTCGTGCATTCTTGATTCATATCAATTTAGGTTATAATTACACTTACTCCTCTTGTTTACCTTAATTGTCTATACTCTTGCATAACTGCACATTATTAGTTATACATTCAATTCTACTACACCTCTTAATTCAATCAGGCTCAATCCCTCTCAATCTCTCATACACCCTCATATATACATGTATACACACACATCCATACATGTACACACATACATACACACAAATACATATATATGTATATGTGTACATTTTACAACCTTGATCATGTTCATATGAGAATTCCTACTCCATCATCCATTTATAACAGCCTCATTCTCCCTTATTTACATTCACATTTGTACAATACCATTCATATTCATTCATTTCACATATTTTCCTCAAAACATATTCATTTCCATAATTCCGTTCCTTCATATTATATTACATTCACGTTCCCTCTTATTACACCCTGGTATCCACTTTTATATAATTATCTTTCCATCATGCATATAATATGTACATGGACCTTGTCACGCTTCACACCTGAGGATACATTTGCATAATCTTATTTGTGTTCATATAACATCTCTTTCGTAAATCTGTTTATATCGACACCCCAATTACAATTTCATACTCATTCAGGTATTCATACACACACATACACATACACACATTCATGCACACATGCACATTTTACAGTCTTGTTCATGTTCTTATAAGTATTCCTACTCCATCATCCATTTATAATAGCCTCATTCTCCCTCATCTTCATTCATAGTTGTGCATTTCCATTCATATTCATATTCATTGATTACACATATTTTCCACAAGACATATTCATTTCCATAATTCCATTCCTTCATATTATATTACATTCACATTCCCTCATATCACAACCTGTGTGTGTGTGTGTGTGTGTGTGTGTGTGTGTGTGTGTGTGTGTGTGTGTGTGTGTGTGTGTGTGTGTGTGTGTGTGTGTGTGTGTGTGTGTGTGTGTGTGTGTGTGTGTGGTGTGTGTGTGTGTGTGTGTGTGTGTGTGAATAGGAGAGAAAGGTGAGCAATGCAAAGACGGAAGCCCAATTAGCAAAGGAAGAAGAAGAAGAAGAAGAAGAAGAAGAAGAAGAAGAGAGAGAGAGAGAGAGAGAGAGAGAGAGAGAGAGAGAGAGAGAGAGAGAGAGAGAGAGTTAGATTTGATTTTCTTTGTAACTGCTCGATTAAATGCAGGATGCAGATTGGACAGAACATACAGCAGCACAGTATCCTGAAAAGGATAACAGGATGAGATTAGATTCCACATGAATAAAATCGTAGCCGTTTCACACTTCTACAGCGACATGGGCAAAGAAGGTTTGGTAGAGAAAGCATTGGAAAGTTCGGTATTATGCTAGGCAGAGAAGGCGTTGGAAAGTTTGGTATTGGCCCAGGCAAAGAAAGCGTTGAAAAGCTTGATGCTGGACCAAGTAGAGAAAGCATGGGAAAATTTGGTATTGGTCCAGGTAGAGAAAGCGTTGGAAAGTTTGATGTTGGATCGGGCAGGGAAAGCGTTGGAAAATTTGGTATTGGTCCAGGTAGAGAAAGCGTTGGAAAGTTTGATGTTGGACCAGCTAGAGAAAGAGTTGGAAAGTTTGATGTTGGTCCAGGTAGAGAAAGCGTTGGAAAGTTTGATGTTGAACCAGGTAGAAAAAAGCGTTGAAAAGTTTGGCATTGTGCTAGGTAGAGAAAGCCTCCGAAGTCTTGACGTTGCGTTAGGCAGAGAAAGCCTCCGAAGTCTTGACGTTCCGTTAGGCAGAAAAAGCCTCCGATGGGTTATGGAGAATTTGCTGGTCAGGATGACCTGTTGGACAGGAGTTCCATCCATCAGCTTCAGGAAAATTCTTCCATCTCCGTTCTGGTAGCCTCTTGTACCGAGCCATACGTTGATACATGTGTCCAGAAGTCTTTGGGATGTGTTGGCTCTATGTAGTCATACGTTGATACATGTGTCTAGAACTCTTTGGGATATGTTGGCTCTATGTAGTCATACGTGCATAGATGTGTCCAGCACTCTTTGGAATATGTTGGCTCTATGTAGTCATGCGTGTATACATGTGTCCAGAACTCTTTGGGATATGTTGGCTCTATGTAGTCATGCGTGTATACATGTGTCCAGAACTCTTTGGGATATGTTGGCTCTATGTAGTCATACGTGTATACATGTGTCCAGAACTCTTTGGGATACGTTGGCTCTATGTAGTCATACGTTGATACATGTGTCTAGAACTCTTTGGGATATATTGGCTCTATGTAGTCATACGTTGATACATGTGTGCAGAACTCTTTGGGATATGTTGGCTCCATGTAGTCATACGTTGATACATGTGTGCAGAACTCTTTGGTATATGTTGGCTCCATGTAGTCATACGTTGATACATGTGTGCAGAACTCTTTGGGATATGTTGGCTCCATGTAGTCATACGTTGATACATGTGCCCAGAACACTTTGGGATACGTTGGCTCCATGTAGTCATACGTTGATATATGTGTGCAGAACTCTTTGGGATATGTTGGCTCTATGTAGTCATACGTTGATACATGTGCCCAGAACACTTTGGGATACGTTGGCTCTATGTAGTCAAAGGTTACTGCTGTCCTCTCTGGTTCTGATCGTGTGCCCTTTGTTTCAAGGCCAGAAATGGTGACTGGAAACCAGCTAAAACGCAAGAGCAGTCACAAAGCCAGAGGCTATCAAAGCAAGGGAAGCAATTCTTCCGCAATCCAGCAACCAAGCGTAGAGTTCTCTCTCTTGCACTGTCACCGAGAGAAAGAAGACGCAGATTTGGTACGACACTGGAAGCAAATAACATTTGACAAACTGATTCTTCATACGGTACAAAGCACAAAAATGCCAATGTATGAATGACTGGGCTGGTAAAAACATCCACAGACGTGAAGTAAGAAAAAAAAAGAAAGAAAGAAAGAAAGAAACGTGCAACGGATGGCTTGAGGCCAGTTGTGGACGCTGAAATACCGGAATCAGTATTATCCGAGGGATTAGTGAACGTGAAGCAGGTGAGGAGATTGTCACCCGTCTTCCTGGTTGACAAAAAAAAAGAAAGAAAACCAAGCTGAGACATCCAGAGCCTTATTCTAAACTTGAACCCGTTCAACAGTTCGGTCAAACGGGAACAGTTCTAAACGGAAAACTGACCTGTGTAAATGATGATGAAAAGGGGTTGTTGTACGGCCTTGGGCGAACAGGAGCATACCTGCTGTTCTCATGGCATGGGTTAAAATGAAATGCATAGAGTTCTGGATGGTCAGGGGGGTCTCCTTCATCCATCCATGAATTCCGTGTTACATTTCTTCACATCTGTTTATAAGGTTGTATCAGGGTACAATACGACCACTGCCAGAAGTGCTTGGGTATTGTTTTACTACAGGACCCGTTTATATTACACAGTGTGATACAGGTGTTGTGTTGATTCGGAACTTACCTGTTGTATCTTATGTTACGCAGGGTGATAATGGTATTTTGTTGATTCAGGACTTACCTTTTGCGTCTTATATTACGCAGGGCGATACAGATATTTTGTTGATCTTGGGACTTACCTTGTGCATGTAATATTACGCAGGATGATACAGATATTCTCCCGATTTAGGACCTACCTTCGGATCATATACTACACAACGTGCCACGTGCAATCTTCCTGTCCAGGACCCTCTGATACTACACATCGTGTTACAAATATTCCTCTGATTAAGGACCCAGCTTTCTCAACTTCTACCAAGTATGCTGTGGAAATTTTCCCCTATGCAAGGCCTCAGATCGTTATATCATACAGGGCGACACAGTGTAAATAGCATGAACTTTGTTGAACGAGTTTCATAGATATTCCTTTGACATCTTACCTAAGACAGTGTGTTGCAGGTAGTCTTGTCAGGCCCAGACCTATATTTGTCGTACTACCCGATGTGATGCAGGCATTCTTCAGGTCAAAAACCTACCTTTTTCCGCTGAGGGCCCAGCCCCAAGGCATGCTGCTAGTTCCCCTCTCTTTGGAGTGCACTGACTTTCATCTTGCAAGTGAATGAGAGTGTAAATAAAACGGTCGCAACTTACAGCCAGTGAGGTTTTTCTTGCATATGTTCTTTTTCCAATCGAGTTTTGGCCCGGAGTAATCTGGAAAGGAACATGAAATGGATTAAGGAGTGAAGGTGAAGACTAACATCAACATTTATTAAAAAAAAAAAAAAAAAAAAAAAAAATTAACGAAGAACTAGACGAACTAACCACTTTCTGTATTACCAACTGGTAAGAATGAAGGGAGGAGGGGGGTGGAGGATCTGACAAAACAAAACCGATAATGTAAAAAAACACAAAACACCCAACGACAAAACGACAACAACAACAAAAACAACAAAACAGGAAACAGTCTACTCTGGAGATACACGTGAAAACTGGAAACATTTTCGTTAAATCTAAAAATAGTTCTTGGGGGGCCATCATAATTTGGATGAAACAAGTTAAATTTGTCAAAAGGATTGTAGAAATATTCTTTTTGCGATCTTCTGTAAGTTTTGATGGAACTGGCAACACAGAAATCGGCCTGAAATTATGACAATCAGTGAGGTCGTGTAATCTACGAACTGGGGTTGATTTTTGCGATTTTAAAGGTTTTGGAAACTGGCGTAGAGTTATCTACGAGTTGAGAATGTAAGAGGTAGTTCAAACAAAACAGGAGCTGCAAGGTTCAGACTGTTACCAGCAGTACAACAAAACATGTTTCTCTTGACAGTACAGCAGCATTGTGTGTGTAATAACTAATACTTAGGAGA
>CM031622.1:6646849-6679349 GCA_018398815.1 Conus ventricosus
GTGAGTATAGACACTGTGGAGGAGAGTGAGGATGGCATCTCAGTACCCCCGGTTGCGGGAATAAGCAAACTGAAGAGGATCCTGATGCTCCTCTGTCTCCAACCTCAGCAGGCGAAGGATGATCTTCTCAGCGCACTTAAAGGGGACAGAAGTGAGTGCTACTGGCCTGTAGTCGTTCATGGTGACTGGAGAACGTTTCTTGGCGACAGGCACAATAGTTGAGGATTTCCAGATGGTTGGGATGGAGCCTCGTCAATGGACCGCTGGAAGAGCTCACAGTAGACCGGAGCTAGAGCGTCACGGCATTCCCGCAGCAGCCTACCAGTGATGTTGTCAGGGCCTGCAGCACTGCGCACTTTGACCTTCTTGAAGGATGTCCTGACTTCATCGACTGAGATGGTGATTGGATGCGCAGTTCTTTAAGCAAAGAAAAGGCCCAACACACACAAAGAAATGCAAAAACGGTCGTGATGAAAAGATGCAGATGATGCAAACGCCTGATGGCTGTTTTCCGCCTCTTTTAACCTGGAGAGGCGCGTAGCTACAACGGAAATATCTTCAAAAATAAAAAGAAGAAGAAGAACGAAAGAAAAGGACAAACCGTTTACTGATCACCTCCTCCATTCCACCCCCTCTTCTCCCCCTCTTCGTGTTTCGGTAAAAATTTGTGGGGATCTCATTTTTGGATCTGACAGGGTAAAAGATATTCTCTCTGTCTCTCTTCTCTCTCTCTCTCTCTCTCTCTCTCTCTCTCTCTCTCTCTCTCTCTCTCTGTCTGTCTCTCTCTCTCTCTCTCTCTCTCTCTCTCTCTCCTCTCTGTCTGTCTCTCTCTTCTCTCTGTCTCTCTAACGCGCACGCCACAAAACCCACACACACACACACACACACACACCACACATCACACACACCACACACACACACACACATCATTTTGGTAGAGATGTAAATACATACGAGATGATGTGAAGGCAATTATTCAGAAAACTATTCATTAAACACCCCTCTGCTTTTTTTTTTTTTTTTTCGTTTTCTTTTCTCTGACCACATCTAATGGTTGTATTCATACCTTGTGCTGGTGTCGTTCGGTTCTTGATAGTTTGCGTGTCCCACCCATTCAGGAATGCAAAAGAGAAGACCCAATGTGAGGAGGCAGAGGAAGAAAAATGCTGAAAAAACAAACAAACACAAGCAATGCACACATGTGATGAAAACGTGGCTCAGCGAGAACCACACACACACACACACACACACACCACACACACACACACCCACCACACAACACCACACACAATGGTCAACACCTGCACGTGCGAATCGTCAAGAAGGTGAAGATGGTGTCTGTGTGTGTGTTTGCATCCCAGCAGCACCGCTGTCCACCACCGAAGTGACTCGGCAGCAGTGCGGGGTCTCCTCCGTTGGTTCCTTATGATGACTTGATATGACTGTCCCGGGGGAATTGCTGAACGTGTCTCCTCCGTTGGGTTGCCTTATGATGAATTGATATGACTGTTCCGGGTGGATTGCTGGTGTCAGCAATCTAACGTGCTTGAATAGGTGTGTGTGTGTGTGTGTGTGTGTGTGTGTGTGTGTGTGTGTGTGTGTGTGTGTGTGCGTGCGTTTCGTGCGTGTATGGTGTGTGTGTGTGTGTGTTGTGTGTGTGTGTGTGTGTGTGACTTATGGAGCGTGGGATTATGCCACTGAAGTGGCGCAGACGACGAAACAGCGAAAAAAAAAAAGAAAAGAGAAAGAAAGCTTAAAGAAAGAAAGAAAGAATGGCAGATATATGTAATCGAGGAATTAGTTATACTAGACAGAGGAAGAAGAGGATGCTGAAAGAATCCAGAAGGCATTCCAGCAAGGGCGTTACAGCAAGGAAAGAGCACTCCCCCCAAAAAAGTCAGCTTAGGTGAATCTTGGCGTATGTCCATCTTCGTCAGTTTCCTTTCAGATCTGTATGGACCTCTGGCATTCGAAGCAAATCTGGTGAAATGGCCCCCAAATGTGATAACTATGCGTGTCCATCTCGCTAGAGCAAACAACACTGTCGAACCCGTCCGTAGCTCAGGCAAAGCAGCGCTTGCCCGCGGACAATCACACGAGGCACAACCAACCTCTTAAAGAGATCGTAAGTAGGCTGAGTAATGCCAGAGAAACGTCACCAGAGACTCCAAAGACGACGTTCTACACGCCAGCAGGCCAGCATGCTATGCCCCGAACAGGTGGGTCATTTCAAAGCATGGAAGCATTAATCCACGGAATGGAATGGACGGTTGGGAGCGCGCAGACGATCTTCCAGAACTGAACAAAACCACACGGAACCATCCTCTGCACGGTGGCGTGAGACTGAGATGGCACTCACATATCCCCTATCAGCTATCCCGCGGTCTTGAAGACCGCTGGGGCGCCACAGAAGACTTTGCAACCAGCCTCTTCCATTTCTCCCGGTTTTCAAACGCTCTTAGGCAGTGGCCCGAGTGTGAGGCCAGTCCATGCACTGTGTGTCAGCCCATCTCTTTCACTGTCTTCCTCTCCTTCTGCCTCCTCGCACTGTCCTTGTAGGATGGTTTTGACAAGTCCTGTTGATCGTGATACATGACCATACCATCTCATTTTCCTTCTTTTCACCGTGGAAAACAGATCATCGTATAGTCCAATGGCTTGCCTTACTCTCGAAATGTGGTCTTTGTATGAGATGCCAAGGATCTTGCGGAAGCACCTCATCTCTAAGGCCTGAATCTCTCTCTCAAGTTCAGCGGTCAGAGTCCACGTCTCACAGGCATAGGGAAATACGGCAATGACCAGGGAGCGCATCAATCTGATTGTGAAGCAAGACTGAGAAAGCGCTGCATCTACAAGACTGAGATGCACGTCAGTCTAGCCATCAGATTAAGGCAATGTTGTTTCCGAGCAAAAAACCGTGACCAAAACATCTTGGATCCAGAGGGTTGTTGACACGTCTGTCCATAATGTCGTGGAACGTCTGTCGATTTCTGAGGAAGGAAAAGACCACGTACCAGGGTACTAAAACCAACAGCAGAAGCTAAGTAGAGAGTTCCAGTTGGATTTGGTCGATGGAGAACATCTTTCACACACGTCAAATCCCATCACCAACTTTCGGAAGAGAAGGCCAGTTTGGCCGTTGGTATGGATGACACGTTACACATGGCATGCACCCTGCGTGAGAAATGGAAAGAATGAAGGAAGTAAGGAAACTGAGTGCACGATGTTGAACGATACTGACTGGATGACACGGGAAATGACTGAATGAAGCGCTGAAACACGTGCATGGCTAGACGATCAGAGTCGATACGTTCTACGACACTTTGCCTGCATGAATCAAACAAACGAGCAAATCGTTCATTAGAGAATATGAAATAATCGTCAACACTGCATCCAGAGTCAGCTGTGTGTAGCAACCTTCACGGTCGCCTTTACACACTCCATTAAGAATACACAGATCAAAAGCAGTGCATACATTCAGTAACACACAGAGAGAGAGAGAGAGAGAGAGAGAGAGAGAGATAGAGAGAGAGAGAGAGAGAGGAGAGAGAGAGGAGAGAGAGAGAGAGAGTCCAGGACGGGGGAAATCGTGATGGTATTGCTTAAGTGCACTAAGCTGATGCATTATTAGTCAGGCTTAACACACCAAGGTTATCTCTGCACTCATACACGATTCAAGATGGCGGAAACTGTCAGTAACTAAACTTACACCTGGCTGAAATTAAGCAAATCTACCAGAACCATGACAAGAATGACAAGATCCAGAAGTCTGCGTCAACGTCAAAACAGCCTGACTTCGGAAAAAGAGTCAAGTGAGACGAAAATGTGTGAAAAAGCCAGCCTGTTTTCGGAAGGAAGTTTTGGAGCGAGATGCGCTGCATGCTGTGGACGCTCAAACAGGCCCTAACAACGAAGAAACGAGCAGCGATGAAAACTGTGCAACTACTTCAGAGACAGTAAGTGAAATCAAGCAGCTGAAACAACTGATTGAGAAACTTTGTGAAAGAATTGTTTCATTAGAAAAAAACTGTTAGTGAGCAAAACGATCTGATTTCAAACTTTAGCAAACCACCAGTAGGGTCCCCAAAAGCAGTGCAACAGTAAGGCACAGAACGTCAGTTCTAAAAAAAATCCAACTCAAGTCAAAGCCTCACCTAAGCGGAAGCTGCAAGGTCAGTCCACCAACTCTCAGTCCAAACCGTCAAAAACACCGGGTTCGGGACTGACAGAGCGCAAGACCAGCAATAAGAAAGAAAACAAAATAAGAGAGCAGGAAAAAAAAAAACCTCAGAACCTCCCATCAATAACGTCAAAAGCAAAAATGACGTCAAAGGGCGTTCGAATAGAACCGAGGAAATCAAGACAGAAGAAATGCAGGACGTCCCTCTTGTTTTGCTTTTGCATGATTCTGTTGTTGACTGGAGTCAATGGGAGAAGACTCGGACGGTCATACGGTTTTTGTACCTTGTCAAGGAAAGTTCATAAGATCAGTGACTTAAAACCAACATTGGAGAATGCAGTATCCTCGGTTGAAAGACCAGTGGATGCTATTGTTATCCACTGTGGAATACACGATCTAAAACATATGGACCCCGATGTCTGCAGTAAAAAGTTTTCTAAAGCTGTTAAAGACATTGCTGCCAAAAATCCTCAAGCAAGTATCATTATCAGCAAAATCGCGCCTGTCGGTCATCTAGAGCTGGGCATGAAAATTGATTTGTTTAATGCTTTTACAAGCTCCGAGTTGTTTGACGTGGCAAAAGTGAGCTTCATCAGTCATGCCAACCTGAAGCCGAACAACAGGACGCTGCTAAACGGCCTCCACCCGACCGGAGAGGAACCAGTGTGCTTGCCGGCAACTCGAGACACGTCCGGCAGCTGTTCTGGACGACACCTAGGAAGACCACGAGACGCACCATGCCACGTTCACCCAGGGGTTTTCCATCTCATCCCAGGTGTCATGACCTGCCGTTTCCACTGGAGAGGCGTGCTTGGTGGAACTACTATGACGTTTTGAGTGACTGGTGCTAGATTTATATTTCCAACTCAAGAACATTTGTCGGTTTTATGGAAGTAGATTTGTTTTAATTTCAGCACAGAAATTACCCAATCTGACAGGTTCTCAGCAGAAGGAAGTTGATATCAACGTTATCTTGAAAATGAGAAAACTCTCTCTCTCTCTCTCTCTCTCTCTCTCTCTCTCTCTCTCTCTCTCTCTCGCTACTTATCTATTTACTTACTTGTTTTATTGCCACCCCCCCCTGCTATTCTGTTGCTAGTTTATCAGTGACATGCCTGATAGCTCATTTAAGATTTTGCAATGGAATGCTAGATCTGTGTTCACGAACGAAGCATGTTTACGTCAACATGTGGTAAATAACTGCTACAAAATACTGATTTTGCAATCACTAAATGTGTGCAAAACTGAATTACCAAAATCACCACATTTTTATTATCCCCCAGTGTACAATCGAGTTTTTGACACAAAGGAAAAAGTCGGCACTGCTATATATATCAGAGAAGGCACTGAATACTTAATACGACCATCACCTGCACCGTCTGATCTTGCAAACTTATATTCGTGCGCGGCCACAGTAAAAGTCAATGACAACGTTGTTCTGAGCATTGTGTCTGTGTATCTGCCTAAAGGTCCAGACGAGAAAAATACTGCATGGTTACATACAATAAACAGCTCTAAGGAAAGATGGTTGATTGCTGGAGATTTTAATGCTCACGCTCCATTTTGGGACAAAGGTTGTTCATCCATAACAAGTAATCGTTTTCTTGAAAACGTGGTGAATTCTTCATTGTGTCTGCTTAATGATGGGAGTATAACTAGGATTCCTGACATTCCCACCATAGATCAGGCGCAATAGATCTGACAATTTTTTTTTCACCCAATTAGCTTTTGATTGCTTATGGCAAACTTTTGATGACACTCTTGGAAGTGATCATCTGCCCATCATAATGACAATTAATAAAACATACGACATTAGAAATTTGCCTGAAGACAAAATACCTAAATACAATTATAAGTTTGCCAATTGGGATAAGTTCAAAGCTTTTCTTTCTACAGACACATAGAGACTTGTTGTGAAGATGAAGAAAATGTAAATGATATGTATTCAAAATTCAACAAAAGGATTCTCTTGGCCGCTGATGATTGAATACCAAAATGTCGTACTAATACTTCTCAAAAAACACTTCATACCGGCAATGTGTGGTGGACTAAGGATTGCGAAGAAGCTGTAGCCTTAAAGAAACTGAAATACAAAGAATATATTAAAAACAAAAGTGAAGAAAACCACCTAGAAATGAAAAAAAGCTAAGTCACACTCTAACCGAGTAATTGCAAAAGCAAAGCGGCTTTACTGGACAGCGTTTTGTGCTAAAGAAGTTTCTCATCATAAGGACCTTCAAAAAGTGTGGCAAAAATTTCAAACTATGAAAAAAGGAATAAATCTCCCAAGATATCCAGTTAATTTGGATATTAAAAAATTCTCAACCTCATCTGAAAAAGCAGAAGCATTCGCTAACATGTTTTCAAAGACAATGCGTCTAGAAAGTCTTCCACAAGATCGCATACAACATAGGAAAAGGGAAGAAAAAACAGAGATGTACGAAGAGCCAGTTTCAAATGATGACCACTATATAAATGCCCCCATAACTATATTCGAGTTAAACGACTCTATCTCCCTGATAGGTAATAAATCATCATCAGTTGGATTGGACGCTGTTTCGAATGAAATGCTAAAACATTTACCAGATAATTATGTATATTTTTTATTGAAAATATTCCAACGGGTTTGGAATAATGGTGTTATGCCATCAATTTGGAAACGGTCTGTAATTATTCCATTGTAAAGCAAGGAAAGTCCCCACAAGTGTCCACAGTTACCAGCCTGTAGCTCTGACGTCTCATGTAGGAAGACTTATGGAAAGAATTATACTAAATAGGCTGATCTATTTTTTGTGATAAAAATGAAATAATACCAATTAATCAAGCAGGCTTCAGAAAGGAAGATCAACAACTGACCACATTGTAAAATTAACAACACAAATCAAGCATCAATTTGCCAGGCGAAAGAGTATTCTGGCGACATTTTTTGATGTTTAAAAAGCCTTTGATAGCGTGTGGCATGCTAGATTGCTTTATAAACTGAAGAAAATTGGCACATCTGGTAATTTTATAACTACATTAGAGAATTTTTATCAGAAAGAAGTTTGCAAGTCAGGGTAGAAAACACATATTCAAATTTTAAATCGTTAGAAATGGGCATTCCCAAGGTTCCGTAATTGCTTCAATGTTATTTAATATTTTGTTACATGATCTCCCGAAGCACGTAACTAAAAACGCTACCGTTGTGCATCATGCTGATGATCTGTGTATGTGGATAAATGCTAGTCTAAGAAAAAACACGCCAAAAAAGATCAATCAACTATTACACAGAAAATGTATCAGGCAGAGCTAAATAATCTTAGTAAGTACTTGTTTGAAAATGGACTGAAACTTTCCCATGAAAAAACGTATATAGTGTTTTTTATAATGGGGATGATCCTGTTGATCTGCCGTCTTTTAGACTTGATGGAATAACACTTCAGTATGTACAGACAGTAAAATTCTTAGGGGTTTACTTCACATCTAAATTGACATGGAAAGTTCACATTGATTATCTCTTAACCCAGGCTAGGAAAAGTTTGAATTTTTGAAATCTTAAGCAAGCAAAGCTGGTGCCAGGATGTAAAAACATTGAAACATCTGGCAATATCACTCGTTCGGTCTAAGCTATCGTATGCTCAAGAAGCTTTCTTTTGTACTCCTAAACATTTATTGCAAAAACTGCAAAGTGTTGATAGGAAGGCTTTTAAATTATGCATGGGAATCCCTGTACATGCTTCTACAATAGGGACATATTCGGAAATTGGTGTTTTGCCTTTTAACGAATATAGAACACTCACTTTGGCAAAATATGTTGTGAAATGTACAGCTATAAAAGGTGTAAATGAAACAGAAATCGCTTTAAATCCATCTACTGATTACCCCAAACGAGCAAAAAACATTTCCTGCTTGTCAACTATTGGCTCGTACTCTGCCCATTTGTTGCAGAAAACTGATTTGACCCTGACGCTTTGGCAAAGATTTCTCATACTGATCCAATCCCAAGCTGGGAAAGAAACAGGGCAAAATTCGACCTTAATCACACTGATGCTGAAAAAGTGATCATCCGCATATCTTGTCATATTTAACAAAGATGCATATGCAAAACAAGTATCCTAACCATCTTAAGGTATATACTGATGGATGTTTGACGAAGAACAAAGACGCTGGATCTGCTTTTGTTGTTCTATCACTTAAAGTAGATAAAGCATATTCAATAGGCAACAATCGATCTATCTTAGTTGCCGAAATGATAGCTATACTAATGGCTTTGACATATTTAATTGATTATACCGCAATCAATCTTGCAAGTATTGTTATGTGTCGACTCAATGTCAGTACTACAATCTATCAAGTTTTTCAATTCTAATTCTGAAAACTTTATTTTAAGGAAATATGTTATTTAATTCATATTTTGATATGCAAAGGGACCGATTTAACTTTTTCTGGGTTCCTTCGCACTGTGGAATTTTGGGCAATGAATTCGCTGACAGATCTGCCAAATAGGGAGCTAAATCTGAAATGAGTGCACAGTCACTTTCTGCTCCCTTGACTTTACAAGAGTGTCACAAGTTTAAAACAAGTGGCTTGGGACTTTTTTTTTAGAAACAACCAGAACATCCCTTATTTGCGGGTTAATGCTCGAAATAGCCATGTTCTCAGCTTTGATCAGGTTAAGGCATTGAACACCTGCAGGTTCGTGATATGTATCAGTACAGAAACTTTGTTTCAGTATTTTATCGACTGAAACTCGACGCATTCAGAACGAAATATAGTGCAGGAACAAAATGCGTATGTGGTAAGGCAAACGTGTCGAGAGCCCACGTTTTATTTGATTGTGTGACTCTTAAGGCATACTTACCATGTTTATTAGGCATGACAGTGACTGATGTTTTTTTTTTCTGATATTGATT
Organism: Conus ventricosus; assembly: GCA_018398815.1. Taxonomy (NCBI): domain Eukaryota; kingdom Metazoa; phylum Mollusca; class Gastropoda; order Neogastropoda; family Conidae; genus Conus; species Conus ventricosus. The sequence goes on from CM031622.1 coordinate 6,655,922, forward strand.
TTGCTTTCAACGTTACCTTTTGTTTAATATGTAGTCCTGTTAGATATTTACTATAATGTTATACGTAGTAATTATTCCATATTTTGCGTGCACTTCCACACACCTATGCTTCACACACATACTCTTACACACACACGCACTCTCTCTCTCTCTCTCTCTCTCTCTCTCTCTCTCTCTCTCTCTCTCTCTCTCTCTCTCTCTCTCTCTCTCTCTCTCGTCTAATATCACACAATTTTGTGAAAAGACGTAAAATGAAAGTACTACTACTACTACACGCATATGCACACTCATGCGCCCACCAAACATTCACCTCTCTCTGGGAATGGGATGTCACGCATTCGGTTTTCTCCTAACACGACTGAGAACAAGAATACAATTTCTATGCCATTTATAATTAAACATGAAAAATACAAATCAAAACATAAAAGATCAATACTTCCTAATCCCGGGTTATAATAAAATGGCTTCTTACCTGGCCAGGTTTTCACACACACAACCATGCTTTCACACCACACCACAGTTCTTGAACAAGTCTCTTCAAGTTTTCTTCAGCACTGCTTGATAGTGACGCCCTTGGTTGACTGGCTCCAGGCTTCAGGACTGGGTCTTCATGGTCGTCTCTGGGATCTCGACGTAGAACTCTTCTTCTTTGTCTCCTTCACACCCCTCTGGGTTAAAAATCTTTTTGTCTTTTCTTCACCCCCTTTGGGGTTTTTAAAACCCCCAGTTTTTTCTCTTCCACCCTTGTTTTTTTCCCTAAGCCTTTGCTGTCCTTCTGTCTCCAGACCACGTTTTTTTCCCCCCAAACCCCTGCCCTTTGTCACTCTCCTTCCTCTTTTCTCCTTTCCTTTTACTCTCGTGGTGTAAATTCCCCTTTGGCCATTCTCGTTTTTTTTCCCCCCGTTTTATATAGGGGGGACACAAATTTTTTCCCTTCGGGCCCCAGGGTCGTTGTCCATGCTGCTTCCCCTTTCCCTTTAGTTTCAAAAATCCCCTTGGTTTCCCTTTAACAATTTTTTCCCCAAAACCAGCATTTACCACATTCCTCCCCAAAAATTTGATTGGGCAAACCCCCATTTGGGGCACCAGAGGGGCATCAAAAATTTCCCAAAGCCGACTTCGGGGCAACTTACAGGGAAATTTAAACTTAGGAAAAGCACAAAAACCCGCCCCACCGCATTCAACCGCCTGAAAATTTTAAAACCAAACTAAACACAACCCCTTTGGCAATCCCATCTGAACGAGCCAAAGGCCCCGGGCTCTTAAAAGACGGTTAAACAAAGCGACCTCAGCTGAGGGGAGTTAGCCGCACCCCGGGTTTCCCCCCCCTTTCGTTTTAGGGGAAGGTTCAACCCAGGGGGTCCTTACTACCTTGGGTTCCAAATCGGTCCCCTTAACCGCCCCGTCCCCTTTGCCCCGTTCGAAACATACTTTTGGGTGTTTTAATTAAGCACAAGCACAGACCAAGTCTAGCATATTTAGACCAATTAACAGGCTTTGATCCCGGGAAAAAAATTTTTTCCTAGAAAATTTTAAAAAGAGGGCCTTTAAAACTCTGCTGTTGTTTGCCCTCCAGCTTTAAAAAGGGTATCAAACTTTTAAAACTTTAGGCCCAAAGGTTACTTTTTTTGTAGGCCATGGATTTTAATGCTCCCTGCCTTAGACTCCCGATTGGTTTTTTGATACATTTTTATAACAATAAAATTTCCCCTCAGGGCTGGAGACGCCCCAAAACTTGGGCAAAATTCAAGGCTTAAACCCAAGGCCGTCTATCCTTTTTAAAAGGGAAAGTCCCCCTGGGCCTAAAGGAAAGCGACCCCAGTTATAAGCGCCCCACACTGGGAAAGCCGCCGCCCTGTTTTTCCCTTCGAATAAACAGTCCACTGGGCGAAAAGACTGCCCTTGTTGTTTTTTTAATTTTTAAAAGGGGTTTAGCCAAAACTTTTTTTTCATTTAAAAATTTAAATTCCAGCAGCTAGCATTTTAAAAATGGGAACAAAAGGCCCCCCCCATAAACCCAGAAATTTTTCCTATATTTAACAAAACACTACTAATAAACTACCTTTTATCCAGGCAAAGAGCTCAACGCTTTGGCAGCTAATTTTCTTTAATAGGTTTGCTAAAATGATAAAAATTTTTTTCCCTAATCCAATTTTTTCCAAAGGGCGGGGCACTGGAGGCGCAAACCCCCCTTTTGGCCGCAGCCCCCTTAAAGCATAAACGAGTGTAAGATAGAAAACCCCAAAAAGCGTTAATTTTCCAAAATAATGTAACCCCCCGGTTCCCTGAACAGGGGCCCTTTTTTTCGCTAGCGTTTGTTTTCAAAAAGTATTCTGTTTTTATTTTTCCTTTTTTTCCTGCTTGTTTGTGATGCTAGTTTGCGCTCTTTTAATGGACAGCGTTTTCTAACCTGGTTTTCCTTAGAAACCCTTTTTAAATTTGTTTTTTCCCTTCTGTATTCTTGCCTTTTTTTTCTCGCCCTAAATTGTTTCATTTTCAACAGGGGGTTTTTTTTTTCTTCTTCTACTCCCCTCTCTAGTCACCAAGTTTTCCCAAAAAAAAAGGTTTTTTAAGTTCGCCCCTTATTGATTTTTGACGATCTTTAAGCCCCGGATTTCCCGCATGGAAATGGAGAATCTTCAATTTTTTTTTAAACCTTGTCTCCCCCTTTAAAAACCTCTTTTCCCAATTTCGGCTATTAGTTCATCTGCTTTTGATTTTAAATCTTTAAGGGGTTTATTTTTGTATTTTAGATTGTGTTGGAAAACTCTTGCCCCAAGTTTGTTAAAAGACTAACAGCCTCAAAACCTTTAAAATTTGTCAATAAAGTTTAATTCCCTTTTGGGGCAACGGGCAGGGAGATCTCTAAGAATTGTGCCCCTGTTAAAAAACTGGGTTTTGGCTTTGGTTTGCAGTAACCCCGCACACGTTTCCCTTTTTAACTGGGTTCTTTACATACAAATGTTTTTTTTAAACGTTGAAAAATCAAAACCCTAAGTGCTTCGGGCTGCTCTCCCCCCATATGGTTATATAATGATTTAAATTCTATCTAGCAATCGTATTTGGCTTAACCCTACTCCTTCCCCCTGCTGCGGGCTCGGGCCAATTTCTTCGGGGAATGGGGGCCCCCTTGTTCTTCATCTTTTTCCTTCCCCCACCAAAGGATCAATCGCTTTCAAAATCTTCACCCTTTTTTTGGGTATTTATTTTTTTTTTGGGTTTTATAAAAAATGAACTCATTTGGTTTTGACCTCGTCCATACAAAAAAGGGAAAAGGGAACCCCCCATGGCAACAAGGTAAAAAGGCTACTGTATTTAGTGAAAATTACTCCATAAACCAGTTCACCCTTTGGACAACCCCTTAAAAGAAAAGGTTCCCTGATCTTGGCGCTGGCGAGGTTATAATGCCAGGCAATGCTAAACTTTCTTTTCAAAATAGTTTTTAAATTTCGAAGATCCTAATTGCAAAAACCTTTGGGTTGCAATTTGGGCGGGGCCAAATCTTAAAACCTATGGAAATAAAAACTGGGGGGGCAGAGAAGTTTTGTAAAATGGCGAGGCAGACATTTTTCCCCTTTTTTTGATCTATGGCTGCCTAAAAAGGAAAAGGGAAAGAAAAATTTTATAAGGAATACAAACCCCAAACGGTCTCAAGCCAGGTTTTAAAGCGGGGGGATGCAAAGAATGATGTTAAGGATGAGGCAAAAAAAAAGAAAGCATTTTGGCCCCCCCCCAAAAAAGATTTTGAAATCCCTCTAGTTTTTGACCCTTTTTTAAAAAAGCAAATGCCATTTTAACCGGGCCCGCACTTAAAAGAAAAACTTACTTTTGAACTGACATTTAATCCTAGCGTTTCTGTTGTTCTGTCTAAAGCCCTTTAGCTAAATACACAGCCCCGCGACTTTTTCCCCGTTTTGTTGTTGTTACAAAACCCCCAAAATGGCCGGGGAAAAATTTTTAACCCAGTTAAAAAAAAAACTTTTAAATTTTTTAATGAAAGGGTTTTTTTACCTCCTTTACAAAAAATAAAAAAACAAGCGGACACTCCGGGAACATAAAATCAAAAATCACCTTTTTGGGAAGTTTTTAAAAAGGGGAATTTTTGTTCTTGTTTATGAAGGAACAACTTCTTTCAGAGAAAATCAGAAGTGTTTTATAACCCAAAAAATTTGGGAAAGGTTGACTGTGCAAAAAATTGGCAAGTCAAATCTTTGGGATTGGGGGCGCAAAAATTTTTCCCTCACCAACATTTGGGTTTAAAATTTTGAAAAGTTTTTCGTGGAGGAAAGGTAAAAGGGGATCCTGCATTTTGATCGTGTAGTTAAAAAAAATTTTGGGCCTTTTAATGATCTAAGCCTCGAAGACTACTTAATAACTAAATAGGGGCTGTGGCGGGATTTTAGATCTACATTTGACAACAGATTGTTTTGGGAAATGGGGAAAGGGTAAGGGGAAGATGTATAAAAAAAAATATTCACAAGGGAAAAAAGACGGAAACGCCCCAAAAAAAAAAGCCTTTTTTTTTATGGTTTGTGTTTCTAAAATTAAACATGAAGAAAAAAGGTTAAAAGACGTTGGGTTATTAAAAAAGCAAAGAAAAAAATTTTAATAAAAACAAGGATAGTTTTTAAGTTTCGGGGGGTAAAGATCCCCCAGTTCCCTTTTCTGCGGGAAACTGGGTGTGGGAAAACTGATTTTTACTTTATTTGTTTCAAACAATTTTAAAAAGGGTTTTAAAACAGCACCTTGTTATATTTTGCACAAACCATTAAGCACAACAATTTTTACAAAGAAAGGAAATTTTTTGGGCCGAAGAATTTTTTTTTGTTGATCCAACGACAAACTGAGCGACTGTTTAGAACCCTTAATATACACTATTTGAGGGAACGAAACACGTTTATTATTTTTGACTGTTCAGCCCGAAAAACATTGTTTTTTAAAAAAAAAAGCTCTGTCAAAGCTAAACCTTTTTTGGGCCCTCACGCCTTAGTTTTCCCGTGTGGCTCTTAAATCAAAAATACAATTTCTTTTCTTTTAAAAAAATTTTGATCGCAGTTTAAAAACGGTTTTTTATTTTTTACATAAGGACAAAAGGGTTGTTTTGAAGAAATTTTTAAGTGGGAAAAATTTTATAATAAGGGGGCAAAAAATGAGTTTAAAAAAATAAAAAAAGCAGTTAAAAAAAATCTAAGCCGCTAAAAAATATGCTTTCGGACTGACCCCCAGTTCCCAAAAAGTTTTTTTATTATAATTTTTAAAATTAAAAAGAATGCCGAGGGCCAGAAATCAAAAGGGACAGCTAGCTTTCCCAAATGCGTTTTCAGTAGAGTTAAAAGACCTACAGACACAACCCAGTTTGAAACTGGGTAGGGGTTTAAAAGGAAAAAGTTTATGGTTTGGGAAAACACAGATGATGGGGTTTTTTCAAAAGAACAGAAATTGAAACAAAAAAACACAGCAAATTTCCCAAAAAAAAGAACAAATAAGGGAAAACTAAAAAACAAAATATTACGGGAAATTTTGAATTTCAGGGTTTTTTAAAACAAGGCAATTTAAATGGGGCTTTTCTTCCCGGGAAATAAACTGGGATTTTAAAATTTTAATTTTCCCAACCCCAAGTTTTTTTTTATAAAAAACACAATTTCAGAAAGGCTTTGAAAGCCCGGCCCCTTTCTTACTAGGGCTTGGTTTTCCCGGAAAAACCCGAAAAAGCAGAAATTTTTAATAAAATACATATAAACGTGAATTGTTTTGAGCCGAAAGGGGAAATCCTTTTGTTTAAGTGGGGGATGACACAGTTTAAACCCCAAAAATTTTTCCAAAACCAACCCAAAAACCCAACACTGCTACTTTGATTTTTGGGTTTTTTTTAAAAAATTTCTCCAGGGGGGTCTAATTTCTAGTTTGCCAGAACATTTTGTTTGCGGGGAGTACCAAAAAATCGGGCTGGAAAATTGGGATGGCCCCTTAAGCTTTTTTTTGTTAAAACTAAAAACGGGGATGAAATAAAAAACTTTCCTTTTCATTGACAAGGTTACGGGGAAATTTTTTTTCAAAACCCCAAAATAAAAAGTAATCGCTTTATTTTCATTAAAAAATTTGTTTTTTTTTTCTTTTTTACTCTTTTGGTGAAGTGCCCCCAGAAGGATTAATAAGAACATTTTTACAAAATTAATTTGATTTTTAAAAAAAGGGGTTCAACAGTTTGGGGTTTGAGGCCCAAAAAACTGAACACAAAAAGGAAAAAGAAAGCGGGCTTGGGTAAGTAAAAGGGTTACTATAAAAGAAAAAATGCTAAAACTTTAAATAAATCTTTCTTATGTAATTAAAATGGTCATCAGCTTTAGCAGCGTAAGTGCTGGGGTTTTTTTTTGCTCTTTTAGCAAATGGGGTTGGGGCGCCGCCTTTTTTGCATTTTGGGGGGCTTGGGTTGGGTTTTGGCGCTGTGTCTATGAAAGGGAAGTGTTTTTTTAAAAAAAAAATTTAAATCCTAAAAATTTCAAAAGACACTGCCAATTTTACCTTTGCATCAGCAAAAATTTGGGTTTATTAAGTTTTAAAAAAAAGCAAAAACATTACCGGATGAAAACAATTTTTGCCCAAAAATTTCAAAAAAGCTTTTGGCTGTTTGGGGAGGATTCCCGAGGACAAAACATTGAACTTCAAAAAAAGGGAGAAAGATTTACCTTACCCCCGAAGGTAGACACTGGTGCAAATTTAAATTGACATTCAAAAACAAAACATGATCGGGTTTTTTCCCAAAATAGGCAAAAAAAAAATAAGTTTAACAAAATTTTAAAACTTTTTTTTGGGGGGTTAACCCCCCAAATGTGGGTTTGGCGGGAAACTTCAGCCTTCACGAACAAAGGATTTTTTAGGGGCGGGCTTTTTTGAAAGATGGGGTTTCTCTTAAAAAAATATACGGAGGGGTATGTTTTTTTAAATTCTTTTAAAATTTATAAACTTTTTACGCTTTCCTTTTGGGGGCGTGTTTTGCTCTTTAATTTTTAAAAAACACCCTCCGCCCCTCCAGGGGCTACAAAAATCTTAAATTTTTAGGCCCAAAAAGCAAAAAGTTTTTTTATTACCTTGGGTGTCTTCAGTAAAAGCTTTTTTTTTAATTTGATTGCGTTTTTGGGGTTTTTGGCCTGTTGCTTTAAATTCATTTATTGGGTTTATGGGACGTTTAAAACTGGGGCAAACTCCTAACCCAATTTTGTTTTTGCGTTTTCGAAAATTTGTTTGTGTCCAAAATTCTCTGTGATATTGTTTGGGAAAAAAGGGGTTCAGGGGTAGATTCTTTTTAAAAATTTTCTACAAAGGGCCGGGTTTGGGTGGGTTGCCTGGGTCCCTCTCTTAAAATTAAAATTTATGTTTTAAAAACAGCTGGTTTACAGAGCCTTTAAAAATCTTTTTCCTTTTTCAATTGAATCATCCTGGTTTCCTTTAAAAGGGCCCACTTTTATATTTGTTGGAAAGCCACCCGCCCAGCAGTTGAGCTTTTATCTGTTAAAGGGGTTTTGCGCCCCTTTTTTTCTTGAAGCCATGTCCCAAAAACTGTCAGAGCAGGGGAAAAAAATTAACAAATTTTATGGCCTTAAATTTTTCTTTTTGGGGGCAGGGGAGTAAATTTGCCAAAATTCCTGTTTTTGAAAGCCCGCCCTTTTGCATCGGTTTAAGACACTCTAAAAGCTTTTCTCATTTTTTTTAAAGCAAAATTTTCCTTTCCAATACCTTTTGGAGAATAATAATTTTTTTTACTTTGTTAAAAATCCATATTTTAAATGATTTTTTTTTTACACAAAGAAATTTACAACAAAAATAGACTGAGGGCATGCACAAAAATAAAAACTATCTTTTGCAGTCTTTGTTCCTCTAGGCATAAAAAAAAACAGACCGTTCTGGCCGGGGGCGATTTTTTTTGAAACTTCTTTTTTCCCGCAAAAGTAATACTCATTCATTTCGTCTTCCCAAAGTCTGTAAATATTTGCTCGCATGTCCCGGGTTTTCTTAAAATTTTTATTAATAAAGGGTTTAAATGAGCAATTTTGTCTTTTTCGTAAGCGTTTTCTTGCCTTGGCTAAATCTTTTATTGCCTCGTTATGACGTTTCTCTTTTCCCTTTTATCGGACCGCCCAATTTTCTAAAATAAATTTTCTTCCAGAGAAAGCAAAAAACCATTTAAAAATTTCCTTTCCCAAACCCTCAAACTAAAAACATCTTTTAAATTAATTAATTTTTTTTCTAGATTAACTTTCAAAGCATTAAAAATTTTTTTTGGGGGTTAAAAACCCCCTTTTTAACAAGAAAGTTTTTGACCAATATCCTGCATAAAAAAAAACTATAACCTTAACAACATCCCCCAAAGTCTAAACCCTTCCCAGGTCAGGCCGGCCCCCCATTTTTAACATGTTTTTTTCTAACACCAAAAGGGCCCATACTAAGAAGACCGCAAAATTTCAGCAGAATGGTAAATCGTATTGATAATCTTTTTTTCAAAACCCCTTTTTATTAACAAAAAAAAAAAATTAAAATAAAACATAATACGAAAAAAATGTCTATGGCTTTTTAACAGAAAAACTTTTTTGTTGTTTTTTTCTAAAAATAAGGTTGCAAAATAGTTTTTTTGGGGAATCTTCTATCTTTCCCCTGTTGGGGGGGTTTTTTTTTCCCCAACAAACCCTTTTGCAAAGGGGTTTAATAGGGGGGGCTATAACACCAACGATAGGGACTGCGGGAATTAACCAACGTTTTAAAATCCCTGGTTTTTTAAAAATATTATATGATTTTTTTTTTTTTTCTTTTTTTAAAAGGATTGGGGGGGGAAAATTTAAATTTTGAGGAGCAAGCAACTGCTCCGTTGGGTACTCAGCGTTTACGGCATAAAGAAAAAATTATACCTCTTTTCGCGGTGGAAAAAATTGACGTTTTTTAGGGGTTTAACTAGTGGGGCCCAAAAGATTCACAATTGTTTTCTTTAGCGTTTAGAAGTTTTTCCTTTCCTTTGGGACGAAGTGCATTAGGGCAAAAAAGGGTTTTTTCGGTGGGTCAGGGCAATGTTTTTTCCCCATTGCTAAGGGAAGGAAGTAAAATGGCCCAGTTTAATTTAGAAAAGAAATTTAAAAAAAATTTTTTTTATAAATCATGACTTATCACAAGATCCTTTTAAACAAGCCCTCGAAAATCTTGCATGTGACATGTATTTCAGATTTGGGACAAGTTTGGCCCCTTCATCCTGGGATTAAATTTCTTTTAATCATATTAATTTTTTATCAATTTAAAAAAATTTAAAACGCATAAAAAAAAAAATGGAAAAAGAGAAGACGCCGCAGGGCAGTCCGCAGGAGCAAATGTACCACAAAGGGAAAGTACCACAATTTAAAGGCCCCAGGGGAGTTTAAAGTTACAAAACTAAAAAAATTTTTTTTTCCCGGGCAGTTTCGCGGGCCCTAGACTAGTTTAAAAGGGGACGACTGAGAAAAGCAAACCCAATCAGCAAAAAAAAAAATTGTTAGATAGTAAAAACCAAAATCCCGCCAGCACCAAACAACAAGCCCCAATTAACCCAAAAAACAAAAATCCGCAAACAAACGAAAAAGATGTATTATTAAAGTATTTTGGAGCTGCTGTTGGGTTGGGGGGGTTTTTTGCATACAAATACCTAACACCAACCTAAAAAACAAAATCCCAAACCCCCCCCATTTAAAAAAAGAAAACCACTTTTGCAAAAAAAGTACAACCCCTTTTTGTAGACCCATTTTCTTTTGGAATAGTTTTTTAAAAAGAACTTTAAAAAAGGGACAAAATTAAGAACTAGATAAATACAAGTTAAAAATAATAAGCAAGTTAAGTTTTGGGGTTTTAAAATACCTTTTTTAAATTAAGTGCAAGTAAATTTCAAGTAAATTCAAAAAAAATTTAAAATCTAGTTTTTTAAATACCCCAGTTAGGTTTTAAGTAAGGACTAGTTAGGTTCTTAAGTTTGTCAACCCAAGTCAGTCAAGTTGTCACGAGGTTTTTCACGGGGCCTATGACATTGACCCCGTCGGGGGGGTGGATTTTTCATTTATTATTGCGTTTTGTTTTTGTCGTGTATCCCCCTTTAAAGGGCGTGTTTTTTTGTGGGGTTTTTTTCCCTTAATGTGTTCAGTTTAGGGTTTTTTTTACTTTCTCTCTCTCCTTTTCTAATTTTCCCCTGCCCGGCAATTCTCCTCCATTCCCCGGGGGGCTGTACCTTTTTGTTTAACTGGCTGTCCTAACGGCCTCCTTTACCTGTCTTTTTTCCCGCCGGCGACCCCAGCCCAAACAATCCCCTAGCTTTAGGGTATTTCCCACCCTGTGCGAGGATGGCATGTTGGCTGCCATCGCTGAGGCAGGTTTTCTCTTCACTCGAGCGGAAGATGTCCCTGGGAGCGCCCGCTCCGGTTCTGGTTCTCAACCACTGCGTCGAAGGTACGGTCGGTTCCTTCATTCCTACAGTCGGCCTGTAGGGGAGGGACATCACGTCATCTCTTTTCCGCATCTGCTCTGCTGGTCCTATCGACTGGACAGAGGGCAGAGAGTCGCTTGACCCGCCACTTTGGGTCACCCACGGGTAGCTGGTAAGCATCAGTTTCGTGGTTTGTTTTGTTTTTTTTGTTTGTTGTTAGCCGGCTAATTCTTCTCTTTTGCGCAATTTCTGTTGGTTTTCAAAATTATAAAAGAAATATTGTTTGAGACCACTTTTTCTGGTTAATTCAATCTTTAACCTGGCCAGTCAAAATTATATCCAAAAGTCTTTCTCCTTTTTATGCATCTGGTGATGCGGTAGTCGGTGGGGATGGGGGAGAACCTGGTGATTCAGGGTTGGTACTTGCTTGGTCTCGCTCGTCCGCCCCTGTCACAATCACTGGTCTCTTATTCTTCGACCACCGTCTGTTTGTGTGTGCAAGGGGAACGAGTGTTTTATGTTTGTAAGCGTGCGTACGCATGATTAGTCATTTGGATGCGTGGTTGGAGAATTGTGTCATTTTGAAATGTTGCTATAAAATGTGGGATAATTGTACCATTGAATTATTATTATTTGCAAATGTGGTGGCAGTTATAAGGCAATGGTTGCTGTATTAGTTCAGTTCCTAAGAAAGGAAAATGTTGAACGTGAGTGAGGGAAGGATGAAGATATAAATTGCTATTTGTTTGTTTAGCCTGTTAATGCAATCTCTTACCTGCTTCGTGTGAGGAGACCTTTAGCGAACATTCCTCATTTGGTTTGTTGACTATGTTATGCTCAGGTCTGTGTTGAGCTTGTGTTACTAATGTATTCAGGAAACACCTCCCCTCGCCCATCATGCGAGTGGCTGTTAGGATTAAGCAGCCAAGTTCAGACCGTACTGACTGCGGGGTTCCAGTACCCTTTTCTTCTTTCCTTCCAGTTCCTTCCTTTTTCTCTCCTCCCGGGAGCTTCACCGCAGCTTGCGCTGCTGGTGCAGTGCAGCGTGAGGAGCACATGGACCTTGCTGGATGGTCCTAACCCTGTCCAGGACTTTCCGCGACAATGCCTCGTCCCACGGGAGGCATTCTCTACTGTCCACGGATCTCCTGCAGCGCACGTGACCGGGTGTGGTTAGCTCTGTGTCGTGCCATTTGGGTGTGTGTGTGTTGTCAAGGGTGTCGGCCTTGAAAGACTATATTCAGGAACAGACCCGGTCTGGGGTGCCTGAGTCGACCCGGTGCTCTCGGAGGACTTCGGAGAGACAGAGGTGTGGGGGAACCACATGAAGCACGGAAAGGAATGCGTGTGTTGGGATGGTTGATTGTGATTGTGCATGTTGTGTGTGTTGGAATGCTTGTTTGTGACTATGTGTATGGTGTGTGTGTTGAAAAGCTTAATTGTGATTGTGCATGTTGTGTGTGTTGGAATGCTTATTTGTGACTATGTGTGTGCTGGTGTGAATAAATGGTGTATTGTATTGTAATCTTTCTTGTGTGGTCTCTTGCGAGGCGTGTGAGGTCAGTCACTCCCTTCACTCCCATTTAGACCGATCCTGTCAGGGCAGACCTTCAGGGGTCGGTCGTGACACAAGTTAATCTTTTAAAGTTCTCCAATACCCTACAGCATATGAAAACTCAGGATTGACGTAAGTTCTCTTGTTATTGTTAGAGACTAGTGATTTCTTGTTAACAGCAGTTGTGTTTACTTGATGAAGAGTAGAGCGCAGATTAACATTTGTGTGATAAAATACTTTGTTTTCAAAGAGAGCTTGCTTGTAGTTATCGTGAGTTATATTTTTTTTACAACTTCTTTACTTATGCCCTTAGCCTTCTTCATTACAGAAGTCTGGCTAGCAACGCTATACATCTTCGACCGCAAACCAACATATTCTTTGATAACTGTCCCATTAAGTTCATCCTTCATCTTTCCCATTACTTTCTTGTTTATAGTTGAATGTAAAGGACTGTCTTTAGGATAGTCACATGTGTCGTACCATCCATCGGCTCCTTTGGCTACCTCAGTTTCTAAATCCTTATAGAAGTCTTCTGTGGGGACGTCTAGAATAAAAGAGTCAGTGTCTGTGTAAAGGACTCTTGCTTCTGGGTACAGTGGTTTAAAGTAGTCGTACAGAAATTCTAACATCAATAACTTTGACAACTCTAATACGGTAAAGCCGATAAACACCGGCTTGTCCAACTTAACAACCTTTTTCTTCATCATAATGCCAACCAGGCTGTCGTTAAATCTTCTAAAGTGTTGATAGTTAGGTTTAGAGACCAACTTAATTGCTTGGTTTTCTTTTGTAACTAATTTCACATCTTTGCGTTTGTGTGGGTTCTCCGTGGTTTTGCCAAAACAGCTGTTGTTCATCAGTTTAAAGAAGTCTTTTTCTGAAGCGTCAGTGGCTTGGGTTCTAAGATCAGTATTCTTCTTGATGTATGGCCTCATAAAGGGCTCTTGATCACAGATAATTATTCTGTGAACAGCTGTCAGCTTTAATCCATGCTTTAAGTAAAACTGTGTTTCAAATTTGTTTGGAATAATAAAAATGATAAAATCAAAAGAAAATACTCAATACATAATATACAAAAAGGAGGGATAGGTATACCCGACCTGAAAATATATATCAGCTCCTTAAAATCGCCTGGATACGGAAGGTGTATATGCACGACCACAAGTGGAAAAAAATATTACATTCATTATGTCCCGAAATATGTATCATTGACGCATATGGCCCTGACAGATTTGTTGAAAGCAATGTTATAAAACGGATTTGGAAAGGAGTCTTTCAGTCATATCAAAGATTCTGCAAACAGGTAGAATTAACTGAAAGTACAGATTTAGCCACTGAACCTATCTTTTGTAATGAAAAGTTCAAAGTAGGAGAAAAACCGTTCTTTTACAAGAAATGGATGCAGAACAACATATTTCTAGTCAAACATTTACTCGACGAGGATGGTAACTTTCTAAGCTGCCATGAACTGTCGGAGAAAATGGGCTTTCATATCAATTTTCTAACTCATATAAGTTGCGTGCGTTCGATCAAAGCTTATACAAAGAAGAGAAGATTGAAATTCGATAGTAACATTGGTAATGATAAAACTTTAGCACTTCAAAAAATTTGTAGTGTTAATAAAGGATCACGTGCATATTTACGATATTATGGTGGAAGCCAATGAAGTTCTTAACATTAGTGCATTTATCAAGTGGGAACAACGTCTTAATATACCAATTGATTGGGTAGAGGTACTGAAAAGGATTAAGAAAATTAAAGAAACAAAACTGAAATGGTTCCAAGTTAAGATATGCCACAGAATTCTGGTAACAAATAGTGTGTTGAAAAGTATGCAAATTATTGATAGCGACAAATGTAATTTCTGCATCAGCGAGAAAGACTCAATTAACCACTATCTGTGGGAATGTGAGTTTACCCGTATTTTCTGGAAAGACCTGGAAAGAGTTCTGCAAGTTAACTGTTCACACTGTGTAAGATTATCACTTAACGTGGAGATTGTATTATTTGGTACGGATGAGAAAACAAAAACCGACGATATGCTAGACCTGATAATTTTAATGGGAAAATATTTCATATACAAATGTAGAATTAAGAAGACAAAACCTAATCTAAACATGTTTTTGAAGGAGCTGGACTATAGACATAAGATGGAGAAATATATGTCATTAATGGAGATGAATTATGCAACATACTTAACAAAATGGTCACTTTATATCAAAATACTAGGGAAATAATGGGTATATTATGTATCATATGAAGGTATGCGCAAGGGTGTGCGTGTGTGAGTGTGTGTGTATGTGAGCGTATTATGTTAATAAGTACTGTATACTCTTTTTCTTCTCTATCTAATCTCGTCCGCAGCCTGGGTACACACGATTAATGCCAGTTATTAGAATTTATTCGGCATGTGTGCCCGTGTTAAAAAAAAAAAAAAAGAAGAAAAAAATGCATGTACATTTGTTTGCGTTGGATATGTGCCACTATGGATTAATGTATTGATTTATGTATGCTATTTGTCATTGTATGTTTGGACAATTAAAAAAAAAAAAAAAAAAAAAAAAAAAAAAAAAAAAAACCTGTAGGAGTCTGTAATGGCACACATATTTAGTTTTATGTCTAAGATTAGGCACAAGTTTAGGCGGTTCAATAGGACTCATCTTTAATCTTTCTGCGGCTAGGGGGTAATCGTTGTGGAGATCGTGTAATTCTTTAGGATATTCTAAGTCTACTTCCAAGATTAGCCCTATTGGATTATCAGGCGGAAGCAGTGACAACATAACTAACACAGTATTAACATCATGAGGCCCTTTTATCATTGTAAAGTTTCTCAGTGGAAGCGGCTGACTCATGGCCCATCCATACAGATTGTTGGCGTCTAAGTACATTAGATAGTTGGATGGTTTAGTGGGATCATAATCGTCTAAATACTTGTTGTTGGCTTTGCAGTAAGGATGTGAGGCCATGCTAATACCTCCCTCAGCCCATCTTCAATCATCTGAAGTGTGGGTAGATCAGATATTAAGTCAATCTGAATGTTTGTAGACTTTAAGAAAGCATCCCAAGAAAGGCCTGGGGCAGAGATGTAATGTGATGAGTCTAAGCTGTAATGTTTCATGCATGTAGATCTATAATTCTGAAAGACGTCTGCCAATAAACACACGTCAGCCATCAAGTAGTGATCGTGATAATCGCCCATTGTTTCACAGTGTAATTCTGTCCAGGCTTTCTGAGCGTATTCATATCAGAGTCAGTTATGTCTTTGCCTGTAAGACTAGAAAAGAAAGCGCCTTTAGGAGGAAGCGAAGTCTTCGTCAAACCTATCCCACGAGTTCATGTATTCATAGGGGTAGTAACACCTTTACGCACTAAAGATGGGTCAAAGTATTGTTTAGTGATTTGGAAAGTCTTGTAGCGATCCCGCTAATTTATCCAAACTTGCCATCAGATGCTGGGCCAGAGTCATAAAAGGATAAACAGTCAAGAGTAAAGTCATGTACTTTTCTGAAGACTGTTGCAATGCAGGTAACCCTCTATATTCAGATGTCACTGCTTGCATGATAAAATGTGGAATCGTAGCCTCGTAAGTTATGAAAGAAGATAGCAGTTTCCATTTTTTGGGGTCAACCTTAAGCTGAAGATTACAATTGTTGTGCGCGGCCCCTCTAAATTTGCCAGTAATTGGATCGTGGTCTCTTACAGTTTCACCTAATAATTCTCTGTTGCATATCCAACAGTGAGTGGCTGAGTCATAGCGTTCTTGTCTTCAGGAGTCATAACATGTCTGAAAGATTTAGTTGGTTGGAGTAGTAATTGCAAAGTTGTTTCATGTGTCGTAAAAAACTACTAGCTGCATTGGGACCTCTGTAAATCTCTGGCGTGTGTGTGCCCCATCTGACCTAACAACAATAAACGCATAAGAACAGAACTGATGGTGGGTTAATAAGGTTGTTTTTGTTCTTGGTGTGACCGTAGTACTGCAGCAAGAGTGATTCAAAGTCAGCATAAGCCACGTATGGGCTCATTTGCATTTTGCGTACATTCTTAAAACTAACTTTAGACCCTGGTTTAGGTGTGAGGAGTTCAGTTTCGCAGTCTACAAAACTTTTACAATGTTTCTTATGACTGGCAGCTGCTTCTTTAGTGGGGATTTCTGACAAACATCTTCTACAAAACCCTTGTTTAAAATTGTCTTTTGTAGTATAAGCCATAAGCCTGCTATTGTTCTGTTAATACATAATGGCTCTTTGTCCTATCTGTAAACAGTATTAAGTCTACATGTTTGTTAAGTGGGTTCGCCAAAAGTAGGAGCTTTTGGAGAAATCCTAGAGGCACTAGATTGTCTACTAACAGACCATGTGTATACGTTTACAGTGATTAGTTTGTTTTGCTCTTCAAACTGAGATATACTTTCTATACTTACTGGAAAGTTTATGTTATCAAAGTTCAGCTCTTGCTTATATTGTTCATAATTAGATACTCTGTTTGCATGATTTCTAACAGGATATAAATGTGCTAAAACACACCACATAAAACACATGCTGTCAGAATTATGTATGTTTAAGACTGTTCGTTTTAACTCTAACTCTTTTGGAAGAGGAAGGTAAGAATTGCCAACTATAGGATAGAACTTTGTCTTAATCTGATTTCAAGGACTGTCCCTTCAGACCAGCCAGACCCCCTTAACTTTGCCTCCTCACTTGCATGGTTAAACTGTGTAAGCATGTAATCAGCCCAGTCAGAATTAAGGTCGCGATAGCTAATAACTTCTTTCTGTTTAGTTGAAACCAGACTTGCATGTTACTATCATCAGGCATTATATAATCAATCAGAATGGCCAACAACACTTTTACTGGTGGTTCGCATTGAAGAGACTCTGGTATTTTAGAGACAGCATGTGTCACGTTTTCCTGAACGTTTGTAGGGTTAATAATATCCATGTCTACTTCACTAAACGTATTGCTTAATTGTTTGTCTCTACCAAATATTTCTTCCATCGTATATAGTTTTCCATCCTCGAATTTACTTGTGGCTGTCATTTTTAAAGCCACAATATTTACGTAAATTAAAAAAAATAAATGTAAATAAAAGTAAGTAAACGCGCTTTTATTCTTCGCCCAAGCGTTGCAACACTTCAAGACATGTTAACCCTACAATAACACCCGCCAATATTTTAGCTTTTTCTGAATCACTACAGTCAATGTTCATCACTTTGATTGCTTCATTAAATAGTTCACTATGATCTTTTATTATATTGTTTACATCATTCTCAAACCCAAATTCGATAAAATCAATGTTTAATACTTTCATTGTTTCGTCAAATAGTTCATTACAATTCTTTAAATCAGATTCACTGAGTTCGGCAACAATTTTTAAATCTAAAATAAATTTAAAAAATAATTGTAAATTCAGCTATTATTCATAGTCTTTTCTAATCGTAAAACCTGATCTTCATTAAAGTGAATAGCTACTCCTTCAGAGTCAGTAGAAACAGTCAGATAAACATCTTCAGGAGCCATATTATCAACTAAAATGGCAAACAACTTTATAGCCGGTTGGGCCAAGAATCTGGTATTTTACTGATGGCCTGCTTCACGCTTTCTCGCATATTTATGCGCTCAAAAAGATCAGTAATTAATTCTTCAAACCTGCTCTTTAACTCTTCTCTATCAGCCTCCCTCTCCCAATCCAACTCGTAAAGTATATTAATAAGCTCTGTAGCTACTTCAGCCTTCATTTTTTAAACCAGATTATTTATCGCCTCTCTTCAGTCATACGGAGTCACGTGAGTATCAGCACGCATCAGCCAAGAATAGTCAGTTGGCGCCCAGGCAGGCCAAGGATAGGACAGTGAACACGACACACAACAAAATTATTAAAGATCCCATACACAGTAATAATAAAATCGACAAACAGTTGATAACAACAATCAGTGAAGGTTATATACTTGCACATCTTTGTTTACTTTAACATAAAATAACCTAGTTTGAGGGGTAAGTACAACATCCTTTTTTCACCCTCACTCGTTCCCTGCTTGCTACGTGGCCGACATCGTGTATGTGCATGCGTGGGCCCGGTACCCGACAGAATTCGTCCTAATTCTATGACGGACTTGCACACTAGTAGCTCCTAATTTGCCCAAATTTATACTCGACAACAGAGTAGTTATCCAGCAGAGACTGGTAAATCTCATTCCCTGGTGTAGTCAGCAAGAGAATGACAAAAGATCAGCAGAGACTGAACTTTGAAAGTCAGCAAAGACTGACGCAATGGCCGAAGAGAGCCCTGCTGAGCGGCAAGAGGCCGCGACTGTGGCATTCGCGGACCTGCAGTCACTTGACGCAAAAATGTCTGGCCGCTTGGATAGACTTGAAGTCATGCTGCAGAGAATCGCTAGCCAAAGCCATTCGGGTGAACAACAGCCCAACAGAGCAAGAAAGCGTGCTTTGTCACCAGACAGTTCAGATTCAGCTGATGTAGAAAAGTGCGACTCCGAAAACCGGCACAAGGGGAAGAAGTCGCACACAAAAAGCACAAAGGAATTGTCAGAGTCGGAATCTGAAGGGGAGGTAGTAGATGATACGCTCTCAGCAGCCGGCTCTGACGAAGATTTGCTAGGGGAAATAGATAAAGACCTTGATGATGGTGAGGAGACAGCACCACCAGTCTCCTCCTCCCTAGCACAAATCATAAACAAATGCTTCCAGTCTGGACTGTCAGAGGACAAACTGAAAGACAGACTCGGTAAGTATCAAAGGCCAGAAAACTGTGAAGCGCTGATAGTGCCGCGAGTTAACAGTGAAATTTGGAAAGTCTTCCTGCAGAGGCCAGAAGAGCTGACATCAAAAGCTCACATGTGCAAAAAGCACTGACAAAAGCAGCAATAGCTTTGACTGACAGCACAGAAACAATACTCAGGGCACAACGCAACACTGACTCACAGACATCTAAGAAAATGAAAACAGCCATTGAAAAGAACACAGACAGTCTTGCTCTGTTGGGTCATGCATCACATCAGCTATCACTGAGACGCAGACAGGCCATTCGCTCACATTTGCACCCCTCTATCACTGGCATTTGTAATGATTCTGTGCCAGTCACAAAATGGTTGTTTGGTGACAACTTGGCTGCTTCACTCAAAGAAATTAAAGAAATGGACAGGTTGGGCAATACTCTTGCTGCTGGGGGGAAAACAAAATATAGAACATCTACAAACCAGCAATACAGAGGTGGCAACCCTTTTTTAGGACAGAGGAACATGGGGCTATGGCCTCGGCACAGAGGCAGTCGTGCAAGTTACAGACACAAAGGCGCAGCCATGCGAGCTCACGCGCACAACATGGCCAGCAAGAGGAACTGGCAAGTTTAGCTCCGCCCTCTCAGCCAGCCAGCGAAGTGGTAAGTGCTTACTATCACAGTCTCGCACAGCTAAGGGCAGAATTAGAGACAGAGATGGATATGTTTCAAGGTGGCAGGCTCCAACATTTTCTGCCCGTATGGGAATCACTTACAACAGACCAAGAAATCTTACAGCTGATAAGAGGAGCCACACTGGAATTTGATGAGAAAACTCTGTTATCCCCTCACACTTGTTGTAGTAGTACACAACCTGGCTTGAACCAGGCGGAAACAAATATCATAGACAGTGAGGTGAATAAAATCAGATCAAAAGGAGTTATATCCCCTTGTACACATGTACACGATCAACAAGTGTCGCCTGTGTTTACAAGGCCAAAAAAGGATGGGTCAAATCGCATGATTCTGAATTTGAAAGAACTGAATCAAGATATTACTTATCACCATTTCAAAATGGATACGTTGCATGTTGCACTGAAGTTAGTGACACCTTTTTGTTTCATGGCTTCTATAGACCTAAAGGATGCCTATTACTCCATCCCCATTGCACAAGCACATAGGAAGTATCTCAGATTCAGATGGAGAGGCCAACTCTGGGAATATAACTGTATGCCAAATGGTCTGGCTCTTGCCCCTAGGAAATTTACCAAAATGTTGAAACCTGTTTTTGCCAAACTGAGACAAGAAAATCATGTCTCCACCAACTTTCTGGATGATTCTCTTCTCCTTGCCGAATCAGAATCAGAATGCATAGAGAATATCCAAGCCACAGTGCAGCTTTTTCGTTCACTCGGCTTCATTGTACACCAAGAGAAATCGGCTCTAAAGCCAACCCAGGTTATTCAGTATCTAGGGGTGATTATTGATTCCAGAACAATGACAGTCACTTTGACACCTGAAAGGAAAGACAATCTGAAACACTGCTGTGTCCAACTACTGAAAGCCAACAAACCAATTTTCAGAGAACTAGCCAAGGTTATTGGGAAAATGGTGGCAAGTTTTCCGGCAGTGAAATTTGGGCCCCCTACATTATCGTCACTTAGAAGGCAACACAAAAGCTGCACTGAGACAAACAAAGGGAAATTTTGATGGATATACCACACTGACCCCACAATCCAAAGAAGACCTTAAGTGGTGGATAAGTAATGTAGATACTGCTTACAATGACGTCACACATCCAGATTTTGACGTTACTGTGACGTCAGATGCCAGTATGACAGGATGGGGATGTGCATGTAAGACACAGAGCTCTGGAGGATTGTGGCTACCAGTTGAAACTCGCTTCCACATTAATTACCTTGAACTTAAGGCAGCTTATTTCGCACTGAAGTGCTTCCAGGCAGACCTTGATGGAAAACATGTGCGCCTGCTGATTGATAATTCCACAGCAGTAGCCTGTATTAACAACATGGGCACAAGCCACTCTGACAGATGTAACGAGATGACAGCCACTATCTGGGAGTGGGCTGTGGACAGAAATGTATGGCTGAGTGCATACCACATCCCAGGGAAAGACAATACAGCTGCAGATGAAGAATCAAGAAAAATTAATGTGGATGCAGAGTGGAAACTGGACAGTACTGTGTTGACAGATGCAGTCAACAAGTTGCATATTTCCTTTGAAATTGATGTGTTTGCTTCCAGAATAAACAAACAGCATCACTGTTATGTCTCTTATAGAACTGACCCGGAGGCACATGCGGTTGATGCTTTCTCCTTAAATTGGGGAAAACTACAATGGTATGCTTTTCCTCCTTTCAGCCTGCTGCCCAGTGTTTTGCAGAAGATACGGAAGGAGAGAGCAACAGGCCTGCTCATCCTCCCCTTGTGGCCCACACAGGTCTGGTGGCCAGTTGTACAGAAAATGCTGACCCAGGAACCAGTCCGTCTACCCTCCACACCTGCCCTGCTGACACTGCCCAGCCACCCGGGTCGCACTCACTGCCTGCTGCGAAAGCTACAACTTCTGGCATGCAGTGTATCAGGAGCACGTTTGAACAGGAAGGATTCTCCCCTGATGCAGTAGATCTTCTCATGAACTCCTGGAGGCCCACCACCAAAAAGTCGTACAATACATACATTAGTAGGTGGATAGAATATGCCTCAAAAAACGGCATGGCAGTGAGATCACCCACACCGCCACAGGTTGCAAATTTTTTAGCTTCCATGTTTACAGATGGGGCAAGCTATAGTGCCGTAAATTCTGCAAGAAGTGCATTATCATTTTTTCTGCCATCCGTGAGAGGAGTATCAGTAGGTCATTTACCAGAGATTTGCAGACTTGTCAAAGGGGTTTTTGAGGAAAGACCTGCACTGCCAAGGTACAGACACACCTGGGATGTTAGTGTAGTGTTGGATTACATGTGCTCACTTCCAGATGTAAATACTTTGGATTTGAAACAACTGACATTGAAAACAGTAACTCTAATGGCACTTCTTACTGGGCAAAGAGGCCATGCTCTTCATCTACTGAAAACTACAGATGTGCATGTCAGTGAAAGGAAGTGTATTTTACAGTTTTCTAGTAAACACAAAAACACTAAGCCTGGCAGTCACACAGAACCAGCAGAAATTCTCGCCTATTCGCAAAACACCAAATTATGCTTAGTGACGCACATACAACTGTATCTGAAGAAAACTGAAGCGCTCAGCAAAGGGCCAGAACTCTTTATTGCCATTCATAGACCACATGCTCCCATTTCCAGAAACACATTTTCTCGGTGGGTCAAACAAGTGCTGGCTGCGGCAGGAGTGGACACAGAGACATATGGTGCACACACAATGCGTGCTGCGAGTTGTTCGGCTGCTGCAAGTGAAGGAGTGAAACTTGCCGCCATCCTCAAAGCAGCTGGATGGTCGGCAGAAAATACCTTCACCAAGTTTTATAAGAAAGTGGTACTGTCTAAACCAAATTTTGGACAGGCAGTATTGGACAAGTTTGTTAAGAAGTTGTGACTTCTGTACAGTATGTAGTTGGCAAATTTCAGACTTACTGGGGAATGTGCTTTCAAATATTCTGCATTTAACTGCATGTGAATGCAGGCCAGTAGGCACTGCAGTTGGAATATGTTTCAAGATTGTGTTCAACATGTTATGTTTGGTGATATTCACCTTTACTGAATCAGATTAAATTGATGTAGGCCTACATGTATTGATGACTGCAATTGGTTTTTTGCAATTATGTGAAATGCTGCGTAGTCACTAGATGCTCTAAAATCTCACGTGACTCCGTATGACTGAAGAGAGGCGATAAATAATTGAAAAATTAAACTAGACTTACGTAGAAAGGTTACGTTTAATTTGAATTATTTAGAGCCTATCGTAATGAGGGAGGAGTTACGTGCCCTCCCTATGTATGGCTCTGAATGTTCAAAGTCACCGCTATGGTAAGTCTAGTGAACAGTTTGTTCACAATCCCAAAGTATCTAGTGACTACTCGCAGCTCTAAACACTGACTATTCTTGGCTGACGCACGCTGATACTCACGTAACTCCTCCCTCCTTACGATAGGTTATAAATAGTTCAAATTAAACGTCACCTTTCTACGTAAGTCTAGTTTAATTTTTCAATTAAAAACAACAATTAAAAAATAAGTAAGCCACGGCATGGGCCTGTAACACAGTGCAATGCGCTCCGCTAAACGATCAATAGGCTGCTGAGGTCTATTTTAAGCCCTGGGTTATTCCGCTCTCTGGCAGCAGTTGTCTAGTATTGATTTCTGCCTTCCTTGTTAGCACACGCACAGAGTAATCATTAACAATCAAAATAAGCAAAACAATGATAATGAAAGTGATTTATCTCCCTTTAATTATGCATAAAAGTAATTGTCTTCCCCTGAATAAATTATCTATTTATAGATCAGTGAGAGAGAATTGATTATTAAAAGTTGTGTTTTGTGTTTAATTTGCTAAAGCTTTTAATATGAATATTGTACAAAGTAGCTACTAAAAATACTTTAAAGCACAGTTGTTGTTTAACCTTTAAAAATATTCTGCTTTAATAAAAAACAATTTTAATAACAGTCACACTTATGCATAAACACCATAGAATTATAAAGCTTTCAGTTTGCACAGTATATATATTAATCC
>CM031622.1:6687507-6714443 GCA_018398815.1 Conus ventricosus
GAGGACCGGGTTGACATTGTAGCGGAGAAGCTTGGTGACAAGGAGATGTGGTTGAATCGTGTTAAAAGCGCTGCTGAAGTCGATGAAGAGGACCCTTGCGCATGAAGTAGGCTTCTCGAGGTGAGTATAGACACTGTGGAGGAGAGTGAGGATGGCATCTTCAGTACTCCGGTTGCGGGAATAAGCAAACTGAAGAGGATCCTGATGCTCCTCTGTCTCCAACCTCAGCAGGCGAAGGATGATCTTCTCAGCGCACTTAAAGGGGACAGAAGTGAGTGCTACTGGCCTGTAGTCGTTCATGGTGACTGGAGAACGTTTCTTGGCGACAGGCACAATAGTTGAGGATTTCCAGATGGTTGGGATGGAGCCCTCGTCAATGGACCGCTGAAGAGCTCACAGTAGACCGGAGCTAGAGCGTCACGGCATTCCCGCAGCAGCCTACCAGTGATGTTGTCAGGGCCTGCAGCACTGCGCACTTTGACCTTCTTGAAGGATGTCCTGACTTCATCGACTGAGATGGTGATTGGATGCGCAGTTCTTTAAGCAAAGAAAAGGCCCAACACACACAAAGAAATGCAAAACGGTCGTGATGAAAAGAATGCAGATGATGCAAACGCCTGATGGCTGTTTTCCGCCTCTTTTAACCTGGAGAGGCGCGTAGCTACAACGGAAATATCTTCAAAAATAAAAAGAAGAAGAAGAACGAAAGAAAAGGACAAACCGTTTACTGATCACCTCCTCCATTCCACCCCTCTTCTCCCCCTCCTTCGTGTTTCGGTAAACTTTGTGAGATCTCATTCTGGATCTGACAGGGTACAGATATTCTCTCTGTCTCTCTCTCTCTCTCTCTCTCTCTCTCTCTCTCTCTCTCTCTCTCTCTCTCTGTCTGTCTCTCTCTCTCTCTCTCTCTCTCCTCTCTCTCTCTCCTCTCTGTCTGTCTCTCTCTTCTCTCTGTCTCTCTAACGCGCACGCACACACACACACACACACACACACACACACACACACACACACACACACACACACACACACACACACACATCATTTTGGTAGAGATGTAAATACATACGAGATGATGTGAAGGCAATTATTTCAGAAACTATTCATTAAAACACCCTCGTGCTTTTTTTTTTTTTTTCGTTTCTTTTCTCTGACCACATCTAATGGTTGTATTCATACCTTGTGCTGGTGTCGTTCGGTTCTTGATAGTTTGCGTGTCCCACCCATTCAGGAATGCAAAGAGAAGACCCAATGTGAGGAGGCAGAGGAAGAAAAATGCTGAAAAAACAAACAACACAAGCAATGCACACAATGTGATGAAAACGGTGTGCTCAGCGAGAACACACACACACACACACACACACACACACACACACACACACACACACACACCACACACACACACAGATGGTCAACACCTGCAACTGTGGAATCGTCAAAGAATGGTGAAGATGGTGTCCTGTGTGTGTGTGTTGCATCCCAGCAAGCACCGCTGTACACCACCGAAGTGACTCGGCAGCAGTGCGGGGTCTCCTCCGTTGGGTTGCCTTATGATGACTTGATACTGACTGTCCCGGGTGGATTGCTGACGTGTCTCCTCCGTTGGGTTGCCTTATGATGAATTGATACTGACTGTTCCGGGTGGATTGCTGGTGTCAGCAAATCTAACGTGGCTGTGAATAGGTGTGGTTGTGTGTGTGTGTGTGTGTGTGTGTGTGTGTGTGTGTGTGTGTGTGTGTGTGCGTGCGTGCGTGCGTGTATGTGTGTGTGTGTGTGTGTGTGTGTGTGTGTGTGTGTGTGACTTATGGAGCGTGGGATTATGCCACTGAAGTGGCGCAGACGACGAAACAGCGAAAAAAAAAAAGAAAAGAGAAAGAAAGCTTAAAGAAAGAAAGAAAGAATGGCAGATATATGTAATCGAGGAATTAGTTATACTAGACAGAGGAAGAAGAGGATGCTGAAAGAATCCAGAAGGCATTCCAGCAAGGCGTTACAGCAAGGAAAGAGCACTCCCCCAAAAAAGTCAGCTTAGGTGAATCTTGGCGTATGTCCCATCTTCCGATCAGTTTCCTTTCAGATCTGTATAGGACCTCTGGCATTCGAAAGCAAATCTGGTGAAATGGCCGAAATGTGATAACTATGCGTGTCCATCTCGCTAGAGCAAACAACACTGTCGAACCTGTCCGTAGCTCAGGCAAAGCAGCGCTT
The DNA here is from genome assembly GCA_018398815.1 of Conus ventricosus. Taxonomy (NCBI): domain Eukaryota; kingdom Metazoa; phylum Mollusca; class Gastropoda; order Neogastropoda; family Conidae; genus Conus; species Conus ventricosus. The sequence goes on from CM031622.1 coordinate 6,689,716, forward strand.
GCCCGCGGACAATACACACGGAGGCACAACCAACCTCTTAAAGAGATCGTAAGTAGGCTGAGTAATGCCAGAGAAACGTCACCAGAGACTCCAAAGACGACGTTCTACACGCCAGCAGGCAGCATGCTATGCCCTGGAACAGGTGGGTCATTTCAAAGCATGGAAGCATAATCCACGGAATGGAATGGACGGTTGGGAGCGCGCAGACGATCTTCCAGAACTGAACAAAACACACAGGAACCATCCTCTGCACGAGTGGCGTGAGACTGAGATGGCACTCACATATCCCCTATCAGCTATCCCGCGGTCTTGAAGACCGCTGGGGCGCCACAGAAGACTTTGCAACCAGCCTCTTCATTTCTCCCGGTTTTCAAACGCTCTTAGGCAGTGGCTGAGTGTGAGGCCAGTCCATGCACTGATAGTGTCAGCCCATCTCTTTCTCTGTCTTCCTCTCCTTCTGCCTCCTCGCACTGTTCCTTGTAGGATGGTTTTGACAAGTCCTGTTGATCGTGATACATGACCATACCATCTCATTTTCCTTCTTTTCACCGTGGAAAACAGATCATCGTATAGTCCAATGGCTTGCCTTACTCTCGAAATGTGGTCTTTGTATGAGATGCCAAGGATCTTGCGGAAGCACCTCATCTCTAAGGCCTGAATCTCTCTCTCAAGTTCAGCGGTCAGAGTCCACGTCTCACAGGCATAGGGAAATACGGCAATGACCAGGGAGCGCATCAATCTGATTGTGAAGCAAGACTGAGAAAGCGCTGCATCTACAAGACTGAGATGCACGTCAGTCTAGCCATCAGATTAAGGCAATGTTGTTTCCGAGCAAAAAACCGTGCCCAAAACATCTTGGATCCAGAGGGTTGTTGACACGTCTGTCCATAATGTCGTGGAACGTCTGTCGATTTCTGAGGAAGGAAAAGACCACGTACCAGGGTACTAAAACCAACAGCAGAAGCTAAGTAGAGAGTTCCAGTTGGATTTGGTCGATGGAGAACATCTTTCACACACGTCAAATCCCATCACCAACTTTCGGAAGAGAAGGCCAGTTTGGCCGTTGGTATGGATGACACGTTACACATGGCATGCACCCTGCGTGAGAAATGGAAAGAATGAAGGAAGTAAGGAAACTGAGTGCACGATGTTGAACGATACTGACTGGATGACACGGGAAATGACTGAATGAAGCGCTGAACACGTGCATGGCTAGACGATCAGAGTCGATACGTTCTACGACACTTTGCCTGCATGAATCAACAAACGAGCAAATCGTTCATTAGAGAATATGAAATAATCGTCAACACTGCATCCAGAGTCAGCTGTGTGTAGCAACCTTCACGGTCGCCTTTACACACTCCATTAAGAATACACAGATCAAAAGCAGTGCATACATTCAGTAACACACAGAGAGAGAGAGAGAGAGAGAGAGAGAGAGAGATAGAGAGAGAGAGAGAGAGAGAGAGAGAGAGAGAGAGAGAGAGAGGTCCAGGACGGGGAAATCGTGATGGTATTGCTTAAGTGCACTAAGCTGATGCATTATTAGTCAGGCTTAACACACAAGGTTATCTCTGCACTCATACACGATTCAAGATGGCGGAAACTGTCAGTAACTAAACTTACACCTGGCTGAAATTAAGCAAATCTACCAGAACCATGACAAGAATGACAAGATCAGAAGTCTGCGTCAACGTCAAAACAGCCTGACTTCGGAAAAAGAGTCAAGTGAGACGAAAATGTGTGAAAAGCCAGCCTGTTTTCGGAAGGAAGTTTTGGAGCGAGATGCGCTGCATGCTGTGGACGCTCAAACAGGCCCTAACAACGAAGAAACGAGCAGCGATGAAAACTGTGCAACTACTTCAGAGACAGTAAGTGAAATCAAGCAGCTGAAACAACTGATTGAGAAACTTTGTGAAAGAATTGTTTCATTAGAAAAAAACTGTTAGTGAGCAAAACGATCTGATTTCAAACTTTAGCAAACCACCAGTAGGGTCCCCAAAAGAGCAGTGCAACAGTAAGGCACAGAACGTCAGTTCTAAAAAAAATCCAACTCAAGTCAAAGCCTCACCTAAGCGGAAGCTGCAAGGTCAGTCCCACCAACTCTCAGTCCCAAACCGTCAAAAACACCGGGTTCGGGACTGACAGAGCGCAAGACCAGCAATAAGAAAGAAAACAAAATAAGAGAGCAGGAAAAAAAAAAACCTCAAAACCCTCCCATCAATAACGTCAAAAGCAAAAATGACGTCAAAGGGCGTTCGAATAGAACCGAGGAAATCAAGACAGAAGAAATGCAGGACGTCCTCTTGTTTTGCTTTTGCATGATTCTGTTGTTGACTGGAGTCAATGGGAGAAGACTCGGACGGTCATACGGTTTTTGTACCTTGTCAAGGAAAGTTCATAAGATCAGTGACTTAAAACCAACATTGGAGAATGCAGTATCCTCGGTTGAAAGACCAGTGGATGCTATTGTTATCCACTGTGGAATACACGATCTAAAACATATGGCCCCCGATGTCTGCAGTAAAAGTTTTCTAAAGCTGTTAAAGACATTGCTGCCAAAAATCCTCAAGCAAGTATCATTATCAGCAAAATCGCGCCTGTCGGTCATCTAGAGCTGGGCATGAAAATTGATTTGTTAATGCTTTTACAAGCTCCGAGTTGTTTGACGTGGCAAAAGTGAGCTTCATCAGTCATGCCAACCTGAAGCCGAACAACAGGACGCTGCTAAACGGCCTCCACCCGACCCGGAGAGGAACCAGTGTGCTTGCCGGCAACTCGAGACACGTCCGGCAGCTGTTCGGGACGACACTAGGAAGACCACGAGACGCACCATGCCACGTTCACCCAGGGGTTTTCCATCTCATCCCAGGTTGTCATGACCTGCCGTTTCCACTGGAGAGGCGTGCTTGGTGGAACTACATGACGTTTTGAGTGACTGGTGCTAGATTTATATTTCCAACTCAAGAACATTTGTCGGTTTTATGGAAGTAGATTTGTTTTAATTTCAGCACAGAAATTACCCAATCTGACAGGTTCTCAGCAGAAGGAAGTTGATATCAACGTTATCTTGAAAATGAGAAAACTCTTCTCTCTCTCTCTCTCCTCTCTCTCTCTCTCTCTCTCTCTCTCTCTCTCGCTACTTATCTATTTACTTACTTGTTGTATTGCCCCCCGCCTGCTATTCTGTTGCTAGTTTTATCAGTGACATGCCTGATAGCTCATTTAAGATTTTGCAATGGAATGCTAGATCTGTGTTCACGAACGAAGCATGTTTACGTCAACATGTGGTAAATAACTGCTACAAAATACTGATTTTGCAATCACTAAATGTGTGCAAAACTGAATTACCAAAATCACCACATTTTATTATCCCCAGTGTACAATCGAGTTTTTGACACAAAGGAAAAAGTCGGCACTGCTATATATATCAGAGAAGGCACTGAATACTTAATACGACCATCACCTGCACCGTCTGATCTTGCAAACTTATATTCGTGCGCGGCCACAGTAAAAGTCAATGACAACGTTGTTCTGAGCATTGTGTCTGTGTATCTGCCTAAAGGTCCAGACGAGAAAAATACTGCATGGTTACATACAATAAACAGCTCTAAGGAAAGATGGTTGATTGCTGGAGATTTTAATGCTCACGCTCCATTTTGGGACAAAGGTTGTTCATCCATAACAAGTAATCGTTTTCTTGAAAACGTGGTGAATTCTTCATTGTGTCTGCTTAATGATGGGAGTATAACTAGGATTCCTGACATTCCCACCCATAGATCAGGCGCAATAGATCTGACAATTTTTTTTTCACCCAATTAGCTTTTGATTGCTTATGGCAAACTTTTGATGACACTCTTGGAAGTGATCATCTGCCATCATAATGACAATTAATAAAACATACGACATTAGAAATTTGCCTGAAGACAAAATACCTAAATACAATTATAAGTTTGCCAATTGGGATAAGTTCAAAGCTTTTCTTTCCTACAGACACATAGAGACTTGTTGTGAAGATGAAGAAAATGTAAATGATATGTATTCAAAATTCAACAAAAGGATTCTCTTGGCCGCTGATGATTGAATACCAAAATGTCGTACTAATACTTCTCAAAAACACTTCATACCGGCAATGTGTGGTGGACTAAGGATTGCGAAGAAGCTGTAGCCTTAAAGAAACTGAAATACAAAGAATATATTAAAAACAAAAGTGAAGAAAACCACCTAGAAATGAAAAAAAGCTAAGTCACACTCTAACCGAGTAATTGCAAAAGCAAAGCGGCTTTACTGGACAGCGTTTTGTGCTAAAGAAGTTTCTCATCATAAGGACCTTCAAAAGTGTGGCAAAAATTTCAAACTATGAAAAAAGGAATAAATCTCCAAGATATCCAGTTAATTTGGATATTAAAAAATTCTCAACCTCATCTGAAAAGCAGAAGCATTCGCTAACATGTTTTCAAAGACAATGCGTCTAGAAAGTCTTCCACAAGATCGCATACAACATAGGAAAAGGGAAGAAAAAACAGAGATGTACGAAGAGCCAGTTTCAAATGATGACCACTATATAAATGCCCCCATAACTATATTCGAGTTAAACGACTCTATCTCCCTGATAGGTAATAAATCATCATCAGTTGGATTGGACGCTGTTTCGAATGAAATGCTAAAACATTTACCAGATAATTATGTATATTTTTTATTGAAAATATTCCAACGGGTTTGGAATAATGGTGTTATGCCATCAATTTGGAAACGGTCTGTAATTATTCCCATTGTAAAGCAAGGAAAGTCCCCCACAAGTGTCCACAGTTACCAGCCTGTAGCTCTGACGTCTCATGTAGGAAGACTTATGGAAAGAATTATACTAAATAGGCTGATCTATTTTTTGTGATAAAAATGAAATAATACCAATTAATCAAGCAGGCTTCAGAAAAGGAAGATCAACAACTGACCACATTGTAAAATTAAACAACACAAATCAAGCATCAATTTGCCAGGCGAAAGAGTATTCTGGCGACATTTTTTGATGTTTAAAAAGCCTTTGATAGCGTGTGGCATGCTAGATTGCTTTATAAACTGAAGAAAATTGGCACATCTGGTAATTTTATAACTACATTAGAGAATTTTTATCAGAAAGAAGTTTGCAAGTCAGGGTAGAAAACACATATTCAAATTTTAAATCGTTAGAAATGGGCATTCCCAAGGTTCCCTAATTGCTTCAATGTTATTTAATATTTTGTTACATGATCTCCCGAAGCACGTAACTAAAAACGCTACCGTTGTGCATCATGCTGATGATCTGTGTATGTGGATAAATGCTAGTCTAAGAAAAAACACGCCAAAAAAGATCAATCAACTATTACACAGAAAATGTATCAGGCAGAGCTAAATAATCTTAGTAAGTACTTGTTTGAAAATGGACTGAAACTTTCCCATGAAAAAACGTATATAGTGTTTTTTAATAATGGGGATGATCCTGTTGATCTGCCGTCTTTTAGACTTGATGGAATAACACTTCAGTATGTACAGACAGTAAAATTCTTAGGGGTTTACTTCACATCTAAATTGACATGGAAAGTTCACATTGATTATCTCTTAACCCAGGCTAGGAAAAGTTTGAATTTTTGAAAATCTTAAGCAAGCAAAGCTGGTGCCAGGATGTAAAAACATTGAAACATCTGGCAATATCACTCGTTCGGTCTAAGCTATCGTATGCTCAAGAAGCTTTCTTTTGTACTCCTAAACATTTATTGCAAAAACTGCAAAGTGTTGATAGGAAGGCTTTTAAATTATGCATGGGAATCCCTGTACATGCTTCTACAATAGGGACATATTCGGAAATTGGTGTTTTGCCTTTTAACGAATATAGAACACTCACTTTGGCAAAATATGTTGTGAAATGTACAGCTATAAAAGGTGTAAATGAAACAGAAATCGCTTTAAATCCATCTACTGATTACCCAAACGAGCAAAAAACATTTCCTGCTTGTCAACTATTGGCTCGTACTCTGCCCATTTGTTGCAGAAAACTGATTTGACCCCTGACGCTTTGGCAAAGATTTCTCATACTGATCCAATCCCAAGCTGGGAAAGAAACAGGGCAAAATTCGACCTTAATCACACTGATGCTGAAAAAGCTGATCATCCGCATATCTTGTCATATTTAACAAAGATGCATATGCAAACAAGTATCCTAACCATCTTAAGGTATATACTGATGGATGTTTGACGAAGAACAAAGACGCTGGATCTGCTTTTGTTGTTCTATCACTTAAAGTAGATAAAGCATATTCAATAGGCAACAATCGATCTATCTTAGTTGCCGAAATGATAGCTATACTAATGGCTTTGACATATTTAATTGATATACCGCAATCAATCTTGCAAGTATTGTTATGTGTCGACTCAATGTCAGTACTACAATCTATCAAGTTTTTCAATTCTAATTCTGAAAACTTTATTTTAAAGGAAATATGTTATTTAATTCATATTTTGATATGCAAAGGGACCGATTTAACTTTTTCTGGGTTCCTTCGCACTGTGGAATTTTGGGCAATGAATTCGCTGACAGATCTGCCAAATAGGGAGCTAAATCTGAAATGAGTGCACAGTCACTTTCTGCTCCCTTGACTTTACAAGAGTGTCATCAAGTTTAAAACAAGTGGCTTGGGACTTTTTTTTAGAAACAACCAGAACATCCCTTATTTGCGGGTTAATGCTCGAATAGCCATGTTCTCAGCTTTGATCAGGTTAAGGCATTGAACACCTGCAGGTTCGTGATATGTATCAGTACAGAAACTTTGTTTCAGTATTTTATCGACTGAAACTCGACGCATTCAGAACGAAATATAGTGCAGGAACAAAATGCGTATGTGGTAAGGCAAACGGTCGAGAGCCCACGTTTATTTGATTGTGTGACTCTTAAGGCATACTTACCATGTTTATTAGGCATGACAGTGACTGATGTTTTTTTTTTTCTGATATTGATTTTGCTTTCAACGTTACCTTTTGTTTAATATGTAGTCCTGTTAGATATTTACTATAATGTTATACGTAGTAATTATTCCATATTTTGCGTGCACTTCCACACACCTATGCTTCACACACATACTCTTACACACACACGCACTCTTCTCTCTCTCCCCTCTCTCTCTCTCCCCTCTCCCCTTCTCTCTCTCTCTCTCTCTCTCTCTTTTCTCTTTTCTCGTCTAATATCACACAATTTTGTGAAAAGACGTAAAATGAAAGTACTACTACTACTACACGCATATGCACACTCATGCGCCCACCAAACATTCACCTCTCTCTGGGAATGGGATGTCACGCATTCGGTTTTCTCCTAACACGACTGAGAACAAGAATACAATTTCTATGCCATTTATAATTAAACATGAAAAATACAAATCAAAACATAAAAGATCAATACTTCCTAATCCCGGGTTATAATAAAATGGCTTCTTACCTGGCCAGGTTTTCACACACACAACCATGCTTTCACACCACACCACAGTTCTTGAACAAGTCTCTTCAAGTTTTCTTCAGCATGCTTGATAGTGACGCCCTTGGTTGACTGGCTCCAGGCTTCAGGACTGGGTCTTCATGGTCGTCTCTGGGATCTCGACGTAGAACTCTTCTTCTTTGTCTCCTTCACACACCTCTGGGTTCAAACTCAGTTTGTCTCTCTTCACCCACCTTTGGGCTTCAAACTCAGTGTTTTCTCTTCCAGCTTGTCTTTTACCCTAAGACCTTGCTGTCTCTTCTGTCTCCCAGACCACGTTTCTCTCAACCTACTCTGTCCTGCTCACTCTCCTCTCCTCTCTCTCCTCTGTCCTCTCTCTCTCGTGGTGTCATTCTCCTCTGTCCCTCTCTCGTTGTTTTCCCTCAGTTTATATAGGGATGGACACAAAGGATTTCCCTTCAGGCCATGTCGTTGTCCATGCTGCTTCTCCCAATACCCTTTTTCACAAGTACCCTGGATTCCCTTTCACTACATTCTTCCACACATCAGCATTTACACACATTCCTACCTAATTGATTAGCAAACACCCACTTGGCACCAGATGGACATCGAAAATTCCAGCCGACTTCGGGGCAACTTACATGGTAATTATCTTAGAGAAAAGCTACAACAACGTCCACGCGCATTCAACCAGCCTGACAATAGAACCAACTAAACACAATGCCCCATGGCAATGCCATCTGAACGAGCCAAAGGCTCCTGCTCTTCAAAGACGGTTTACTAAGCGACCTCAGCTGACTGAGTAGTTAGCGCGCACCCGATGCTCCCCCCTTTCGCTATCGGGAAGGTTCGAACCCAGGAGGGTCCTTACTACCTTAGGTGCCATCTGTCACCTGACCGCACCGTCCTCCTTGACACAGTTCGATACATACGTTTGGTGTCTATTAGGAGCACAAGCACAGACCAAGTCTAGCATAGTTGATCAATCTACAGGCTTTGATGCAGAAAACAATTTCTAGCAAATTTAGAAGATGCCATTAACTCTGCTGTTGATTTGCCCTCCAGCATACAAAGGTATCAAGACGTTCTTGCACATGCTAGGTCAAAGGTTGACTTTGTTGTAGGCCATGGATTATACATGCTACCCTCTGACCTTAGACTGCAGATTGGTATGATACAGAATTATAACAATGAAATCCTCATGGCTGGAGACGACCAAAACTTAGGGCACAATCAAGGCTTAAACACAAGGTCCGCTCTATCCATTTTAAAGAAAGTAACCTAGCCCTGAAGAAGCGATCCAGTTATAAGCGCCCACAGCTAGAAAGCACGCCGCCTGTTGATCTGCCTCGCACTGACAGTCACACTAGCGAAAAGACAGCCCTTGTTGTGTTTTTAACTTTTACTGGATTAGCCATACTTTATTTCACTAAAAATTAATCCAGCAGCTAGCACTCCTAACGTCCACAGATGGTCAGCCATATAACCAGCAACTTTACCTATAGTAGACAAAACACAACTAATAACACTCCTATTATGCCAGGCTAGAGCATCAAGCGCTTTGGCAGCTAACTTCTTTAATAGGTTTGCTAGATGATGCAAATTGTTTTCTAATCCAACTTTTACCAGGCTGAGGCACTGGAGGCGCTACTGGCCCTGTTGGCGCACTGCCGCTTAAAGCATAAACGAGTGTAGAGATAGCAAACCCAACAGCTGTTAATATACTAACTATTGTAAATCCCTGTTCCCTGAACAGAGTCCTTATTCTTTCAGCTAGCGTAGTGTTTTCATAAAGTATTCTGTTTATAGTTTCTCTTATTCTGCTTGTTTGTGATGCTAGCTGCGCTCTGTTAGTGGACAGCGCTTCTAACCTGGCTTTCCTTAGCAACCTTAAATCTTGTATTTTCTGCTGTATTCTAGCCTTTTCTTCTCGCCCTAAATTGTTATCATCTGCATCAGCGAGTTTATTTTTTCTTCTTCTATCTCTCTCTCTAGCTCACCAAGTTTTGCCAAATTGTTTTCTAGTTCGCCCCTTATTGACTTTAGACGATCATTAAGCCCCAGGATTTCACGCATAGGCAATGGAGAATCTTCAATTGTTTTTAACTGTGTCTCCTCACTTAAACTCGTTTCAATTTCTGCTATTAGTTCATCTGCTTCTTGAGTTAAATCTTTAAGAGGTATGTTTTGTATTTTAGATTGTGTTGGCAACTCTTGCCCCAAGTTCTGTAAAAGACTAACAGCCTCAGACCTTAAATTGTCAATAAAGTTTAATTGCCTTTGGTCAACAGCAGGGAGATCTCTAAGAATTGTGCCCCTGCTTAAAAACTGGGTTGAGTCTGGTTTTGCAGTAAGCCGCACACGCTTTCTTTACTGGTTCTTACATACAAATGATTATTTTTATCTGTTGAAAAATCAGAAACCCTAAGTGCTTCTGGCTGCTCTCGCCCCATATGGCTATATAATGATTCAATTCTATCTAGCAATCGTATTTGGCTTAATCCTACTCCTTGGCCTGCTGCTGCTCTGCCAAGTTCTTCTTGGAATGAGGCACCTAGTTCTTCATCTTCTTCTTCTCCACCAACAGGATCAATCGCGTCAAAATCTTCATCCATATTTTGTATTTATATTTTTTTTGTTTTATAAAAAATGAACTCATATGGTTGTGACCTCGATCCATACAGAAAAGAGAAGGAACCCCATGGCGTACAAGGTATAAGGCAGACTGTAATTAGTGTAAATACTCCATCAACAGTTCAGCCTGGACAAGCCTTAATAGTCAAGTTCCCTGATCTTGGCGCTGGCGATGTTATAATGCCAGGCACTGCTAAACTATCATTCAAAATAGATATTAAATCGACAGATCCTAATGCTACTGTTGTTGCTAATTTGGGCAGGGCTATCGTTAAACATATGGCAATCAAACTGGAGGGCAGAGAAGTTTTTGTACTAAGCGAGGCAGACATTTTTGCCCTCTATTCTGATCTATGGCTGCCTAAAAAAGAAAGGAAAGAGAAAGTTTATCAGGGAATACAAAGCCCAAACGGTCTCAAGCACAGGCTTAAAGCGGAGGATGCAAAGAATGATGTTAAGGATGAGGCAGTAGCAGAAGCATTTGGCAACAGATTTTGCATCCCTCTAGATTTTGAGCTGTTAAAGACGCATATGCCATATTACCAAGGCGCACTAAAAGAAAAACTTACTTATGAACTGACATTTAATCCTAGCGATTCTGTTGTTCTGTCTGAAGACCCTTTAGCTAAATACACAGTCAGCGACATTTCTCTTGAGTTTGATTTGTTTACTAACTCCGAACTGGCCAGAACAATCTTAACCCAGTATAAAAATAAAACATTTATTTATTATGAAAGGGTTATACACTCCATTACAGAAAATAGAAACAAGCGAGACACTCTCTGGAACATACATCTAAATCAGTCTCTGAAGTCTTTAAAAGGAATTTGTTCTTGTTTACTGAAGGAACAACTTCTTTTCAGAGAGAATCAGAAGTGTTTTATAATCCAAAAATTGAGAAGGTTGACTGTGCAATAAATGGCAAGTCTGATCAGTTGTATTCGGGGCGCAGACTTTTACCTCACCAACACTTTGATGAAATAAGAAAGTTGTTCGCTGGAGGTAGGCAAAGAGATCCTGCAGTTGATCGTGTATGTAAAAAAAAACTTGCCTTATGATCTAAGACTCGAAGACTACTTAATAACTAAATATGGGCTGTGGCTGGATTTTAGATCTACATTTGACAACAGATTGTTTGGAAGTGGAGAAAGGGTAGGGCAAGATGTATAAAAACAAATATTCACAAGAAAGCAGACGGAAACGCCCCAATAAAAAAGCATGTTTTATGGTTTGTGATGCTCAGTTAAACACTGAAGAAAACAGGTTAAAGACGTGGCTTATTAAAATGCAGAAGAAATATTCTAATAAAAACAGATGGATAGTTTGAAGTTCTGCCTAAAGATCCGCACTGTTCCCTTATCTGCGGGATTACTGGGTGTGGGAAAACTGTCTTTGTACTTGATTTGTTACAAACAATATACAGGTTTCATTACGAGCACCTTGTTATATTCTGCACAACCATTAAGCACAACAAGTCTTACAAAGAAAGGAAGTTTATTTGGACAGACGAGAATATTTTTAGTTGATCCTAACGACAAACTGAGCGACTGTTTAGAACATTACTATACACTATTTGAGGGAACTGAAACACTGTTTATTATTGATGACTGTTCAGCTGAACAAGACATTGTTAAAAAAAGAAAAGCTCTGTCAAAGCTAGCCTTTAGCGGCCGTCACGCCTTAGTTTCTGTGTGGCTCTTAACTCAAAAATACAATGCTGTCTTAAAAGACTTTCGATCGCAGTTAAAATCGGTTGTATTATTTTACACTAAGGACAAAGATAGTTTTGAAGAATGTTTAAGTGAAAATTATATAATAAGGGACAAAGATGAGTTAAAAAAATAAAAGAGCAGTTAGAAAATCTAAGCACGCTAAACTATGCTTACGGACTGACCCCCCGTTCAATACGTTTGTTTATTATAATTTTAATATTAAAAAGAATGTCTCGAGGGCCAGAATCAAAAGCACAGCTAGCTCCTAAATGCGTTGCAGTAGAGTTAAAAGACCTAGCAGACACAGCCGAGTTTGATCTGATAGGGGTGATAGGAAATGTTTATGGATTTGAATACACAGATGATGGGGTTTACAAACGAACAGAAATTGAAGACAAAAAACGACAGCAATATCCTAAACTAGAACAAATAAGAAATCTAGAAACAACTGATTACGGCAAATATGAATACAGGCTTTATAGACAAGACAATAACTGGGTCTTGCGTCCTGAAATAAACTGGGATTTTAAATTTGACTTGCGAAGCCCCAATGTATACTTTGATAAAAAACACAATTTCAGAAGGCTTTGAATGCAGGCCCTTTCTTACTAGTCTTGTTCCAGGAACACAACAGAAAAAGCAGATTGTAATAGATACATATAAACGTGAATATGTGCTGAGCAGAAAGAAGTCCTTAGTTGAAGTGGGGGATGACACAGTAACCCTAGAATTTATCCCAAAACCACCAATGCCTAACACTGCTACTTTGATTTTTGTTTTATTAATTACTCCAGGGAGTCTAATTCTAGTTTGCCAGAACATGTGTTAGCAAGGGGAGTACAATTATCGTCTGGAAACTTGGATGGTCCTCTTAAGCTTGTTATTGTTATTACTAAAAACGGGGATGAAATAAACACTTTCTTATCATCTGACAAGGTTACTGTGAATGTTGACAAAACCAAACTAACAGTACTCGACTTTATTTCATTAATATGTTGATTTTATTGCTTTTTACTCTGTTGGTGAAGTGCTACCAGAAGGATTAATAAGAACATTTTACAAAATTAATTTGATTAAAAATGGAGGTTCAACAGTTTAGGTTAGAGCAAATAACTGAACTTCAAAGGAAATAGAAAGCGACTTGGATAAGTATAGGGTTACTAGAAAGAAATATGCTAAAGCTTTAAATACTCTTTCTTTATGTAATTACTGGCTCATCAGCTGTAGCTAGCGTAAGTGCTGGGTCTAGTGTTGCTCTTTTAGCTACTGGGGTTGGAGCGCCAGCCTCTTTAGCATTAGGGGGTCTTGGGTTGGGTTTAGGCGCTGTGTCTATGATTGTAAGTGTTGTTTTAAAAAAAATTAACTCCTAAATTACAAAAGCACACTGCCATTGTAGCCTTAGCATCAGCAAAACTTTGTTCATTAAGATTAAGAATAAGCAAATCATTACAGGATGAAAACATTACAGACGAAGAATTTCAGAAGCTTATGGCTGATGGTGAGGATTACAGAGGACAAAACATTGAACTTCAAAAAGAGTGGAGAAAGACGTTTACTTCACGACAGGTAGACACTGATGCAATTAAATAGAACATTCAAAAACAAACACATGATCGGTTAAACCCAAAATAGGCAACAAAAATAAGTTTAACAAAATAAATACTTTTTTTGTTGTTAACTCACTGTGTTTGGCGGGACAACTTGCAGCTCTTCACGAACAAAGGATCTTTTAGGGGCGGGCTTTTTAGAAGAGAGAGTTTCTCTTAAATAATATACGGGAGGGGATGTTTTCATAATTCTTTCAACTTCATATACATCTACGCTCCATATGGGATCTGTAGCTCTAATTCTAACATCACCCTCTGCCTCTCCAGGAGCATACAAATATCTTACTTTTAGGCCAAACGGCAAGAGTTTTTGATTACCTTGGATGTCTTCAGTAATGCTATTTTTTTAATTTGATTGCGTTTACTGGTTTAAGGCCTGTTGCTTTAAATTCTTCATTGTTCATGGCACGTAAGACTGCTGGCAATCTCCTAACCCATTCTGTGTTGCGTTCTCTGTACTTCGTAGTGTCCATAATTTCTCTGTGATATTGATAGGTAAACAGGCGTTCAGCTAGATTCTTATTAAAGTTTTCTACTAGGGCCTGTGATCGATGGTTGCCTGGGATCCCTCTCTTAACTGTAACATGATGTTTTAAAAACAGCTGGTTTACAGAGCCTTTAAACTCTTTTCCATCATCAACTTGAATCATCCTAGGATACTTTAATGGGCCCACATGTATATTTGTTGTAAAGCCACAGCCACAGCAGTTGAGCTTTTATCTGTTAAAGGTTTAGCGTCTTTGTATCTTGAAGCCATGTCAACAACTGTCAGAGCATGGAACTGAATTAACAAATCTAGGCCTTATTATTCTTTTGGGGGCAGGTAGATATATTTGCCAAATTGCCTGTTTTGAAAGCCAGTCTTTCGCATCTGATTCAGACACTCTAGCAGCTTTACTCATTTTTTTAATAGCAGTCTTTCCTTTCAATACCCTTTAGGAGAATAATATATTTTGTACTTCGTATTGTCCATATTTTAAATGCATTTTATTTTACACAAGAAAGTGAGCAACAAGATAGACTGAGGTCATGCCAACTACAATAAAAACTATCTCTGCAGTCTTCTGTTCCTCAGATGGTTCATAAAGTCAGACAGTTCTGGCGGTGGCGATGTTAGAAACTTCTTTCTGTCACTAAGTAATACTCATTCATTGCGTCATCAACGTCTGTAAATATGTGCTCTGCATGTCCCTGTTCTCTTAACTTTTTATAATAAAGTCTAAGTGAGCAATTCGTCTTTTCTCGTAAGCGTCTCTTGCCTTGGCTAAATCTTCTATTGCCTCGTTATGACGTTCTCTCTCTTCATCGGACCGCAATTTACTAAACATATAATTGCTTCCAGAGAAAGCTAAAGCATTAACAATAGCTCCTCCAACCATCAGAACTAATCCAGACATCTTTTTATAAATCAATATTTTCTAGATTAATCTTTCTATGCATTAATATTTTCTGGGATAATCCCCTGTGTAACAAGAAAGTCTTTTGACGCAATACCTGCAGTAATTACAACTATAACCTTAACAACATCCTCAATGTCTAACCTTCTAGGTCAGCCGGCCTCATTTTTAACATGTTTTTTGCTAACACACTATAGCCTATACTAAGACCGCTAATTACAGCAGAATGGTAAATCGTATTGATAATCTTTTTTTCACTCATCTTTTTATTAACTAAAAAAAATAATTAAAATAATCATAATACGAAAGACTGTCTATGTGCTTTTTAATCAGATAATCTTTTGTTGTTAAAGCTAAAATAAGGTTGCAACTAGTTTTGGCGAATCTTCTATCTTTCCCATGTTGGGCGGTTTTATTCCTAACAACATTTTGCAAGGGTTGAATAGACTATAACACAACGATAGGCACTGCGTAATTAACCAACGTTAAACTCATGGTTTTAAAGTATTATATGATTTTTTTTATTGCTTTTTAAAATGGATTGTGACGAACTATTAAAGTGTGAGGAGCAAGCAGACTGCTCCGTAGGCTACTCAGCAGATCACTGCCATAAAGAAAGATTATACTCTCTAGCTGCGTGTGGAAAAACTAGACAGTATTTAGGCACTGAACTAAGTGTCGAACAGATTCAGCAATTGTCTACTTCAGACGTTGAGAAGTACTACGCTAGGTACGAAGTGCAGTTAGGGTCAAAAATGGTTAGATCGGTGGGTCAGACAATGATTAGCCTATATGCTAAGTTAGTAAGTACGATGGCGCCAGTTGATTCAGAAGAAGATTTAAAATAATATTTTAAATATCATGACTTATCACAAGATCCGGTTTTAAACAAGTCCCTAGAAACTCTTGCATGTGACATGTATTACAGATTTGGGACGATGTTATGCCCATTCATCATGGGATTAATTACTTTTAATCATATTAATTTTGATCATATTAATTTAATCGCAATAAAAAAAAATGAGTGAAAAGACGCCCCAGGACAGTCCGCAGGAGCAGAATGTACCACAAGTGAATGTACCACAAGTGAATGTGCCACAGGTGAGTAATGTTACTAAGACTAAAAATCCTGGGCATGTTGCGGCTGGCCATAGACTAGTTGAATGGCACAGACTGAGAAAAGCAAACCAATCAGCAAAACAAAAAATTGTTAGATAGTAATACAACATCGCCGCCAGCACAACAACAGCACAATTAACAACAACACAATCGCAATCAAACGATAAGATGTATTTATTATGTATTTGGAGCTGCTGTTGTTGGTGGGTTTTTAGCATACAAATACCTAACACCATACCTAACAACAAAGTCACAGCCCCACAGTAAAAGAAGAGAACCAGCTTCTGCAAAAAAAGTACAACCTCCTGTTGTAGACCCATTTTCTATGGAATAGTTTTTTAATGAACTAATAAAGTACAAGTTAAGAACTAGATAAATACAAGTTAAGAACTAGATAAGTACAAGTTAAAGTTGGTTATAGAAAGTACTTTTTAAGTTAAGTGCAAGTAAATTACAAGTAAAGTGCAAAAAAATTAAGTTCTAGTTTTAAGTACTAGTTAGGTTCTTAGTAAGTACTAGTTGGGTTTTCTTAAGTTAAGTACAAGCCAAGTCAGTCAAGTTGTCACGAGTTTGTCACGAGGCCTATGACGATTGACCCGTCGGGGGTGGTGGAGTTATTCATTTATTTATTGTCGTTGTTGTTGTCGTGTATCCGTCCTTAATGTGGCGTGTGGTGTGTTTGCACCTTAATGTCGTTCAGTTCAGGTTAGGTTTACTTTCTCTCTCTCTCTCTCTAATTCCACTGCCCGTGCAATTCATCCTCCAGGTTCACGGGTGGCTGGTACCTTTCGCTTGAACTGGCTGTCTCTATCGGCCTCTCACCTGTCTTTTTACCTGCCGCCCCGTGCAACCCTTCCCCTTAGCTTGAGGTATTCTCACTCTGTGACGTAGGATGGCATGTTGGCTGCCATCGCTGAGGCAGGTTTTCTCTTCACTCGAGCGGAAAGATGTCCCTGGAGCGCCCCGCTCCGGTTCTGGTTCTCAACCACTGCGTCGAAGGTACGGTCGGTTCCTTCATTCCTACAGTCGGCCTGTAGGGGAGGGACATCACGTCATCTCTTTTCCGCATCTGCTCTGCTGGTCCTATCGACTGGACAGAGGGCAGAGAGTCGCTTGACCCGCCACTTTGGGTCACCCACGGGTAGCTGGTAAGCATCAGTTTCGTGGTTTGTTTTGTTTTTTTTGTGTTGTTGTTAGCCGGCTAATTCTTCTCTTTTGCGCAATTTCTGTTGGTTTTCAAAATTATAAAAGAAATATTGTTTGAGACCACTTTTTCTGGTTAATTCAATCTTTAACCTGGCCAGTCAAAATTATATCCAAAAGTCTTTCTCCTTTTTATGCATCTGGTGATGCGGTAGTCGGTGGGGATGGGGGAGAACCTGGTGATTCAGGGTTGGTACTTGCTTGGTCTCGCTCGTCCGCCCCTGTCACAATCACTGGTCTCTTATTCTTCGACCACCGTCTGTTTGTGTGTGCAAGGGGAACGAGTGTTTTATGTTTGTAAGCGTGCGTACGCATGATTAGTCATTTGGATGCGTGGTTGGAGAATTGTGTCATTTTGAAATGTTGCTATAAAATGTGGGATAATTGTACCATTGAATTATTATTATTTGCAAATGTGGTGGCAGTTATAAGGCAATGGTTGCTGTATTAGTTCAGTTCCTAAGAAAGGAAAATGTTGAACGTGAGTGAGGGAAGGATGAAGATATAAATTGCTATTTGTTTGTTTAGCCTGTTAATGCAATCTCTTACCTGCTTCGTGTGAGGAGACCTTTAGCGAACATTCCTCATTTGGTTTGTTGACTATGTTATGCTCAGGTCTGTGTTGAGCTTGTGTTACTAATGTATTCAGGAAACACCTCCCCTCGCCCATCATGCGAGTGGCTGTTAGGATTAAGCAGCCAAGTTCAGACCGTACTGACTGCGGGGTTCCAGTACCCTTTTCTTCTTTCCTTCCAGTTCCTTCCTTTTTCTCTCCTCCCGGGAGCTTCACCCGCAGCTTGCGCTGCTGGTGCAGTGCAGCGTGAGGAGCACATGGACCTTGCTGGATGGTCCTAACCCTGTCCAGGACTTTCCGCGACAATGCCTCGTCCCACGGGAGGCATTCTCTACTGTCCACGGATCTCCTGCAGCGCACGTGACCGGGTGTGGTTAGCTCTGTGTCGTGCCATTTGGGTGTGTGTGTGTGTGTCAAGGGTGTCGGCCTTGAAAGACTATATTCAGGAACAGACCCGGTCTGGGGTGCCTGAGTCGACCCGGTGCTCTCGGAGGACTTCGGAGAGACAGAGGTGTGGGGGAACCACATGAAGCACGGAAAGGAATGCGTGTGTTGGGATGGTTGATTGTGATTGTGCATGTTGTGTGTGTTGGAATGCTTGTTTGTGACTATGTGTATGGTGTGTGTGTTGAAAAGCTTAATTGTGATTGTGCATGTTGTGTGTGTTGGAATGCTTATTTGTGACTATGTGTGTGCTGGTGTGAATAAATGGTGTATTGTATTGTAATCTTTCTTGTGTGGTCTCTTGCGAGGCGTGTGAGGTCAGTCACTCCCTTCACTCCCATTTAGACCGATCCTGTCAGGGCAGACCTTCAGGGGTCGGTCGTGACACAAGTTAATCTTTTAAAGTTCTCCAATACCTACAGCATATGAAAACTCAGGATTGACGTAAGTTCTCTTGTTATTGTTAGAGACTAGTGATTTCTTGTTAACAGCAGTTGTGTTTACTTGATGAAGAGTAGAGCGCAGATTAACATTTGTGTGATAAAATACTTTGTTTTCAAAGAGAGCTTGCTTGTAGTTATCGTGAGTTATATTTTTTTTACAACTTCTTTACTTATGCCCTTAGCCTTCTTCATTACAGAAGTCTGGCTAGCAACGCTATACATCTTCGACCGCAAACCAACATATTCTTTGATAACTGTCCCATTAAGTTCATCCTTCATCTTTCCCATTACTTTCTTGTTTATAGTTGAATGTAAAGGACTGTCTTTAGGATAGTCACATGTGTCGTACCATCCATCGGCTCCTTGGCTACCTCAGTTTCTAAATCCTTATAGAAGTCTTCTGTGGGGACGTCTAGAATAAAAGAGTCAGTGTCTGTGTAAAGGACTCTTGCTTCTGGGTACAGTGGTTTAAAGTAGTCGTACAGAAATTCTAACATCAATAACTTTGACAACTCTAATACGGTAAAGCCGATAAACACCGGCTTGTCCAACTTAACAACCTTTTTCTTCATCATAATGCCAACCAGGCTGTCGTTAAAATCTTCTAAAGTGTTGATAGTTAGGTTTAGAGACCAACTTAATTGCTTGGTTTTCTTTTGTAACTAATTTCACATCTTTGCGTTTGTGTGGGTTCTCCGTGGTTTTGCCAAAACAGCTGTTGTTCATCAGTTTAAAGAAGTCTTTTTCTGAAGCGTCAGTGGCTTGGGTTCTAAGATCAGTATTCTTCTTGATGTATGGCCTCATAAAGGGCTCTTGATCACAGATAATTATTCTGTGAACAGCTGTCAGCTTTAATCCATGCTTTAAGTAAAACTGTGTTTCAAATTTGTTTGGAATAATAAAAATGATAAAATCAAAAGAAAATACTCAATACATAATATACAAAAAGGAGGGATAGGTATACCCGACCTGAAAATATATATCAGCTCCTTAAAAATCGCCTGGATACGGAAGGTGTATATGCACGACCACAAGTGGAAAAAAATATTACATTCATTATGTCCCGAAATATGTATCATTGACGCATATGGCCCTGACAGATTTGTTGAAAGCAATGTTATAAACGGATTTTGGAAAGGAGTCTTTCAGTCATATCAAAGATTCTGCAAACAGGTAGAATTAACTGAAAGTACAGATTTAGCCACTGAACCTATCTTTTGTAATGAAAAGTTCAAAGTAGGAGAAAAACCGTTCTTTTACAAGAAATGGATGCAGAACAACATATTTCTAGTCAAACATTTACTCGACGAGGATGGTAACTTTCTAAGCTGCCATGAACTGTCGGAGAAAATGGGCTTTCATATCAATTTTCTAACTCATATAAGTTGCGTGCGTTCGATCAAAGCTTATACAAAGAAGAGAAGATTGAAATTCGATAGTAACATTGGTAATGATAAAACTTTAGCACTTCAAAAAATTTGTAGTGTTAATAAAGGATCACGTGCATATTACGATATTATGGTGGAAGCCAATGAAGTTCTTAACATTAGTGCATTTATCAAGTGGGAACAACGTCTTAATATACCAATTGATTGGGTAGAGGTACTGAAAAGGATTAAGAAAATTAAAGAAACAAAACTGAAATGGTTCCAAGTTAAGATATGCCACAGAATTCTGGTAACAAATAGTGTGTTGAAAAGTATGCAAATTATTGATAGCGACAAATGTAATTTCTGCATCAGCGAGAAAGACTCAATTAACCACTATCTGTGGGAATGTGAGTTTACCCGTATTTTCTGGAAAGACCTGGAAAGAGTTCTGCAAGTTAACTGTTCACACTGTGTAAGATTATCACTTAACGTGGAGATTGTATTATTTGGTACGGATGAGAAAACAAAAACCGACGATATGCTAGACCTGATAATTTTAATGGGAAAATATTTCATATACAAATGTAGAATTAAGAAGACAAAACCTAATCTAAACATGTTTTTGAAGGAGCTGGACTATAGACATAAGATGGAGAAATATATGTCATTAATGGAGATGAATTATGCAACATACTTAACAAAATGGTCACTTTATATCAAAATACTAGGGAAATAATGGGTATATTATGTATCATATGAAGGTATGCGCAAGGGTGTGCGTGTGTGAGTGTGTGTGTATGTGAGCGTATTATGTTAATAAGTACTGTATACTCTTTTTCTTCTCTATCTAATCTCGTCCGCAGCCTGGGTACACACGATTAATGCCAGTTATTAGAATTTATTCGGCATGTGTGCCCGTGTTAAAAAAAAAAAAAAGAAGAAAAAAATGCATGTACATTTGTTTGCGTTGGATATGTGCCACTATGGATTAATGTATTGATTTATGTATGCTATTTGTCATTGTATGTTTGGACAATTAAAAAAAAAAAAAAAAAAAAAAAAAAAAAAAAAAAAAACCTGTAGGAGTCTGTAATGGCACACATATTTAGTTTTATGTCTAAGATTAGGCACAAGTTTAGGCGGTTCAATAGGACTCATCTTTAATCTTTCTGCGGCTAGGGGGTAATCGTTGTGGAGATCGTGTAATTCTTTAGGATATTCTAAGTCTACTTCCAAGATTAGCCCTATTGGATTATCAGGCGGAAGCAGTGACAACATAACTAACACAGTATTAACATCATGAGGCCTTTTATCATTGTAAAGTTTCTCAGTGGAAGCGGCTGACTCATGGCCCATCCATACAGATTGTTGGCGTCTAAGTACATTAGATAGTTGGATGGTTTAGTGGGATCATAATCGTCTAAATACTTGTTGTTGGCTTTGCAGTAAGGATGTGAGGCCATGCTAATACCTCCCCTCAGCCCATCTTCAATCATCTGAAGTGTGGGTAGATCAGATATTAAGTCAATCTGAATGTTTGTAGACTTTAAGAAAGCATCCCAAGAAAGGCCTGGGGCAGAGATGTAATGTGATGAGTCTAAGCTGTAATGTTTCATGCATGTAGATCTATAATTCTGAAAGACGTCTGCCAATAAACACACGTCAGCCATCAAGTAGTGATCGTGATAATCGCCCATTGTTTCACAGTGTAATTCTGTCCAGGCTTTCTGAGCGTATTCATATTCAGAGTCAGTTATGTCTTTGCCTGTAAGACTAGAAAAGAAAGCGCCTTTAGGAGGAAGCGAGTCTTCGTCAAACCTATCCCACGAGTTCATGTATTCATAGGGGTAAACACCTTTACGCACTAAAGATGGGTCAAAGTATTGTTTAGTGATTGGAAAGTCTTGTAGCGATCCCGCTAATTTATCCAAACTTGCCATCAGATGCTGGGCAGAGTCATAAAAGGATAAACAGTCAAGAGTAAAGTCATGTACTTTTCTGAAGACTGTGCAATGCAGGTAACCCTCTTATATTCAGATGTCACTGCTTGCATGATAAAATGAGAATCGTAGCCTCGTAAGTTATGAAAGAAGATAGGCAGTTTCCATTTTTTGGGGTCAACCTTTAAACTGAAGATTACAATTGTTGTGCGCGGCCCCTCTAAATTTGCCAGTAATGTGATCGTGGTCTCTTACAGTTTCACCTAATAATTCTCTGTTGCATATCCAACAGTGAGTGGCTGAGTCATAGCGTTCTTGGTCTTCAGGAGTCATAACAATGTCTGAAAGATTTAGTTGGTTGGAGTAGTAATTGCAAAGTTGTTTCATGTGTCGTAAAAAACTACTAGCTGCATTGGGACCTCTGTAAATCTCTGGGCGTGTGTGTGCCCCATCTGACCTAACAACAATAAACGCATAAGAACAGAACTGATGGTGGGTTAATAAGGTTGTTTTTTGTTCTTGGTGTGGACCGTAGTACTGCAGCAAGAGTGATTCAAAGTCAGCATAAGCCACGTATGGGCTCATTTGCATTTTGCGTACATTCTTAAAACTAACTTTAGACCCTGGTTTAGGTGTGAGGAGTTCAGTTTCGCAGTCTACAAAACTTTTACAATGTTTCTTATGACTGGCAGCTGCTTCTTTAGTGGGGATTCTGACCAAACATCTTCTACAAAACCCTTGTTTAAAATTGTCTTTTGTAGTATAAGCCATAAGCCTGCTTATTGTTCTGATTAATACATAATGGCTCTTTGTCCTATCTGTAAACAGTATTAAGTCTACATGTTTGTTAAGTGGTTCGCCAAAAGTAGGAGCTTTTGGAGAAATCCTTAGAGGCACTAGATTGTCTACTACAGACCATGTGTATACGTTTACAGTGATTAGTTTGTTTTGCTCTTCAAACTGAGATATACTTTCTATACTTACGGGAAAGTTTATGTTATCAAGTTCAGCTCTTGCTTATATTGTTCATAATTAGATACTCTGTTTGCATGATTTCTAACAGGATATAAATGTGCTAAAACACACCACATAAAACACATGCTGTCAGAATTATGTATGTTTAAGACTGTTCGTTTTAACTCTAACTCTTTTGGAAGAGGAAGGTAAGAATTGCCAACTATAGGATAGAACTTTGTCTTAATCTGATTTCAAGGACTGTCCCTTCAGACCAGCCAGACCCCCTTAACTTTGCCTCCTCACTTGCATGGTTAAACTGTGTAAGCATGTAATCAGCCCAGTCAGAATTAAGGTCGCGATAGCTAATAACTTCTTTCTGTTTAGTTGAAACCCAGACTTGCATGTTACTATCATCAGGCATTATATAATCAATCAGAATGGCCAACAACACTTTTACTGGTGGTTCGCATTGAAGAGACTCTGGT
Organism: Conus ventricosus; assembly: GCA_018398815.1. Taxonomy (NCBI): domain Eukaryota; kingdom Metazoa; phylum Mollusca; class Gastropoda; order Neogastropoda; family Conidae; genus Conus; species Conus ventricosus. Next base: position 6,713,060 of record CM031622.1, read on the forward strand.
ATTTTAGAGACAGCATGTGTCACGTTTTCCCGAACGTTTGTAGGGTTAATAATATCCATGACTACTTCACTAAACGTATTGCTTAATTGTTTGTCTCTACCAAATATTTCTTTCCATCGTATATAGTTTTCCATCCTCGAATTTACTTGTGGCTGTCATTTTAAAGCCACAATATTTACGTAAATTAAAAAAAAATAAATGTAAATAAAAGTAAGTAAACGCGCTTTATTCTTCGCCCAAGCGTTGCAACACTTCAAGACATGTTAACCCTACAATAACACCCGCCAATATTTTAGCTTTTTCTGAATCACTACAGTCAATGTTCATCACTTTGATTGCTTCATTAAATAGTTCACTATGATCTTTTATTATATTGTTTACATCATTCTCAAACCCAAATTCGATAAAATCAATGTTAATACTTTCATTGTTTCGTCAAATAGTTCATTACAATTCTTTAAATCAGATTCACTGAGTTCGGCAACAATTTTAAATCTAAAATAAATTTAAAAAATAATTGTAAATTCAGCTATTATTCATAGTCTTTTCTAATCGTAAAACCTGATCTTCATTAAAGTGAATAGCTACTCCTTCAGAGTCAGTAGAAACAGTCAGATAAACATCTTCAGGAGCCATATTATCAACTAAAATGGCAAACAACTTTATAGCCGGTTGGGGCCAAGAATCTGGTATTTTACTGATGGCCTGCTTCACGCTTTCTCGCATATTTATGCGCTCAAAAAGATCAGTAATTAATTCTTCAAACCTGCTCTTTAACTCTTCTCTATCAGCCTCCCTCTCCCAATCCAACTCGTAAAGTATATTTAATAAGCTCTGTAGCTACTTCAGCCTTCATTTTTTAAACCAGATTATTTATCGCCTCTCTTCAGTCATACGGAGTCACGTGAGTATCAGCACGCATCAGCCAAGAATAGTCATTGGCGCCCAGGCAGGCCAAGGATAGGACAGTGAACACGACACACAACAAAATTATTAAAGATCCCATACACAGTAATAATAAAATCGACAAACAGTTGATAACAACAATCAGTGAAGGTTATATACTTGCACATCTTTGTTTACTTTAACATAAAAAACCTAGTTTGAGGGTAAGTACAACATCCTTTTTTCACCCTCACTCGTTTCCCCGCTTGCTACGTGGCCGACATCGTGTATGTGCATGCGTGGGCCCGGTACCCGACAGAATTCGTCCTAATTCTATGACGGACTTGCACACTAGTAGCTCCTAATTTGCCCAAATTTATACTCGACAACAGAGTAGTTATCCAGCAGAGACTGGTAAATCTCATTCCCTGGTGTAGTCAGCAAGAGAATGACAAAAGATCAGCAGAGACTGACTTTTAAAATCGAAAGACGACCCAAC
>CM031622.1:6714543-6717043 GCA_018398815.1 Conus ventricosus
AAAAAAAGCTTTCCCTGCTTTCTCAATTCCCTGTTCTCTCTCTCTGAGACAATATACGCCCCCTCGAACTCTTTTGCCCTGGAGATACGAGTCTCGTCTTCTCTTCCGCGATTTCTCTGTCTCTTGCGAAATGACGAGCTTCAACTCCTCTCCCTGGAGTTGGTACTGGTGGGGCTGAACTACCGGTATGTTCCTCACAACCATGGCCATCTTCAACCCCCTCACGGGGTGAAAGACGAAGGGTGAAGGGCGAAGGGTAAAGGGTGAAGGGCTGAAACACGAATAAGGTTCGTGTAAGTAACCTGCTTCTCAATTCAACATATGAATTCTTTCCTTCTCTTTTCTTTAAGTTATCCCCCTGTAGCTTTCCCCCACTATCTATCACTCACCTGGTAATGACTGGTCAGCAAAGAGGACCACCGTCCTGACAGGTTCGAGTCTCTAGGCCATCTGCTGGGTTAAAACTGACTCTTTCCCCCTTCTCCTAGTGAGTGCATACTCAGTGTTCAAAACACATGACCAGCACCTTACCTTACCAGCCCTTGTTAAACTATCACTCAGTGGTCACTTTCACCCAATGACCACATTCGTTTCTTGAATGAGTCATACTCACAATTATTTTGGGGACGCCCGCTACCTAGTCAAGCCATATGAATATTCTTCCTTTAATTGTGGCACGGGAATGATTCATATCACTAACTACATGTGATGGAGCGTCACATGCCTTGATGTGAGGCTACGTCACATGACAGAAATAGATTACACAGAGCACTTCTTTTATGAATGTGCTCCAGTTAAAGTATTTTGGAAGAAAATATAAACAAAATATTCGTGGCTTAATAGGAAAGCGCATAGAACTCAGCTTATGCAATATATTATTTGGACTACAGAGCCAAGAACAACGCAAGGAAAATTTAAAGACCATAATATGATTATTCTAGTCGGTAAAATGTGCATAAGCATCGCAAAAAAGACAAATCAACGTCCCCTCTGTTTCTAAGTTTTGAGCAACAAATATCATACCGCTTGAAGGAAAAGAAGCTTTAGTCAGCATAGAATCACAAATCTAGGTATTTGTAAATGAAGGATAAACGGTAACCACAAATGAAGGGAGAGAGGGGGGGGGGGGGGGAAGAGAGGAAGAGAAAAGGGGGGAAAGGGGAAAAAAAGGGGGGGGGGGGGGACAAACGAATTGAGAAATAACCCCGCTACTTTTGTATTTGTATAGCACACCAACACACACGCACACACACACACACACACACACACACACACACACACACACACACACACACACACACTATCTCATGCACGCACATAAACACGCAAAATCAACACACACACATGCACACACAAAGCAGTCTCTCTCTTTCTCTCCCTCTTTTTTTTTCCCTTTTTTTTTTAAAAGGAATATCAGCAATTTTACTTACTCAACGCTGTCTCTCTCTCTCTCTCTCTCTCTCTCTCTCTCTCTTATTGATACTGATTGTCTCGATGCCGAGATTTCCTCGTGTCTTCCTTGTTGTCTCCTTTGTTCACTATAAGGATAGCCTTCGGGGGGAATAGGCCGGTGTGCGAGACGAGATGTACGCTCTCTCTCTCTCTCTCTCTCTCTCTCTCTCTCTCTCTCTCTCTCTCTCTCTCTCTCTCTTCTCCTTCTTCTTTTCTTCTTCTTCTTCTTCTTCTTCTTCCCTTTTCTCATTCTTCGTGCACCTCTGGTGTGATCCTTGCCTCTTCTTTTCGTCTTTCGTTTCAAGGATGGTTCCCGGAAGATGCCGGGCCTTTTTTTCTCCATTTACCTTTTCTTTCTTTTTCAACCCTGTTACAACACGGTGTGAATGTGTCACAACACCAAACACTAGTATAAAAATACACCTAGACGCGCTGCAACAAACGCCAAATATTAAAATCAGCAAGATACTCAATGTCCATTGATAGTAATACAGCATACAGACTTGCATGGTGCGTGAGAGATGAAGGGAGGAGAAGGGTGACGGAGGGGAACAACGAGAAAAGAAACGAAAAGGGGAAAAAAAGAAAAAAAGACCGCCTTTACAAAAGAAGAAGAAAAAAAGCCAAAAATGAAAGAAGAAAAAAACCTAAAGGTAGAGGGAAACAAAACCCTCCTACCCTATCCCCAAACCTCCTACCCTATCCCCGAAACCTTCCACCCTATCCCCCAGACCTCCCCCTATCCCCCAAACCTTCCACCCTATTCCCCTAAACCTGCCCCTATCCCCATCATCCATCATATCCCCAAACCTTCCATCCTATCCCCCAAACTTCCACCCTATTCCCTAAACCTCCCCCCTATCCCCAACCTTCCACCCTATTCCCACAACCTTCCACCCTATACCCCAAACCTTCCCCTTGCCCACCAAACCTCCCCTTTTCCCCAATACCTTTCACCCTATACCCCAAACCTTCAACCCTATCTCCCAAACCTACCACCCTATACCCCCAAACCTTCACCCTATCCCCAACCTTCCACACTATTCTC
>CM031622.1:6722043-6725309 GCA_018398815.1 Conus ventricosus
AGTTAGGTTAGATGGTATTTTGGGTTCATTCCCGTCTAAAGACAGTTAAGTTAGATGGTATTTTCTCTTCGCAGTCAGCATCAATGGCAGGGACGGATTTAGGGGAAAGAGGGTGGGGGGAGGGGCGGGGGGGGGGGGGGGGGGGGGGGGGGGTGGGGGGGGGGGGGAGGAGAGGGGGTCCAGGAATTCCCCGCATATCTCAAAATGTACAAATGCGTCGCTGCCTTGTCGAAAGGGAGATAAGTCCATTTTTTTGCTCGCCTCCTTTTGTCAATGCATATATTTCAGACGTGCGCATGCGGTCAGGGAGGAGGAACGACAGGGTGGGGAAAAAAATCGTCAGGACAATCGGATATGGAAGACTTGCAGGTTGTGTGGGCTTTCACACTGAAGGGGTTGTTTCCACAGTGCATCTTAAAGAAAATGGAACTGCATGCGATTCTTGAACGCCAATACTTTTACGTTGTTCATCTACAGTCAAACGTATTAATGTAATCTTTGAATTCTTTAATGGAATCACTTTTGCATAGCCCATCTTCAGTAAAATGCATTAGGGGAATTCTTGAGGACAAGCATGCATATTATTTCAAGTTCTGTTTTCAAACTGAAAGACGATTCAGTGTTGGGAATGCTGTGAAACTGCAATGACATTTATTCCCCATTTCAAAGAGCACGCCAGATTGAAAAAAAAGTGAAGGGGAATAGCTATTCAAGAAAAGAGAAAGATTAAACAGATGTGAACTTTTTGGGGATGTCTGTGGGAACATCACGTTTTATTTTGGGAAAGTAGGGGGCTTTTTGCACGTCTCGCAGTTTTTAATTGAGGAGACCACACGCACGGGCACATGAAGGCCCTTCAGTGCTGAAGGAAAACCCCCGGGGTTTTCTAGCCTAGCTTCGACACATGGAGCTTTAGCGGTTTTCCCAAACAACGTTAGCTTGCGGAACAAATAATTGGGGTCAAGAAGATTCACCACACACGGTCACGGGGAAAAAAAGCTGAAACATATTTTTTCAACCCCCCCCCTCCCCCCCCCATCACCCCTTTCCCCCTCTCCCTCCTTCTTCCCTTCTCCCCCTTCCCTCCTCCCCACGTACACACTGAAACCGAAAATTCAAACCTATTTTATTTGTTCAGGACACCATCAACATACATCACACCACCACCTGCAGAGCAAGTAGCAGACAAAGCGCGGGAAGGCCAAACAGTGTCGTCTGCTCCACTGATTTCATTCACATGCGAAATGACATCCCACTGGGCTTTCGCAACAAAAGTCGTCACGACAGACAAATCTCGCGGCTAAGCTTCCGGAACCTGTCAGCTTTTTCATCAGCATAATACAGGCTAATTTATGGCCTCACCACCTGTCGCTTTTATGCCAGTCCAGATTCAGGAAAAGGCGGCAGGTCTTTTGGTTTGATGCCCTGGTGACAGGAAACAGTGGAAGAGAAGAAGGGAACTGAAGCTGACTCGCTGTAAGAAAGGGCGGCCGTTTTTATCGTTGCACACTCCGTGGGGTTTCGTCATTGAAAAGCTGGGTGCTCAAGCCCTCTTTGTAGACCCGTTTCCCAGTTCATATGGGACAACCATATCAAACGATCAAACCACAGTCAGTACTAATAACGACGAGAATAACATTTTTGGGAGACGTCTCAATCTTTTTGTACCTCTCAGGGCTCTACTCCCCCTTTCAGAGAACACGTAAAGACGTCATGGCGACAGCTTGGCCCTATCTGGAGTTGTACTGTCGTCACCAGTCAGCGGAACAGCAACGAACGAGGCGACAGGATGCACACGGCATGTTGCTTGACGGTCGCGTTGTTTTTTTTGTTTTTTTTTTTCCCGGTGGGCTCTGCAGTCTTGAACTATGAGCTGGTACTCCCATGGGAACGCTCCGTGGAGGTTCTGTCGTGTCACGTCCGGTGGCCATTACAGAATGGCATCTGCCAGGGAGCAATTATGCCCCTTCGCGTGTTAATGGAATGTCCTGCGCGTGTGCCAGCACCCTGTGTGAACACGCGCAGGCTTCCAAGGGTGGTGCAGGATTGCTCGCGGTGGTTTGTTCGGCGGTTGAAGACAGTACTTCTCTGGGTCCTACCCGCACTTCGGGTGTATCGTTTTCTTCTTCTACAGGCTAATTTGTTGCCCAGCCACCTGTCGCTATCATACCAGTCCAGATTCAGGAACAGGTGGCACGGTGTTTTGGTTCTGAATGACTGGTGACAGGAAACAGTGGAGAAAGAGCAGTGGAACTGAAGCTAGACTCTCTGTAAGAAAGGGCGGCCATTTTATCTCCCCCACTCCGTGAATTTCTGTCATTGAAAAGCTGGGGGTGCTCAAGCCCTCTTTGTAGACACTTTCCAGTTTATATGGGGCAACCACAGTGGGTGTTAGAATCAAATGACAATAATAATGATGATGAAGATAACAATATTAACAACAACAACAACAAAAGCAATAACAAATATAATCATACTGATAATGATAATGTATAATAAATCATAGTAATAATGATGATGATGATAACAATAATAATGGTGCTGACGAAGATAATAATAGACACAACAACCATAATGATAATAATGAAGATGATAACAACAACAACAGCAGTAATAATAACAATGATAATGATAAGATGATAATGATAATGATGATGACAATAATAATAATAATAGTAATTGTTATTATAACAATGATGAAAATAACATTTTAGGAAACGTTTCATCCTCTGTGCATTCTTAGGTTCTTTACTTCTTAGGTTCTAACTCCCATCACAGAACCAAATGCACAAATGGTCCTGTCGCAGTCTCTAAGAGCGCAGTTCCGTTTGTCCGTTCACAGTTACCGGTTACAGAAAAAAAATCGCAAACGTAGACATGAAGAGGACATGATTCCATGTGTCGGGTTACGATACGGCAACGACTAGTGTACGGATGTTTCTATCTTGACCGGTGCATGTTGAGATGGATACCTTACCTGACAGGTTAACAGATCGGCGAGTCAAGCTTCTCATCGTTTCTCCTGAATTTTTGTAAATGTTCTTTAAAACAGGAAAGCATGTTTGGAACTAGCTGAAGAACAATGCCAAGACGAATAATCCGAAGTGATGCGATAGACCAGCTGGTAGAACTAGTCAGAGAAAACTAGGCTTCATTTCACTGGAAGTCCGAAGACTCAAACAGTGTCAGTCCCATGTGTATCGAATTATGTCACAGCACATCTGCAAAGCGTCAACGGTGGGAGCGCGTACACTTGGAAGTAAAAG
>CM031622.1:6728809-6741309 GCA_018398815.1 Conus ventricosus
CTTACATGACAAGTTTAACGTGTGTTACACAGATACAGATCAAGCCATACAGATTACCGTTCTTATTTTGCGTCCCTGATGGTCTTACATGACAAGTTTAACGTGTATTACACAGATACAGATCAGCGACACAGATTACCGTTCTTATTTTGCGTCCTGATCGTCTTACATGACAAGTTTAACGTGTATTACTCAGCCAAAACTATGTCGTCTTTTTGATTGAAAAGTGATGGCTGGTTCATTTTGGTTGTAATAATTGTTTTGTATCTTGCCTGAAGAAGACCTAAGGGGTCAAAATGCGTCGTGTTTTGTCTTGTGATTTGTTTGTCCACGTTTTTTTTGTGGGTTTTTGTTGTTGTTTTTTTTTTGGGGGGGAGGGGGGGCGGGGTTCGCTAACATTTATATAAGATTTGTGTATTACTCGGCCAGAACAAAAAAAAAATATTTTTTTTCAACCATCTCCATGGATCAACTAGCACTACTTCTCTCTGTCACGTAAGGATGAAGACGGCCGTCACAATGGAGGGAGGGAGGGGGGGGGGGGTATCTGTGATGGTATGAAGACGGCCGTCACAATGGAGGGAGGAGGGGGGGTATCTGTGATGGTATGAAGACGGCCGTCACAAATGGAGGGGGGGGGGGGTGGTATCTGTGATGGTATGAAGACGGCCGTCACAATGGAGGGAGGGGGGGGGTATCTGTGATGGTATGAAGACGGCCGTCACAGTGGAGGGGGGGGGGGGGGGTATCTGTGATGGTATGAAGACGGCCGTCACAATGGAGGGAGGGAGGGGGGGGGGGGGGGGTATCTGTGATGGTATGAAGACGGCCGTCACAGTGGGGGGGGGGGGGGTATCTGTGATGGTATGAAGACGGCCGTCACATGGAGGGAGGGGGGGGGTATTGTATGGTTGAAGACGGCCGTCAATGGAGGGAGGGGGGGGTATCTGTGATGGTATGAAGACGGCCGTCACATGGGGGGGGGGGGAGGGGGTATCTGTGATGGTATAAGACGCCGTCCAAGGGGGGGGGGGGTTCTGTGAGGGTTTGAGCGGCTCCATGGGGGGGGGGGGGGTTCTGTGATGGTTGAAGCGGCGTCACAATGGAGGGGGGGGGGGAGGGGGTATCTGGGGTGGTATGAAGACGGCCGTCACAATGGAGGGGGGGGGGGGGTATCTGTGAGGTTAGACGGCGTCACATGGGGGAGGGGGGGGGTTTTGTGGTATGAGACGGCCCGCCCAAAGGAGGGGGGGGGGTATCTGTGATGTATGAAGACGCCTCAAGTGGAGGGGGGGGGATCTGTGATGGTATGAAGAGGCTCACAAGGGAGGGGGGGGGGTATCTGTGATGTATGAAGCGGCCGTCACATGGGGGGGGGGGGGTATCTTGATGGTAGAAGGGCCGTCACAATGGGGGGGGGGGGGGTACTGTGATGGTTGAAGCGGCCGTCACAAAGGAGGGGGGGGGGGGGGTTTGTGATGTATGAAGCGGCCGTCACAATGGGGGGGGGGGGGGGGGATCTGTGATGGTATGAAGGACGGCCGTCACAATGGAGGGGGGGGGGTATCTGTGATGGTTTTGGGAGACGGCCGTCACAATGGAGGGGGGGGGGGGGGGGGGTATTCGCCTAGGGTTTGAAGACGGCCGTCAAGGAGGGGGGGGGGGGGGTATCTGGGTGGTATGAGCCCCTGTCCCAATGGAGGGAGGGGGGGGGGGTTTTTGTGTGGTTGGGCGCACTAGGGGGGGGGGGGGGTATTCTTATGGATGAAGTAGGTCGTCCATGGGGGGGGGGGGGGTGATTGTGTGGTATGGGCGGCCGCGGGGGGGGGGGGGGGGGAGGGGGTTTGTGATGGTATGAGGGAGGCCCGTAAGGAGGGGAGGGGGGGGGGGGGGAGGGGGTTTGTGTGGTATGAAGAGGGGCCGTCAATGGAGGGGGGGGGGGGGGGGTTTGTGGGTTGAAGACGGCCGTCACATGGGGGGGGTGGGGGGGGTATCTGTGATGGTATGAAGACGGCCGTCACTGGGGGGGGGGAGGGGGGGGGTCTGTGATGGTATGAAGAGCCGTACGGATGGGGGGGGGGGGTATCTGTGATGGTTGAGACGGCCGTCACATGGGAGGGGGGGGGGGGGGGGTATCTGTGGGGTGAAGGGCGTCACCAATGGAGGGAGGGGGGGGGGGGGGGGGTATCTGGGGGGTTTGGGGAAGAGGGCCGTCACAAGGGGGGGGGGGGGGGATCTGTGAAGGAGAGACGGCCGTCAAATGGAGGGGGGGGGGGGGTTTGTTGGTATGAGAGCGCCGTCACAGGGGGGGGGGGGGGGTTCGTGGGGGGGGTTGAAGACGGCCGTCAAATGGAGGGGGGGGGGGGGGTATCTGTGATGGTATGAAGACGGGTAAGTGGAGGGGGGGGGGGGGGGGTATCTTGATGGTATGAAGACGGCCGTCATGGGGGGGGGGGGGGGGGTATCGGGGATGGTTGAAGCGGCGTCACAGTGGAGGGGGGGGAGGGGGGTATTGTGAGGGTGTAAGACGGCCGTCAAGTGGGGGGGGGGGGGTTCTGTGATGGTATGAAGGCGGCGTCAATGGAGGGGGGGGGGGGGTATTGTTTGGTATAAAGAGGGCCGTCACAAGGAGGAGGGGGGGGGGGGGGGGTATCTGTGATGGTATGAAGACGGCCGTCACATGGGGGAGGGGGGGGGGGGGGGTATCTGTGATGGTATGAAGACGGCCGTCACAGTGGGGGGGGGGGGGGGGGTATCTGTGATGGTTGAGACGGCCTCACAGTGGAGGGGGGGGGGGGATCTGTGATGGTATGAAGAGGGCCCGTCAAGGGGGGGGGGGTGGGGGGGGGGGAGGGGGTATTGTGAGGGTTAGGGAAGACGGCCGTCACATGGGGGGGGGGGGGGGTATCTGTGATGGTATGAAGACGGCCGTCACAGTGGGGGGGGGGGGGGGGGTATCTGTGATGGTATGAAGACGGCCGTCACAGTGGAGGGGGGGGGGGGGGATCTGTGATGGTTGAAGCGCGTCAATGTGGGGGGGGGGGGGGGGGTATTGTGATGTATGAGCGCCGTCACAGTGGAGGGGGGGGTATCTGTGTGTATGGACGGCCGTCCAAGGGGGGGGGGGGGGGTTCTGTGATGTATGAAGGGCGTACAGTGAGGGGGGGGGTGGTATCTGTGATGTATGAGACGGCGTCCAATGGAGGAGGGGGGGGGGTATCTGTGTGTATGAAGACGGCGTCCAATGGAGGGAGGGGGGGGGGGTATCTGTGATGGTATGAAGACGGCGTCACAGTGGAGGGAGGGGGGGGTATCTGTGTGGTAGAAGACGGCGTCCAGTGGAGGGAGTGGGGGGGTATCTGTGATGGTATGAAGACGGCGTCACAATGGAGGGAGGGGGGGGGGGGGTATCTGTGATGGTATGAAGACGGCCGTCACAATGGAGGGAGGGGGGGGGGGTATCTGTGATGGTATGAAGACGGCCGTCACAATGGAGGGGGGGGGGGGTATCTGTGATGGTATGAAGACGGCGTCACAATGGAGGGAGGGGGGGGGGGGTATCTGTGATGGTATGAAGACGGCCGTCACAATGGGAGGGAGGGGGGGGGGGTATCTGTGATGGTATGAAGACGGCCGTCACAAGGTAGGGGGGGGGGGGGGAGGGGGTATCTGTGATGGTATGAAGACGGCCGTCACAGTGGGGGGGGGGGAGGGGGTATCTGTGATGGTATCAAGACGGCCGTCACATAGGGAGGGGGGGGGGGGTATCTGTGATGGTATGAAGACGGCCGTCACAGTGGGGGGGGGGGGGGGGGGGGGGTATCTGTGATGGTATGAAGACGGCCGTCACAATGGAGGGAGGGGGGGGGAGGGGGTATCTGTGATGGTTATGAAGACGGCCGTCACAATGGAGGGAGGGGGGGGGGGTATCTGTGATGGTATGAAGACGGCCGTCACAGTGGAGGGGGGGGGGGGGGTATCTGTGATGGTATGAAGACGGCCGTCACAGTGGAGGGAGGGGGGGGGGGGGGTATCTGTGATGGTATGAAGACGGCCGTCACAGTGGAGGGAGGGGGGGGGTATCTGTGTTGGTATGAAGACGGCCGTCACAATGGAGGGAGGGGGGGGGGGGTATCTGTGATGGTATGAAGACGGCCGTCACAATGGAGGGGGGGGGGGGTATCTGTGTGGTATGAAGACGGCCGTCACAATGGAGGGAGGGGGGGGGGGTATCTGTGATGGTGTGAAGACGGCCGTCACAATGGAGGTGGGGGGGGGGTATCTGTGATGATATAAAGACGGCCGTCACAATGTAGGGAGGGGGGGGGGGATCTGTGATGGTATGAAGACGGCCGTCACAATGGAGGGGGGGGGGGTTATCTGTGATGGTATGAAGACGTAGACGGCCGTCACAATGGAGGGGGGGGGGGGGGGGTATCTGTCATGGTATGAAGACGGCCGTCACAATGGAGGGAGGGGGGGGGGGTATCTGTGATGGTATGAAGACGGTCGTCACAATGGAGGAGGGGGGGGGTATCTGTGATGGTATGAAGACGGCCGTCACAATGGAGGGAGGGGGGGGGGGGGTATCTGTGATGGTATGAAGACGGTCGTCACAATGGAGGGAGGGAGGGGGGTATCTGTGATGGTATGAAGACGGCCGTCACAATGGAGGGGGGGGGGGGGGAGGGGGTATCTGTGATGGTATGAAGACGGCCGTCACAATGGAGGGGGGGGGGGGGGGGGGGTTATCTGTGATGGTATGAAGACGGCCGTCACAAGGAGGGGGGGGGTAGGGGGTATCTGTGATGGTATGAAGACGGCCGTCACAATGGAGGGGTGGGAGGGGGTATCTGTGATGGTATGAAGACGGCCGTCACAGTGGAGGGGGGAGGGGGTATCTGTGATGGTATGAAGACGGCCGTCACAATGGATGGGGGGGGAGGTATCTGTGATGGTATGAAGACGGCCGTCACAATGGAGGGAGGGGGGGGGGGGGTATCTGTGATGGTATGAAGACGGACGTCACAATGGAGGGAGGGGGGGGGGGGTATCTGTGATGGTATGAAGACGGCCGTCACAATGGAGGGGGGGGGGGGGTATCTGTGATGGTATGAAGAGGCCGTCACAATGGAGGGGGGGGGGGGGGGGTATCTGTGATGGTATGAAGACGGCCGTCACAATGGAGGGGGGGGGGTATCTGTGATGGTATGAAGACGGCCGTCACAATGGAGGAGGGGGGGGGGGGGTATCTGTGATGGTATGAAGACGGCGTCACAGTGGAGGGGGGGGGGGGGGTATCTGTGTGGTATGAAGACGGCCGTCACAATGGAGGGGGGGGGGTGGGGTATCTGTGATGGTATTGAAGACGGCCGTCACAGTGAGGGGGGGGGGGGGGTATCTGTGATGGTGTGAAGACGGCCCGTCACAGTGGAGGGGGGGGGGGGTTATCTGTGATGGTATGAAGACGGCCGTCACAATGGAGGGGGGGGGGGGGGGTATCTGTTATGGTATGAAGACGGCCGTCACAATGGAGGGAGGGGGGGGGGAGGGGGTATCTGTGATGGTATGAAGACGGCCGTCACAATGGAGGGAGGGGGGGGGGTATCTGTGATGGTATGAAGACGGCCGTCACAGTGGAGGGGGGGGGGGGGTATCTGTGATGGTATGAAGACGGCCGTCACAGTGGAGGGAGGGGGGGGGGGTATCTGTGATGGTATGAAGACGGCCGTCACAGTGGGGGGGGGGGGGGGGGGGGGGGTATCTGTGATGGTATGAAGACGGCCGTCACAGTGGGGGGGGGGGGGGGGGTATCTGTGATGGTATGAAGACGGCGTCACAGTGGGGGGGGGGGGGGGAGGGTGGTATCTGTGATGGTATGAAGACGGCCGTCACAATGGAGGGAGGGGGGGGTAGGGGGTATCTGTGATGGTATGAAGACGGCCGTCACAATGGAGGGAGGGGGGTGGGGTATCTGTGATGGTATGAAGACGGCCGTCACAGTGGAGGGAGGGGGGGGGGGGTATCTGTGATGGTATGAAGACGGCCGTCACAGTTCGGGGGGGGGGGGGGGTATCTGTGATGGTATGAAGACGGCCGTGCACAGTGAGGGGGGGGGGGGAGGGGGGGGTATCTGTGATGGTATGAAGACGGCCGTCACAATGGAGGGAGGGGGGGGAGGGGGTATCTGTGATGGTATGAAGACGGCCGTCCACAATGGAGGGGAGGGGGGGGGTATCTGTGATGGTATGAAGACGGCCGTCACAGTGGAGGGGGGGGGGGGGTGTATCTGTGATGGTATGAAGACGGCCGTCACAGTGGAGGGAGGGGGGGGGGGGTATCTGTGATGGTATGAAGACGGCCGTCACAGTGGAGGGGGGGGGGGGGTATCTGTGATGGTATGAAGACGGCCGTCACAATGGAGGGAGGGGGGGGGGTATCTGTGATGGTATGAAGACGGCCGTCACAGTGGAGGGGGGGGGGGGGGTGGTATCTGTGATGGTATGAAGACGGCCGTCACAATGGAGGGAGGGGGGGGGAGGGGGTATCTGTGATGGTATGAAGACGGCCGTCACAATGGAGGGAGGGGGGGGGGGTATCTGTGATGGTATGAAGACGGCCGTCACAGTGGAGGGAGGGGGGGGGTATCTGTGATGGTATGAGACGGCCGTCACAGTGGAGGGAGGGGGGGGGGTTCTGTGATGGTATGAAGACGGCCGTCACAATGGAGGGAGGGGGGGGGGGTATCTGTGATGGTATGAAGACGGCCGTCACAATGGAGGGGGGGGGGGGGGGGGTATCTGTGATGGTATGAAGACGGCCGTCACAATGGAGGGAGGGGGGGGGTATCTGTGATGGTATGAAGACGGCCGTCACAATGGAGGGGGGGGGGGAGGGGGTATCTGTGATGGTATGAGACGGCCGTCACAATGGAGGGGGGGGGGGGGGGGTATCTGTGATGGTATGAAGACGGCCGTCACAATGGAGGGGGGGGGGGGGGGAGGGGGTATCTGTGATGGTATGAGACGGCCGTCACAATGGAGGGGGGGGGGAGGGGGTATCTGTGATGGTATGAAGACGGCCGTCACAATGGAGGGGGGGAGGGGGTATCTGTGATGGTATGAAGACGGCCGTCACAATGGAGGGAGGGGAGGGGGGGTATCTGTGATGGTATGAAGACGGCCGTCACAGTGGAGGGGGGGGGGGGGGTATCTGTGATGGTATGAAGACGGCCGTCACAGTGGAGGGAGGGGGGGGGGGTATCTGTGATGGTATGAAGACGGCCGTCACAATGGAGGGGGGGGGGGGAGGGGGTATCTGTGATGGTATGAAGACGGCCGTCACAATGGAGGGGGGAGGGGGTTATCTGTGATGGTATGAAGACGGCCGTCACAATGGAGGGAGGGGAGGGGGGGTATCTGTGATGGTATGAAGACGGCCGTCACAGTGGAGGGTGGGGGGGGGGTATCTGTGATGGTATGAAGACGGCCGTCACAGTGGAGGGAGGGGGGGGGGGGGTATCTGTGATGGTATGAAGACGGCCGTCACAGTGGAGGGGGGGGGTATCTGTGATGGTATGAAGACGGCCGTCACAATGGAGGGAGGGGGGGGGTATCTGTGATGGTATGAAGACGGCCGTCACAGTGGAGGGGGGGGGGTATCTGTGATGGTATGAAGACGGCCGTCACAATGGAGGGGGGGGGGGGGGAGGGGGTATCTGTGATGGTATGAAGACGGCCGTCACAATAGAGGGAGGGGGGGGGGGGTATCTGTGATGGTATGAAGACGGCCGTCACAGTGGAGGGAGGGGGGGGGTATCTGTGATGGTATGAAGACGGCCGTCACAGTGGAGGGAGGGGGGGGGGGGTATCTGTGATGGTATGAAGACGGCCGTCACAATGGAGGGAGGAGGGGGGGGTATCTGTGATGGTATGAAGACGGCCGTCACAATGGAGGGGGGGGGGGTATCTGTGATGGTATGAAGACGGCCGTCACAATGGAGGGAGGGGGGGGGGGGGGTATCTGTGATGGTATGAAGACGGCCGTCACAATGGAGGGGGGGGGGGAGGGGGTATCTGTGATGGTATGAAGACGGCCGTCACAATGGAGGGAGGGGGGGGGGTATCTGTGATGGTATGAAGACGGCCGTCACAATGGAGGGGGGGGGGGGGGGAGGGGGTATCTGTGATGGTATGAAGACGGCCGTCACAATGGAGGGGGGGGGGGAGGGGGTATCTGTGATGGTATGAAGACGGCCGTCACAATGGAGGGGGGGAGGGGGTATCTGTGATGGTATGAAGACGGCCGTCACAATGGAGGGAGGGGAGGGAGGGTATCTGTGATGGTATGAAGACGGCCGTCACAGTGGAGGGGGGGGGGGGGGTATCTGTGATGGTATGAAGACGGCCGTCCAGTGGAGGGAGGGGGGGGGGGGTATCTGTGATGGTATGAAGACGGCCGTCACAGTGGAGGGAGGGGGCGGGAGGGGGTATCTGTGATGGTATGAAGACGGCCGTCACAATGGAGGGAGGGGGGGGGGAGGGGGTATCTGTGATGGTATGAAGACGGCCGTCACAATGGAGTGAGGGGGGGGGGGGTATCTGTGATGGTATGAAGACGGCCGTCACAGTGGAGGGAGGGGGGGGTATCTGTGATGGTATGAAGACGGCCGTCACAATGGAGGGGGGGGGGTTATCTGTGATGGTATGAAGACGGCCGTCACAATGGAGGGAGGGGGGGTAGGGGGTATCTGTGATGGTATGAAGACGGCCGTCACAATGGAGGGGGTGGGAGGGGGTATCTGTGATGGTATGAAGACGGCCGTCACAGTGGAGGGGGGAGGGGGTATCTGTGATGGTATGAAGACGGCCGTCACAATGGAGGGGGGGGGGGGGTATCTGTGATGGTATGAAGACGGCCGTCACAATGGAGGGAGGGGGGGGAGGGGGTATCTGTGATGGTATGAAGACGGCCGTCACAATGGAGGGAGGGGGGGGGTATCTGTGATGGTATGAAGACGGACGTCACAATGGAGGGGGGGGGGGGTATTGTGATGGTATGAAGACGGCCGTCACAATGGAGGGGGGGGGGGGGTATCTGTGATGGTATGAGACGGCCCGTCACAATGGAGGGGGGGAGGGGGTATCTGTGATGGTATGAAGACGGCCGTCACAATGGAGGGGGGGGGGGGGTATCTGTGATGGTATGAAGACGGCGTCACAATGGAGGGGGGGGGGGGGGGTGGTATCTGTGATGGTATGAGACGGCCGTCACAATGGAGGGGGGGAGGGGGGGTATCTGTGATGGTGTGAAGACGCCCGTCACAATGGAGGGGGGGGGGTCGTATCTGTGATGGTGTGAAGACGGCCGTCACAATGGAGGGAGGGGGGGGGGGGGTATCTGTGATGGTGTGAAGACTACGTCACAATGGAGGGAGGGGGGGGGGGTATCTGTGATGGTGTGAAGACGGCCGTCACAGTGGAGGGAGGGGGGGGGGGGGTATCTGTGATGGTATGAAGACGGCCGTCACAGTGGGGGGGGGGGGGGGGGTATCTGTGATGGTGTGAAGACGGCCGTCACAATGGAGGGGGGGGGGGGTATCTGTGATGGTATGAAGACGGCCGTCACAATGGAGGGGGGGGGGGGGGGTATCTGTGATGGTGTGAAGACGGCCGTCACAGTGGAGGGAGGGGGGGGGGGGGGTATCTGTGATGGTGTGAAGACGGCCGTCACAGTGGAGGGGGGGGGGTATCTGTGATGGTATGAAGACGGCCGTCACAGTGGAGGGGGGGGGGGGGGGGTATCTGTGATGGTATGAAGACGGCCGTCACAGTGGAGGGGGGAGGGGGGGTATCTGTGATGGTATGAAGACGGCCGTCACATGGAGGGAGGGGGGGGGGGGTGTCTGTGATGGTATGAAGACGGCCGTCACAGTGGAGGGGGGGGGGGGGGTATCTGTGATGGTATGAAGACGGCCGTCACAATGGAGGGGGAGGGGGGTATCTGTGATAGTATGAAGACGGCCGTCACAATGGAGGGGGGGGGGGGTATCTGTGATGGTATGAAGACGGCCGTCACAATGGAGGGAGGGGGGGGAGGGTATCTGTGATGGTATGAAGACAGCCGTCACAATGGAGGGGGGGGGGTGTCTGTGATGGTATGAAGACGGCCGTCACAATGGAGGGGAGGGGGGGGTGTCTGTGATGGTATGAAGACGGCCGTCACAATGGAGGGGAGGGGGGGTGTCTGTGATGGTATGAAGACGGCCGTCACAATGGAGGTGGAGGGGTATCTGTGATGGTATGAAGACTGGTGTAGAAGAATCCAGCAAAACATTACCAAGGAAATTGGACTCGGGTGTGTAATCCAAATGGATTCATCATCAGTTTTGTCCGTTGATGATAAATGTTCTACCCGAGGACATTAATTTGCTCATTTTCTGTCCGTAGAGTTTCGTTCATCTTCTTTCCGCAGAGTGTCCACAATCATCAAGTTGGTTTTTCTGACACTTTTGTGTGCATGACCGGTTTTTTTTTTTAATCCCGCCATTAAGGCAGCCATACTCCAGCTTCGGGAAAGATGCATGCTCTGTGTAACGTGTCATCCATACCAACGGCTAAACCGGCCTTCTCTTCCAAAAGTTGGTGATGGGATTTCACGTGTGTGCAAGATGTTATGCGTGCGTTCACACACGGAACCTCGGTTTATAGTCTCATTCCAAGGAACGAGTTGTCCTGGCGTGTTTACGGTAAATTAAAGTAGATGATGGATTTGGGCGCGCGGGGCAGGGAGGGGGGTTAGAGCACGTGGAAAGGGGGAGGAAGTAGGAAGGGGAGAAGCGAGGGAGGGGAGGGAGGAGTGCCTGTTTGTTTTCCTCTCTCTCTCTCTCTCTGTCTCTCTCTCTCTCTCTCTTCTCTCTCTGTCTCTCGCTCTCTCTCTCTCTCTCTCTCTCTCTCTCTCTCTCTCTCTCTCTCTCTCTCTCTCTCTCTCTCTCTCTATGAAACATGACGATCCTTAGAAATTTGGCAATGTATGTATTTTTTACACTTAAAACTAGACATGAACTTATGAACGGAAACAGATATATGACTATGTGTTGTGACTGGTTTCAAACGCAAGTGAAAATATTTCTGTTTATCTTGGTTTGTTTCCTTGAACTAGTTCCCTTGTAATTGTTTGCCTATATGTGTTTCTGGAAAGAAAATGCTTCCTTTTGCTGACGACCCGTACCCATTTTCATTTTATTCTCAGCAAACGTGTACCATCATACACAGGTCGGTGGCCTTACAATTAAAAAAAAAAAATCAAAGTTCTTCCTCTCTCTCTCTCTCTCTCTCTCTCTCTCTCTCTCTCTCTCTCTCTCTCTCTCTCTCTCCGACCGCGTCAGCTCTGATCTCACTTGGGCGAACGCATGGAGTTTTTGGGGGAGAGGGATTGACGACGTCGTCATACCACCCTAACTTTAGCCAGCTGTGGATGATGAAACGACAGACACACTGATCACAGAGAACACGTCTACATACAAAAGGCTGGTGTAGAGAGGCAAGCCCCCGTAGCACAGAACGCCTCTCACTTCAACACTCTGCCCCCCCCCCCCCTTCCCCTTCCCCCCTCTCCCCCCCCCCCTCCCCGTGACAGCAATGTGCACAATGCCCTCCCTCCTCCCCCCCCCCCCCCCAGTCTGTTCATCTCTTCTCCCAGTGGAGTTACCTTCTTGCTGTCAAGCTGCAAGACATACATAGCCTTAAGCGAAATTGTGTGTGTGTGTGTGTGTGTGGGGGGGGGGGGGGGAGAAGGTCGGTTGTTGAAAACTGTGCTTGTCGATCCACGAATTTTCTGGGTTTTTAAAAAAAAAATACGCAACGATTGCGTAAGCATTTGGGTCGAGTGAGTGATTGTGGCGTATCTGTGTCAGTGCGTATGGGATGGGATTATGACCGGTGTATGTGAGGGGAGGGGGTGGGGGGGTTGTTGTATACACTCGGGGTGGTTTTAATTTGCACTAGTTGATTCATATTCAGTTCGTGTTTCGTTTTGTTTTAATCGGTCCGTATTCGTATACTCTCTCTTTTTTTTTCTTTTTTTTCAAAATTAGTGATCTGAAATCAAATACCATTCCCTGATCTACGGTCTGTACAACTGCAAGTATGTGATAGAATTCTTTCACACATGCAATGAAGGTGCAAGCTTGTTCTCATGCGCATATACACAGTGATGCACTGTGCACTCAAGCTCAAGTATAATCAGCACACTCACATCATAATGCTTTCACATGCAAACACCACCATAGACACGCACACACGCACGCGCGCGCGCACACAACACACACACACACACACACACACACACACACACACACACAACACACACACACTTACACACACACACATACATACATACATGAACGCGCGCACGCACGTACACACACACCACACACACACACACACACACACACACACACACACTCGCGCACGCACACACACACGCACACACACACACAC
>CM031622.1:6748809-6768809 GCA_018398815.1 Conus ventricosus
ATCCTTCATCCTTCACGGAGACAGTCCGACCCTGCCAGTCGGACTAAAATAGCATGCCCCCCCTGCCCGACGCATTCACCTGTCGCCTCAGCCAATTAATGTGCTATTTTTAGCTCTCGTGGAGACAGCCACTGTCTGCTGTACGACTAAGCTGTCTGGCAGCCAGCAATCCAGAATGTCTCGAGTGGTCTTCAGCCCACGTCCTTGGCGCCTAACCAGACTCATCTAGCAATTTACGACGTCCGCCGGAAACGAAGAGAGGGAAGGTAGTGTGTGGTGGGGGTGAAACAATCTAGCTAATAATTAGATGACCAACTGACCACCACAAGAGTAAGGCGTGTCAGATGGACTGGCATGATTTGAACCATCCAATGGAATTTGAGGGAGTCTAAACTTCGGGGTGTCGGGTGGGTAAAAATACTGACCAATGGTACTCGCCCTTGTTGGACGAGATCGGAACACCATAAGAAAGGATGGGAGTGTGACGGCGAGAACGAGAGACTAACGAGGGGAAAGCAACACGAACAGGAGAGACAAGAGAGAGGGAGAGGTTCTAGGTTCTGCTTGAGAGAACATGAAGAGAGATGAACGGGGAGGAGAGAAGGAAACCAAGTTGT
The DNA here is from genome assembly GCA_018398815.1 of Conus ventricosus. Classification (NCBI taxonomy): domain Eukaryota; kingdom Metazoa; phylum Mollusca; class Gastropoda; order Neogastropoda; family Conidae; genus Conus; species Conus ventricosus. The sequence goes on from CM031622.1 coordinate 6,749,427, forward strand.
GAGAATTAGCGCGCATGAGATAGTCTGCAGAGGAGGACGGAGGAGAGAAAGATGTGGAGATTGAAAGAGAGTTGCCTAATTTATGAAGAAGAGAAAAAGAAAAGAAAAGAAAAAAGAAAGAAAAGAAACCATGTCCATTTGATATAAGAGCAGACTAGAAGAGAGAGAGAGAGAGAGAGAGTGCAATGCCGTTATGCAGGAAGAAAAGAAAGGTGAACAGATCGATGTTGATAGTCACTTGTTCTCCCTAACCGGGGGGGTTCGACCTCATACCCTGGCAGCGTCACGTCGCAAGCCGAAACCACAGACCAACGCCAACAGTCTCACCTGACCAGGCGGCATCAGGACCCAACCACCAGTGCCGGCAGTTGTGGCGTGTTGTCAAAGTGACAGTGAAAAGAAAAAGAAAAGAAAAGAAAAGAAAAGACAGTGATTCGTTGAATATGTTAAGATCACATGGCCAGGTAAAGTAGAAATTATGTATACCCGGGTTAGTTAATGATTGTTTTAGATAACTGATTTTGTGAAATTCAAGGAAAGAGAGAATGTTTATTTTGTTTGAATTCTATTATGGATTGATTTCTTTCTATGATCATGTATGTTAACGTTATAGATCTGTACTAGTGGTTTGATGTGACGAATGCTTGATATATGAAATGAGATTGTAAGCAAGCTGTGAGTGTGTGCATAAAGGGCTGTGCGCTAGTCTTCCTCCACTGACTTACCACGAGGTTGACAATTTATTGGCGAGCCTGCCAGGATATTCTGGCCCCACTTTTATTATAATTGTTCAACTTCTCAGAGAGGGGCTGCAGGTGGGATTCAAGTGTTGTAATCCTAAGGGCAAGGGGTTGTCTTACGGGTATGTCCCAAGTTAGTTAAATAATAGGCTTGGCATGGCTTCCAAATAGTTAATACTAGGCTTGGCATTTCAGCCCCAGAGTACTAATTTCGCACAGATTTCCTATAATTCGCTCTCATGTGGGGTCAGGCGCTGGGCGTCTTATAAAAACTAATTACGTTGTCCAAGCTATATTACTCATTCATAGGGATGTGCCTGTTACGTCATCGTCGTCGGCAGGAAACCACCAGTTTGGCTGTCGTAGTATAAATTCTTGTTCAAAAAAAAAAAAAAAAAGAGATATAACGGCGGGAAGAAAAGAACACCCCTATTTGAACAACAATTAGAGTTGAGTGGTTACGAAGAATGTGTTCGTTGAATTGAAAGAGCTAGTTATGAAAGAACAGGGGAAATTTTTCAGGTTGCGGCATGAGTTAACCATACATTTGAAAAGAGAGACAGCCAGAGCCAGCAGGAGAGTTGTTTGAAGTTCGCTGAGGTGGTATAGAGAGGCACGTTTGGGCACGAAGGTGCGGAGAAGAGAAACAGGTGCTAGGACAGGTGAGAAGGAGTGCAAGGAGGACCAGGGATGGTTTTCTGCACAGTCTGCCCTAAACCCAGTGGTGGGGCAAGAAGGAAGGGCAAAGGAAATTAGTGTTGCATTTTGGCACAAGAAGGGACATGTGGGTCGAGCGGATTGTCGATGAGGTTCCAGAAGGCAGCAGCCTTTGAAGAGGATGGATAAGGGTCGTCAAGGGAAGGAAACGACCTGCAGTGGAACCAAAAGGGATTCAGTGCTGAATGAGGGGTGGAGGTGCAGCCTATGGCTAGCTGGACAGCAGTCAGTGTCAGGGTTGGAGGGCACTAGGCTGAGTGGTTCGTTACCAGTGGAGAAGGGTGGATTGGCCCAGCAAGAGGGTGAAAGTGTTACGAGACACTGGTTGGTTCATGCGGGGTAGTACGAACACGCTGGTCGTTATTAAAGGGGATTTGTCAGGGCAATCCAGACCTTGTACTCTAATCGTTGGCCACTGTGAGGGAGTTTCCAGTTGCTAAGATAGAAGTACGTACCCCTTACTTCTCAGGCGATTGTTGTCTGCGTTGGTGATGGAGAAGGAAAACCCCTCATGATTTAATCATTGGGAATAATCCCAGGTGCAAGGGTTCCAGGGGATCCTGAGTTGTTGACTGGCTACAGGGGCAGCAGTTTCAAACACGGGCAAGAAGGAGGAAAAGTTGTTTTTAAAACCGTTCTAGTTGTTCTGGAAGGAAGTCGGGCATAGATGTGTCGCCTGATGAGTTTAGGGCTCTGGCACAGGAAAAATGGACCCTTCGCTCGTGAAGTCTTGGGTGTTGGCAAGAGGTGGAGAGAAACAGAGGTTAGAGGAGGTGAGGACAGGAATTTCTTGTGAAAGGCGGGCTGTGGTACCGAGTGTTCACCAAGGGGGAAGACAGGTAGGTGACCACTCAGTTAGACTCTGTACCAGCGTGTTTGTTATCGTGACACTGTCATGTCAGGGGGTCCACGAGTCGCCTCATGGCGGGTCATCTGGCACCAGCAAAACAGCGAACCGAGTTCTTTTGATGACTTTCATTGGCAGGTGCAATGGGCAGACATAAAGCGGTCTGCCTGTCATGGACGTGTGTCAAAGGTCAGCCACAAGAGGGGTGAAGAGGAGGAGGCCTCCTTAAACATCCCCCATTTAATTGACACACCGTCAGGAGGGTGGCTATTCGATCTAGAATTGGCCCAATCGCGCCCTGTTCCAAAGGTGGGCACAGGTATGTGTGAACTTGTGGATCTACGCGACCAGATACCCAGAAAAACGAAGCGGTTGCATTGAAGGGCGTAGATACGCAAAGGGGCGCTGAGGGCCTGGTAGACATCTTTTCTCGCTGTGGGTGTTGCCAGCACAAAATTCAGTGACAGGGGGTCACAGTTTCACTCAGGCGTGATGAGGTGAGGTCAACGGCTGCTAGGATCACACAGCTGTCACTACCCCATACCATCCACAATGCAATGGCTTGGTGGAGAGATTCAATGGTGTGCTGAAAGGGCATCTTAAAGAAGCTCTGTGAGGAAAGGCAGCAGATTGGGACCGCTACATTCCAGCGGCACTGTTCGCTACAGGGAGGCCCCCTCAGGAAAGCACAGGCTTTTTCGCCATTTGAGCTGCTCGTCATGGGCAGGTACAGTTGGGGGACGGTGTGCCATTCTCAAAGGAGCTTCGTGGTCCGGAGAACAGGAGTCCGACGAAGGCAAAACCACCCCAATTTTTTACCAGTATGTGCGTATAGACTTACGCAATAGGCTCGAGGCGACATGTAAGGTCGCAAGGGAGAGTTTTGCAGGAGGGCTAGGGTTCGTCCAAGAAGAAGCAGTATGACAAGGAAGGTGAGGATAAGCATTTCCTCAAGGTGGGAGGTCAAGTCCTGTTACTGCTTCCCACGGATCAACAACAAGCTGCTGATGCAATGGAAGTGGACCATTCACATCATTGAAAAGGGTAGATCAGGACTACGAATCGCTGTGAATGGGGGTAAACCAAAACTTTTCCATGCAAATCTACTTCCGCAAACTTATATTCAGCGTGAGATCAGCCATAGGACGCAGCAGCAATCATGCGGAGGTGAAGCGAGACCCATGCAGAAGAAGGGGGAGATTTTGTTGCCTGTGTTTCCAGGAGAAGAGTCATACAGGGACGTGGCACTGTATGAAGGGTCTAGGCCAGTAGGAGACAGGGGAAGGTAGTGGGCTCCTAGAAACAGTAAGGGCGTCCCTGACTGATATAAACCAGCAGGACAACTCTAGAAGAGACATGTACGGTGGAGTTGACATCACAGATAACCCGCTACATGTGAAAGCCTACCCGACCCATATGCCACCAAGCAAAGTGATCGAGGAGGAGAGTTAGAAAAGATGTTGGACCTTGGGGTGATTGAAACGTCAAATCATCCTTATAGTGCCACCCGTCGTCTTAGTGAAGGAAAGAGAAGTCAGTGTGAGATCGATTCTGTTGTCGACTATAGACGTCCTGAACAGTGTCACCAAGGTCGATGCAAGGTCATTACCACCATGGAAGACCTGTTTCCGCTCAGATCGCCACAAGCAAGAGCCAGTATTTCACCAGGATCGATCTGAGCAAGGGTTTCTGGCAAATAGCGCCTTGAGTGGAGGACTCCAAAGGAAGTCACAGCAGTTTCACTTCCTTATGGGGTATTACCAGTGGCGATGTACTCCCTTTGGGATGGTCACGCACCTGCGGTCTTTTCTGAATGATGAGGAAGCTATTGACGGGTTGGAAGTAGAGGTGTGTGAAGTTCATGGAGACATTCTGATAGCATCCGAGACATGGGAGGAGCATATGAGGCCAGCTAGAGCAGTCTTGGAGAGGTTGAGACAAGCCAATCTCACAGCCAGACCAACAAAGTGCCAGGTTGGTTTTCAAGCCTGGAGTTCCTAGGTTTTGTTGGCGGAGGCGACACAAAGCAGCCAGAAAGGGGAAAAGGTGTGAAGAAAATGATGAAATTCAGAGAGACCAAAGACCCTAAACAGAAGTCAGGAGGTTGCTAGGTTTTATTGGTTCTATCGGGTGTTTGTCCAAGTTTTTGCTGCAATCCACGAGTCCGCTCAAGTGCAACTTGGTCCAAGGCTGGGAAACCGGCAAGTGGGCGAATGGGTCAGACGCTGCATGAGCAAGCACTGCAGACGGTTGTTGGAAAGTCTAGAGTTATCCCGTCCCATCTTGAAGCTACCAAGATATGTCCAAACCATTTTTTGTTTGCGGGACAGATGCATCGGTGGATGGGATAGGTGCAGTATTGATTACAGGGTAGCATGGAAGGGGTCGAGTTTCCTGTGAGATACGCTAGCAGGAAGTTGACTCAAAGTGTGAAGAGGGTACGCAACCGGGGTGGAGAAGGAGTGTTTCGCTGTTTGTGTGGGCCGTGCAGAAATTCCTCAAATACTTGTATGGAAGAAAGAGTTCGTGGATTCGAGACGGCATCATCAACCACTCAATTCCTCTGCAGGAAGTGAGGCGCAGTTGAATAATCAAGCAGAGTTCTTGCGTTGGGCAATGGCACTGCAGCCTACAGGTTATCGAGTGCTGTACATTCCAGTAGTCGACAGAATGTCGGTGCTCAGCTGACTATTTATAGTAGTTGTAGTCTAGCAAGCTTGAATCAGAGGAAGACAGTCATATCCGCGGTATGCATTGGTGATCATATGTGTTGATTCCAGTAGTTGACTTTGGAATGGGTTCATTCCTCAGTTGGCTATGGTTCATATTTTTTTTGTCCTGTGTGAGATAGTTATATTTTTCTTTGTGGAGACTGTTCATGTGGATGTAGTTAGCTTGGAGATACAGTTCGCCTTGTGTTAGTGATGCATTATTTGCAATAAGTGAGGGATGAGATTCTCAGTGAAGGTCATGGATCGCGATCATATTATATTGGCTTTTCACTTAGAATTGTGAAAAGGAGAGATGGCAAATCCGCAGGTAGGGGAATTGCATAAGTGCGCACAGAGGTCGTTATCAAATGAGTTGAAATAACGCAAGTAGCGCACGTCAATGATAACTCTTGGAGGCGTTATCCACTAATGTATATATTGTAATTTATAAACCGTTGGTTGTAAAGTATTTTTCAAACTGTGCACGTGTAGCTGTGGTTCTGGCAAATTTTCGGTTGTTGGTCTTTTTTGTACCGTTGTTTTTGAGACAATGCGGTGCATAGTGTTTTGCAAGGGGGAAATTGTTCACGGTCAAGATTCAACTCAACCAAATTCGTGGTCAATCGCCCCAGCCCAGTTGGACCGTAAGCTCTAACGCAAATATTCGGGGCGTTCAGGCGGGACGGCCCATGGTTCGGGATTCAGCCAATTTGGGGCACGAGGGGGAGACTATCCTCATCCTTCACGGATGACGTCCGACCATCCAGAACGGACTAAATAGCCTGACCGACGCATTCACTGTGCCTCAGCCAATTAATGGTATTTTTAGCTCTTCGCGGAGAACAGCACTGTCTGCTGTACGGACTAAGCTGTCTGCAGAATGTCTCGATGTGGTCTTCCAGCCCCGTCTTGGCGCTACCCAGATCATCTAGCCAATTTACGACGTCGCCGCACGAAGAGAGGGGAAGGTAGTTTCGTGGTGGGGGTGAAATCTAGCTAATCAATTAGAGTGACCAACTGACCACCACAGAGAGTAGGCGTGTCAGCATGAGGCATGATTTGAACATCCAATGGAATTAGAGGGAGCTTAACTTCGGGGTTGTCGGGGTTAAAAAATACTGACCAATGGTACTCGCCCTTGTGGAGAGACAGGAACACCATAAGAAGTATGGTAGAGAGTGAGAGAACGAGGGAGGGAACGAGGGGAAGAACGAAACAAGGAGAGACAGAGAGAGGGAGAGGTTCTAGGGTCCTGCTTGAGAGAAAAGCAGAGAGCGAGAGATGAGGGCCGGAGGGAGAGAAGAGAACCAGTTAGAGATTTGCATGAGATAGTCTGCAGAGGAAGGACTGAGGAGAGATGTGGAGAGAGAAATGAGAGTTGCGAATTTATGAAGAAGAAAGAAAGAAAAGAAAAAAAAAAAGAAAAGAAAAGCAACCAGTCCATTTGATAAGAGCAGACTAGAAGAGAGAGAAGAGAGAGAGAGAGTGCAGATGCGTTAATGCAGGAAGAAAGAAAGGAGAACAGATCGATGTGGATAGTCACAGTTCTTACCTAACCGGCGGTTCGACCTCATACCTGGAGAGTCACTTCGCCAACGCAGAACCACAGACCAACGCCAACAGTCTCACCTGACAGGCGGCAATCAGACCAACACCAGTGCGGCAGTTGTTGTCGTGTTGTGAAAGTGACAGTGAAAAGAAAAAGAAAAGAAAAGAAAAAGACAGTTGATTCGTGAATAGTTAAGATCACTGGCCAGGTAAAGTAGGAAATCTATTTATAACCCGGTGTTTAGTTAATGATGTTTTAGATTAAATGATTTTGGAAATTCAAGGAGGAAAGAAGTTTGATTTATTGTTGTTTGATTCTATATGCATGGATGTTCTTTCTATGATCATGTATAGTTAAGTTATTAGACTTTACCTAGTGGTTTGAAGGACGAATGGCATGATATATGAAATGCGATTGTAAGCAAGCTTGTGAGTGTGTTTGGGTGTGCGCTAGGTCCTTCCTCCACTGACATTTCAACCGAGGTTGACATACATCAGGCCAGGCTCATTGTCGTTCACTTCACGGAAAATGGAACACTGGCGCTGACCCTGAGTTACCAGCTGGGGGTCTTGGTCATATGATGGTCATTGCCTTCGTACTGTGGTAGTGATGTTTTGGTTTGGCTGATCCGGTTACTATTGATTGCTCCTTGGGACTCTTGCGCGTGTGAGAGTAGTGTGTATGTGTGTGCGTGTGTGTGTCTAGCGCTCTGGCAGGGGGGGTCTGTTCGCGCTTAATTGTAGTCAAAGTAGATAATGACCACAGTTGTTTGTTTTCCTCTCGCCATCTGTCTTTGTACGAGTTCTTCCAGCGCAGCACTAAGTGTCGCTTCTAAAGTGTGTGTGTGGGTGTGTGTTGGGTGTGTGCTGTCGTGTGCTGTGTGTGTGTGTGTGTGGTGTGTGTTTGTGTGTGGTGTTGTGTGTTTGTGTGTGTGTGTGTGGGAGTGTGTGTGTGTCGTGTGTGTGTGTGTGTGTGTGTTGATTGTGGGGTGTGGGTTGTGTGTGTGTGTTGGGTTTGTGTGTGTGTGTGTTGTTGTGTGTGTGTGTGGATGTGGTTGTGGTATGTGGTGTGGTGTGGTGTGGTGTGGTGTGTGTGTGTTGTTTGTGGGTTGTGTGTGTGTGTGGGGGTGTGTGTGTGTGTGTGTGTGGTGTGGTGTGGTCTGTGTGTGGTGTGTGTGGTCGGGGTGTGTGCTGTGGGTGTGTGTGGGTGTGTGTGTGTGTGGTGTGGTGGGGTGTGGTGTGGTGTGGTGTGGGGTGGTGTGGCATGGCGGGTGGGCTGGGGTGAAGGGGCGGGGGGGGGGGGGGGGGGGACGGGGGGGAGGGGGTGGGGCCTTTGGGGGGGGGTGGGGTGTGGGATTGCCGGGTGTCTGTGGGGGGGGTGTTGGGGGATGTGGGGGTTGGTGGGGGTGGTGTGGGGTGGGGGCTTGGGGTGTAATCGTGGGTGTGGGGGGTTGGGGGTGGTATTGTGTTCTTGAGGGGGTGGTGTGGTTTTTATTTGGGTGTTTGGTGATCTCTTTCTTTTGGGTGGTTTTGGTTGTGGTTCTTCTGTTTTGTTTGTGGCTTGTGGTTTTGTGTGTTTTGGTGGTCGTACGGTGTAGGGGGTTGTTGTTTTGTAGTGTATGCGCTGTGTGTGTGTGTTGTGTCAGTTCGGTTCAGTTGTTGTGTTGTGGTGTGTGTGCGGTGGTGGCTGTGTGTGGTGTGGTGTGTGTGTTGTGGTGTGTGTGTATGGGTTGTGTTGTGGTGTGTGTGCGGTGTTGTGGTGTGGTGGGTGCGTGTGTTGTGGGGTATTGTGTGGTGTGTTGAGGTGGTGGTGTGTGTATGTGTGTTGTGGTGTGGTGTGTGTGTTGTGGTGTGCGTGTCGTGTGTTTTGTGGTGGGGTGTGTGTGTGTGTGTGTGTGTGTGGTGTGTGTGTGTGTGTTTCTATTTAATTGCAATCTGCTATAGTGCGCCCGTGAGCACTGAGTTTATTGCCAATGCCGCGAATTATACTGCCTTGTGACTTCGAGACATGTGCAGTATATTCACTGTATGCTATGTCTTGTTTGTATTTGCAATGTATTCCACTACTGTATTCTATTGTTTGTCTTGTATTCAGACAGCTGTATGCCGTGCTTTGTTTTCGTCGTACAACACTTTGCAGTATCCTTGACAACAAGGGACAGATATGCCATCATTTAGTTCTCGCTATACTAATTTTAACCTATCTGTACACGTCACACATGGACTGACAACCTCTGTTGTCTGTCTGTCTGTCTCTCTCTCTTCTCTGTCTCTCTCCTCTCTCTTCTCTCTAATTCTCTCTCTTCTCGTCTCTGTCTGTCTGCCTCTTTCTCTCTCTCTCTCTCTCTCTCTCTTCTCTCTCCTTCTCTCTCTCTCTTCTCTCTCTCTCTCTCTGGCGATGTGTATGTGTTGATGCTTATTGTCAGCTATTTACAGTCTGGCTCCGTCTCTGCCACACACATGGCAAGAGCTAGCTTGGTGAAGGTGGAACGAAGGCGTTAACACAACTAACATCTTGCACAAACGCTGTCTAGTTTCTCTACAGTTTGTGGAGAATGGTGGCATGCCGTGGTCAGAAAGATCGTAGTTGAAAGTCTTCAAGTATCAGGTGGAAACGAAACATTGAAACGAAAATAATATTTTTTTAAAAAATCTTCAAGAATCTTGCACTGAACAGTTTTACAAAATCTTAAGAATGTTTTAAGTAAACATCCGCCAAACATGAACAAGATAAGATATCGCGAGACAAAAACAAACAAACTTGTCATCACCAAGATATGACATGCGGGAATGACGTCGAGTGACGCGTAAATTGTGGCGTATTGGTCGTTTTGTTTACCTGCTGCTGGAGCCCGACAATCTCTTCAGCTTCATCACGGCAGGCCGGCTGGGAACACGATTAGCAGGGTTGTCTGGGATGTGTTCAGTTGAGTTGAATCAATAGAAATCTGTAATAAAGGTTTATGTCATACACCGCCAAACATAAACACATGATCACAGGACCAGAAAACACGACGCGTTTGACCTCTTGGGTCTTTTTTAGGCATGTAAAAGAAAAAACAAACCAACACTCGAGACAACAAAAAGAAAAGAACGCGCACAATAACTTATCTTGTCAAATTCGGAGCCAGATTGGGCGTACAGATTGTGTGTGTGTGTGTGTGTGTGTGTGTGTGTGTGTGTGTTGTGTGTTGTGTGTGTGTGTGTGTGTGTGTGTGTGAATTATGTGAGGCATTTGTAATCAGCTTTCTTTTTTTTTTTTTTTTCTTTTCCTTTCTGCCGTTTGTTACTACTGCCCAGAGGAAAAATACAAATCTGAAAAAAGCTGACAGAAACCACGAGATCAAACGGATGCCATGCTTAAGTAGAGTTAAATCTTTCATTTTTGAAAAACTAGCGATGTGCAGTGTTTCGTATGCTTTAAAAGTACGTGGTCAATAAGTATAGCTCATCAAGTGTTTGTGGGACAACGTTAAGTTGTGTGCTTCAGTGTCAGACGCTGACCATTAGATTATTTCATCTTCGTAGGGAGTGGGGGGGGGGGGGGGGAGTGGAGAGGGAGGTTGTATATTATTTCTTCTTGTAGGGAGCTGGGGGGGGGGGGTGGAAGGGAGGTGGGAAGCCAAACTGTGTTGTGTAGAATTACAGATTTAATGGCCTCATAATTGTTTGAAATTCCAATCGAGTGGATGTTTAAACGTCATTTAACCAGGTTATCTATACGGAAAGAAAAGCATGCCATTTTTTAAAGATATACAACTTAATGGAAGCGAAATTAGATCGATCTCCAATGACATGCAAGGGTGGTTTTTTTCGGACTTTCTTAAAACTTTTTTTTTCTCTCGTAAATTTATTTGTCGATCATGTCAGTCTTTTAAGAGCTGTTAAGAAGTCTAGATTAAGGAATAGTTCCGACAATGAAAAGATACTGGAATTTATGAGGACGAATAAACTGAATTGGTTTAAAAAAATTTTTTTAAATATATAGGAGGCAGGGACAGTGGGGAGAGGGGGGGGCGGGAGCCGTTCCTATTTATGGGTGTTTTGTGTGTTACGTTTTCATCTCATTTCATTGATATATACACACACACACTCACAAACCACACACACACCCACACACACACACAACACACACAGAAGAGATGGAGCAGAGAGAGAGAGAGAGAGAGAAAGAGAGAGAGACCTAAACAGTGTTCTAGCCTTCTTTTCTTCTTCTCCATTCCTCCAAGGAGAAGTCACTGGTGGGCACACACTTTTCTAGTTCGGATACTCATCAACGCACCCCCCTCACGGCATACAGTATGCTCGCACACGCCGGGGAACATTGTTCGTTCTGATCCACTGACTACTTTGAATCTTCAAACCAAGACATCCCCAACACCGCACTTTTCACTGGAGAGGGTCGTTGAAAGGGAGACGGACTGTCATGCAGTGAAGTTATCCGAAACATATCGCCCCCATCGAAGTTCACAGCGACAAGCCATGGGCCGGTGAGCCACGTCATGTCGTCAGCTCAGAAATAACTGGGCTGTTACGATTCTTACAATTGACGTTCGTTGAATGGACACCATTGTAGGCAGGGTTTATATGGACAGGAACGTCAGTCCCGTTGAAATCAACGAAGAATAATTAGGAAAGGTTATATGTGGTGCCATCGTGCCGACATTACATCGCAGTAATACCAAAGGAAACATTGATAACATCCATGCATACAAAATAAACATTAGTTAGTTTCAAGCAACTGTTGATCGATGGATATATTAATAGATGATAGATATAGTATAGATACAGAATTAAACAGAGACTCGCACTCACAACATGAGCACGCCACACAACACACACCACCACACACACCACACACACACACACACACACACCACCACACTCCCATGAATGCATGCACGCACACGCCACTCTGCACACGCACGCGCATACACCATGCACGCAACGACATACACACAACACAACACACACCACACACACACCACACACACACTCACACACACACCCACCACACATGCACCACACACGTGCGTGTGCGCTAAGCAGCACGCCTCCAGATATTGTGGCGATCTATATATGCAATGAATCGCTGAATTCAATCGTCCGAGGGAGAGACCACAACCCAAATGTTGGCTATACCTATGTCCACCACATCACTGCCAAGGCGAAAACGGGTGTCCCATACTGACGTTGATGCCCAGAGCATGAATACCTGGACAGCGGTCTGTTTGACATGGGCCGCCCTCCTTCTGACCAGAATAGGACAGAACTGATTTGGACACCACAAAGTTTTCTTCTGCGTGTATAATGGACATTGGACGACGCTACTCTTCACACTCTGTCCAACGTCGAGAGATGAAAGAAATCAAGGAGAGAGAGCAGAGATGAGAGAGAGAGAGGAAGAAGAGAGAGAGACAGACAGATCGTGAGAGAGGGAGAGAGACGGGAGGAGCGAGAGAGAGGAGAGAGAGAGAGAGGCAGAGGCCAAAGAGGAGAGAGAGAGATGAGAAGGGAGGCGCGACTGACAGACAGGACAGACAGGCAGGGCAGGCGAACCCAGAACAGCAAGGTGAGAACTGATGCTAACAGCTGTATCCTTCTCCCTCTTCTCCTCCAAACGGCCTTCCCCTCTACCTTCATACCACCCTCTTTCCTCCCACTACTGTCACCCCACCTCCCCGGCCACCGCCATGCTTCTCGACTGGTATAAACAGTCTGACTCCCTCCTCTCCCAACCACACACAAACACAGTCACCGACACACACACACACGCTCGCGCGCGCGCGCACGCACGCACGCATGCACCACAAACATTCACACACACATACTCACACAACACACGCACACAAACACACAACACCACCAACACACCACATCTACACACACACACACAAACACACACACACACACACACACACACACACACACACCACCACACAAACACACACACATAAAATACACCACACACCCCAAACCCGGAAAAGCACACCAACAACACACACAAAAACAAACCACCACACACAAACACACACACACACACACACACACACACCAACACAATCAGAGGGTCCCCCCTCTGTGTGTTTTAAAGGGGGAACCCGCCCTATCGCTCAGTGCCCACGGGGCTATTTGACCATAAAGGGACGTCACCTCCCTCCCAGTGCGGCGGGGTTACGTGTTGTCTTCCTTTTGTGTTTATTGCCCCGATTGTACAGCGTCCTACAAAATGTGGGATGTTTTCATTTGCTTTTTGGCTGGGCTGTGGTGCATCCGTTGAATTCGCTTGTTTGCTTGGAGGTGATGTTTAAAAAAAAGACGGGCTGGGAGGAAGGGGCCGGGAGGCAGGGGGGGGGGGGAGTTGGGAGGGGGGGGGGGGGGGGGGGGGGCGTCCTGTTTGTGGCGTTTTCGTGTGTACATGTCACCCCATTTCATGAGATATATGCAACACACACACACACACACACACACACACACACCCCACACACACACAACACACACACTCTCACGCACGTGCACGCACACATACACACATACATTCACTCACGCACGCACACATGCACACACACACCCCACAAACACATGCACGCACACTCACGCACGCACGCGTGCCGCACCACACACACACACACACACACACACACACACACACACACACACACAACATTCACTCACACATGCACACACACACACACACATACACACACACACGCACGCACGCGTGCCTCACACACACACATACACACACAAAACACACACACACACACACACACACACACACACACACAACACAATCGCACGCATGCACGCACACACACACACACACACACACCCCATACACACACACACACACACACACACACACACACACACACACACACACACACACACGCCACGCACACACACACACACACACACACACACACACACACACACACACACACACACTGAGTCACAACGTCTTTCAAAGTTCTCTCTTCTCCCTTAACTCCAAGCAGAGTCACCACATTTAACACCACATGGTTTGCTGTGTGAAAGATGAAAGATGTAAGGGGGAAGTCACTGGGGCACCACACTTTTCTAGTTCCGATACTCATCAACGCACCCCCCTCCACGGCATACAGTTGCGCGCACACGCCGAACATTGTCGTCCGCTCCACTGACTTCTTTGAATCTTCACACAAGACACCCCCACACCGCACTTTTCACTGGAGAGACGTAAAGGGAGACGACACTCACGCGTGAAGTTATCCGAAACATATCGCCCTCATCGAAGTCACAGCGACCAAGCCATGGGCCGGCGAGCCACGTTCATGTCGCCGATGAGAAATAACTGGGCTGTACGGTCCTTTCCATTAATAACTGGGCTGTGCGGTTCTTTCCATCAAGAACTGGGCTGTGCGGTTCTTTCCATCAATAACTGGGCTGTGCGGTTCTGTCCATCAATAACTGGGCTGTGCGGTTCTGTCCATCAATAACTGGGCTGTACGGTTCTTTCCATTAATAACTGGGCTGTGCGGTTTCTTTCCATCAATAACTGGGCTTTTACGGTTCTTTCCATTAATAACGGGCTGTGCGGTTCTTTCCATCAATAACTGGGCTTTTACGTTCTTTCCATTAATAACTGGGCTGTGCGGTTCTTTCCATCAATAACTGGGCTGTACGGTTCTTTCCATTAATAACTGGGCTGTGCGGTTCTTTCCATCAATAACTGGGCTGTACGGTTCTTTCCATTAATAACTGGGCTGTGCGGTTCTTTCCATCAATAACTGGGCTGTGCGGTTCTGTTCCATCAATAACTGGGCTGTCGGTTCTTTCCATTAATAACTGGGCTGTGCGGTTCTTTCCATAATAACTGGGCTGTCGGTTCTTTCCATCAATAACTGGGCTGTCGGTTCTTTCCATTAATAACTGGGCTGTGCGGTTCTTCCATTAATAACTGGGCTGTGCGGTTCTTCCATAATAACTGGGCTGTGCGGTTCTTTCCATCAATAACTGGGCTGTAGCGGTTCTTTCCATCAATAACTGGGCTGTGCGGTTCTTTCCATTAATAACTGGGCTGTGCGGTTCTTTCCATTAATAACAGGGCTTGTACGGTTCTTTCCATCAATAACTGGGCTGTGCGGTTCTTTCCATTAATAACTGGGCTGTGCGTTCTTTCCATCAATAACTGGGCTGTGCGGTTCTTTCCATTAATAACTGGGCTGTACGGTTCTTTCCATCAATAACTGGGCTGTGCGGTTCTTTCCATCAATAACTGGGCTGTGCGGTTCTTTCCATCAATAACTGGGTTGTACGGTTCTTTCCATTAATAACTGGGCTGTACGGTTTCGGGTTCTCTCTCAGTTGACGTTCACTCTGAATGCACACCATTGAAGACAGGGATTTATACGGACAGGAACGTCAGTGACGATTGAAATCAACGGAGATATGATCAGAAAAGATTATATGTGGCGCCATCGTGCCAGGGTTTACAGTCACCGAAACACCAAAGGAAAACATTGCTAACATTCACGCATTCAAATAAACATAAGTTTCAAGAAATCGTATGAAATCTTTCTATCTCTCTCTCTCTCTTTGTGTCCGTCTCTCTCTCTCGCTCTCCTCTCTCTCTTCTCTCTCTCTCTCTCTCTCTCTCTCTCTCTCTCTCTCTCTCTCTCTCTCTCTCTCTCTCTCTCTCTCTCTCTTCCTTCAGAAAGCCACGTTGCTCTCCTTCAAATCTGTGAAAACCACTCTCGTCTCTCACAGTATCATTAAACTTTAGAAGTGAAGGGGTTAAGGCATTAGAGTTGCAGATGCTACATAAATTAAAGGGCAGTGCAGTGCAGAGAATTCGTCTTTGTCATGGAAAGAAAGGGGAGCCAAAGTCTTGGTGTAATGCGCAAGGTCTTGACAGAACGCGTGTGTCTACAGATGATTGCACTTTGTGTGTGTGTGATGTGTGTGTGTGTGTGTGTGTGTGTGTGTGTGTGTGTGTGTGTGTGTGTGCGCGCGTTTATGTATGTTTGTGTGCGTGCGTGCGTGTGTGTTGTGTGTGTGTGTGTGTGTGTGTGTGTGTGTGTGTGTGTTTTATCCTATTTGTCCAGACAGAACGCGTGTGTCTGCCCATGATTGACGTTGTCTCTGTTGGGGCAGACAGGCAACTGATTGAAAGAGCGAGAAGGAAAGTAATGGAAATTTTGTATTGAATTCTTTCATCTATGGGAAGCAAAGGTATGAATTTAAGCTGCTTGAGGAATTAGAGGTACCACACACAACACACACACACACACACCACACACACACACACACACACACACACACACGCACGCACGCACGCACGCACGAAGCACGCCCCACACACGCACGCACGCACACGTGCGCACGCACGCGCGTAACCACACGCTCACTTTGAAGTATCCACTTTCTTCATACACGTGTGATTTATTCAGAGAGAGAGTGAGAGGGACAGAGCATAAGGTTTGTTGAGTCATACGCTTTTGCCCATAGTTTTGTAACAGTAATAAGTCATGTGCAGCTATACCACCCCCCACCCCCCCCACCCCCACCCCACCCCACCCACACCACACACACTTTGTCCTTCTTTATCGTTTCCTTCCCATGTTCTGCAACTCTCTGCCTCACGATATTCAAAGACAGAAAGAAACAAGATGCAAAGCATATAAACGTCCTCGCAGTATAACTTGAATGCGCGTGAGATATTCCATAAAGAGGAAAAGCCGTTTGGGGTCGTTATAGCCGTTAGTAACGGCTATTCTGGTAAACATCGGTCATCATCTGTTACCCATAATGAACATGCCTGCAAATTTTCAGAAAGATCGGCGAAGTACTTTCTGAGGTATTCCATTGAGAAGAAAGAGCCGCCATGGGCCGTTATAGCCGTTAGTAACGGCTATAACGGTGAAATAAAGCATCGGGTATCACCCGTGACCCATAATGAACATACCTACAAATTTTCAGAAAGATCGGCGAAGTACTTTCTGGGGTATTCCATTGAGAAGAAAAAACCGCCATGGGCCGTTATAGCCGTTAGTAACGGCTATAACGGTGAAATAAAGCATCGGGTATCACCCGTGACCCATAATGAACATACCTACAAATTTTCAGAAAGATCGGCCCAGTAGTTTTGTCTGGAGCGAGTGGAGCACATTTTGACCACGAACGGACAGACAGACAGACACACAGACAGCATTTCTTCGTTCCCATTGTAAAGTACTCTCTGTTCTATAAGAACTGGGAGTAACAAAATAGCGGTGGATGTGAGAGACTGCATCGACAAGAATAGCAGAACTTACAAGGATTTGTATATTTTGAACTGGTTACGAAGCTGTTTTGAATTTATGAGCAGATGGACACTTTCAGCATGCTTATCATAAAAAAAATAATAAATTATAACCTACAATGGTAGCGATCAAACAGAACAACGAGTGCACCGAGAGAAGGCTGATGGTTATATAAATCATGATAAGAAAATGTGCGCGGAAAGCATGGCTTTTTGACGCATTTGTGTAAGAAAGTGAGTCGATGTAATCACACTGTTTGGGTTACGTGTGTGTGTGTGGGGGGGGGGGGGGGGTGCGTGCGTGCGTGTGTACGTGCGTGCGTGCGTGCGTGTGTGTGTGTGTGTGTGTGTGTGTGTGTGTGTGTGTGTGTGTCAGTGAAACACTTCAGCTTTGATATTTTCTCTTCAACTACAAGAATTAACGATGGCAAAATGTTACATACTGATAAACCCAAAATACAAATAACACATGAAGGCAAAGTGCATAGTAATGCTTATGTAATGTACAGTACAAAACTAACAAAAACATCTTTAAGAAAATATGTCTTCATCAGGCGATACAAACAACAGGCATTGAAAAAAAAAAGCTCAAAACAATACTCCCCAAATTAACGACCAATATGAAAAAAAAATCGTATGATCTTTGCAGCCTTCCTTTTCATGAAGAAATCACCGAATAGTAACACCAGTGCATCTGATATTTTGAAAATAATTCTTTTCAAGATGCTACAAACCTGACATGTCCAAAAAATTGCGGTCATCGATAGCCACTGCTTGATATACTGTTGAAAAATATGTTACACCGTTTGAGATACGACAGTGCATGGAGTGTGTTCAGATCAGATCTCTAACTACAGTAAGTCGCTTGTAGGGGTTCAGTGTAAAATGTAACACTATTACACACACACACACACACACACACACACACACACACACACACACACACAATTACAAACACACACACACACCAGCACACACACACATACACGAACACACACACAATTACACACACACACACACACACACACACACACAACACACACACACACGCACAATTACACACACACACACACACAACACACACCACGCACGCACGCACGCACGCACCACACACACACACACACACATTTCGCAATTTTTGGACATGTCAGGTTTGTAGCATCTTGAAAAAATATATATAATATATTTAATATAATATATATATATATATATATATATATATTATGTGTATGTATGTATATAAAGTATGTAAGTGAAGGTTGTTCTGCACAATTCTTAGCCGCTGACAATGCTTGGGTTATTATTGAACAACAGAGCTGACCACTCGGACTGTTCCGCACCTTTTGATCTCCCTTGCATCCTTGAATGGCTCCTCGAGCATTGTAGGCTCAAAGAGTGTCCCCTACACTTTATACTGTTTGCATAATGTTTCTGGTTTTTCAGCAATTTTTTTCCTTTCCACACTGTCGTTTTGTTTCATTTACTATCCCTTCACTGGCTGCTTTGGGGTGCTGTTGGATTCTTTTTTTTTAACCCCTGTGGTAAAGAACACCACAGAGTTATGACTGTGGTGTGTCTCTATTTGACGCCAAGAGCACAAGCACAGTCAGCTGGGTGTCCCTGATGAGTTCCGCTTCAGCGTACGAAAGGCCTAGGAGCAGGCAATACCCATAGATCTGTCTTTGGGAGGGATTGCGATGGTTCCCTCATGCAGCTAGCGAAGGGTTTTCACAGTTATGATATATTTTCTTAATTTTGCTTTCCCAGTGTCTTCTACCTTGAACCCCCCTCATCCCCCTAATTTTTTTTTTTTTTTTTTTTTTTACTAGTTCAGATCTTTGCCAAGTCATTACTATAATGACGGAAGAATTGTTAGCCTGCACTTGTTTTCCCCCGCTACGTAATTGTTCGGCTGTTATGTATTATATATATATTATAATAAAAAGTATGTACGACATAAGATAGATAGCTATGTACATAAATTATGTAGGTATGCATATATAGATATCATTTAAAGTAAGACTATATGAGTACATAGTTTATGGTAAATAAAGCAGGGGAAGCAATGATGGATATTTAGGAAAGCTGTAGGAACGCATCGTTCATTCTACAGTGCTACGAACACGATCAAAAATATCAAATAAAATATATGCTTCTCGCTGGAAAATCCAAAATGCGTGCATCAAACACGAAGAAGAATCACGTTTGTTCGGTGTAATAATATGTCATGTACGACCTGAGAAATTTTGAACATACACAGTTGGAATACATTACCGACATGATTGATCTGTGAAGAAAGGGGGAACTGACAGAAAAGTGTCTGATTGAACTATATCACTGGCTTGAACTTTTCACCCCCGCGACTGCAGAAATGAAGTCTTGCCAAAAATGATCCTTGCTGAATGTGTTGCTTGTGGACTAGCAGAGAGAGAGAGAGAGAGAGAGAGAGAGAGAATTCTGTCCGTCGGCTGCTGCTCTTTAGAATTTCTTTTCAAATTATGAAGCAAACCTTTTGGTTTGGCACACTGAGGAGGGGGG
>CM031622.1:6773809-6776309 GCA_018398815.1 Conus ventricosus
ACATGGCTTTCCTGTTTAAAGAACATTTACAAAAATTCAGGAGAAACGATGAGAAGCTTGACTCGCCGATCTGTTAACCTGTCAGGTAAGGTATCCATCTCAACATGCACCGGTCAAGATAGAAACATCCGTAACACTAGTCGTTGCCGTATCGTAACCCGACACATGGAATCATGTCCTCTTCATGTCTACGTTTGCGATTTTTTTTTCTGTAACCGTAACTGTGAACGGACAAACGGAACTGCGCTCTTAGAGACTGCGACAGGACCAGTTTGTGCATTTGGTTCTGTGATGGGGAGTTAGAACCTAAGAAGTAAAGAACCTAAGAATGCACAGAGGATGAAACGTTTCCTAAAATGTTATTTTCATCATTGTTATAATAACAATTACTATTATTATTATTATTGTCATCATCATTATCATTATCATCTTTATCATTATCATTGTTATTATTACTGCTGTTGTTGTTGTTATCATCTTCATTATTATCATTATGGTTGTTGTGTCTATTATTATCTTCGTCAGCACCATTATTATTGTTATCATCATCATCATTATTACTATGATTATTATTATCATTATCATTATCAGTATGATTATATTTGTTATTGCTTTTGTTGTTGTTGTTGTTAATATTGTTATCTTCATCATCATTATTATTGTCATTTGATTCTAACACCCACTGTGGTTGCCCCATATAAACTGGGAAAGTGTCTACAAAGAGGGCTTGAGCACCCCCAGCTTTTCAATGACAGAAATTCACGGAGTGTGGGGAGATAAAATGGCCGCCCTTTCTTACAGAGAGTCTAGCTTCAGTTCCACTGCTTCTTTCTCCACTGTTTCCTGTCACCAGTCATTCAGAACCAAAACACCGTGCCACCTGTTCCTGAATCTGGACTGGTATGATAGCGACAGGTGGCTGGGCAACAAATTAGCCTGTAGAAGAAGAAAACGATACACCCGAAGGTGCGGGTAGGACCCAGAGAAGTACTGTCTTCAACCGCCGAACAAACCAGCCGCGAGCAATCCTGCACCACCCTTGGAAGCCTGCGCTGTGTTCACACAGGGTGCTGGCACACGCGCAGGACATTCCATTAACACGCGAAGGGGCATAATTGCTCCCTGGCAGATGCCATTCTGTAATGGCCACCGGACGTGACACGACAGAACCTCCACGGGAGCGTTCCCATGGGAGTACCAGCTCATAGTTCAAGACTGCAGAGCCCACCGGGAAAAAAAAAAACAAAAAAACAACGCGACCGTCAAGCAACTGCCGTGTGCATCCTGTCGCCTCGTTCGTTGCTGTTCCGCTGACTGGTGACGACAGTACAACTCCAGATACGGCCAAGCTGTCGCCATGACGTCTTACGTGTTCTCTGAAGAGGGGGAGTAGAGCTCCTGAGAGGTACAAAAGATGAGACGTCTGCCAAAAATGTTATTCTCGTCGTTATTAGTACTGACATGTGGTTTGTATCGTTGATATGGTTGTCCCATATGAACTGGGAAACTGTCTACAAAGAGGGCTTGAGCACCCAGCTTTTCAATGACAGAAACTCACGGAGTGTGCAACGATAAAAACGGCCGCCCTTTCTTACAGCGAGTCTAGCTTCAGTTCCGCTTCTTCTCTTCCACTGTTTCCTGTCACCAGGGGCATTCAGAACCAAAAGACCGTGCCGCCTGTTCCTGAATCTGGACTGGCATGAAAGCGACAGGTGGTGAGGCCATAAATTAGCCTGTATTATGCTGATGAAAAAGCTGACAGGTTCCGGGAAGCTTAGCACGCGAGAGTTGTCTGTCGTGACGACTCTCTGTTGCGAAAGTCCAGTGGGATGTCATGTGCGCATGTGAATGAAATCAGTGGAGCAGACGACACTGTTTGGCCTTCCCGCGCTTTGTCTGCTACTTGCTCTGCAGGTGGTGGTGTGATGTATGTTGATGGGTGTCTGAACTATAAAATAGGTTTGAATTTTCGGTTTCACGTGTGTACGTGGGGGGAGGAGGGAAGGGGGAGAGAAGGGAAGAGAGGAGGGAGAGGGAAGGAGTGATGGTGGGGGGAGGAGGTGGGGGGTTGAAAAAATATGTTTCAGCTTTTTTTCCCCGTGACCGTGTGTGGTGAATCTTCTTGACCCCAATATATTTGTTCCGCAAGCTAACGTTGTTGAAGACCAGCTAAAGCTCCATGTGTCGAAGCTAGGCTAGACCAGTGGTTTTCCTTCAGCACTGAAGCCTTCATGTGCCCGTGCGTGTGGTCTCCTCAATTACAACTGCAGAGACGTGCAAAAAGCCCCCTACTCCCAAAATAAAACGTGATGTTCCCAGCAGACTATCCCAAAACGTTCACATCTGTTCAATCTTTCTCTTTTCTTGAATAGCCTATTCCCCTTCACTTTTTTTTTCAATCTGGCGTGCTCTTTGAAATGGGGAATAAATGTCATTGCAGTTTCACAGCATTCCAACACTGAATCGTCTTTCAGTTTGAAAACAGAACTTGAAATAATAT
>CM031622.1:6781309-6821309 GCA_018398815.1 Conus ventricosus
TTGGGGGATAGGTGGAGGTTTGGGGGATAGGGTGGGAGGTTTGGGGATAGGGTGGAAAGGTTTGGGGGATAGGGTGGAGGTTTGGGGATAGGATGGAAGGTTTGGGGGATAGGTGGAAGGTTTGGGGATAGGGTGGAAGGTTTGGGGGAATAGGATGGAAGGTTTGGGGATAGGGTGGAAGGTTGGGGATAGGATGGAAGGTTTGGGGGTAGGATGGAAGGTTGGGGGATAGGATGGAAGGTTTGGGGGAATAGTGGAAGGTTTGGGGGATAGGGTGGAAGGTTGGGGGGATAGGTGGAAGGTCTGGGGGGATAGGATGGAAGGTTTGGGGGGATAGGATGGAAGGTTTAGGGGATAGGTGGAAGGTTTGGGGGATAGTGGAAGGTTTAGGGGGATGGGGGTGAGGTTTGGGGATAGGTGGAAGGTTTGGGGGTATAGGTGGAAGGTTTGGGGGAAAAGGTGGAAGGTTTGGGGGATAGGGTGGAAGGTTTGGGGGGATAGGGTGGAAGATTTGGGGTAGGGGTGGAAGGTTTGGGGGATAGGCTTGAAGGTTTGGGGGTATAGGGTGAAAGGTTGGGGAATAGTGGGAAGGTTTGGGGATGGTGAAGGTTTGGGGGTAAGGGTGGTAGGTTTGGGAGATAGGGTTGAAGGTTTGGGGTATAGGGTGAAAGGTTTGGGGGATAGGGTGGAAGGTTTGGGGATAGGTGGAAGGTTTGGGTATAGGGTGGAAGGTGGGGAGATAGGGTGGGAAGGTTTGGGGATAGGGGAGGTTTAGGGAATAGGTGGAAGGTTTGGGGGATGGATGGAAGGTTTGGGGGATGGTGGAAGTTGGGGGATAGGGGGCAGGTTTAGGGGAATAGGTGGAAGGTTTGGGGATAGGGGGAGGTCTGGGGGATAGGGTGGAAGGTTTCGGGGATAGGGTAGGAGGTTTGGGGATAGGGTAGGAGGGTTTTGTTTCCCTCTACCTTTAGGTTTTTTTCTTCTTTCATTTTTGGCTTTTTTTCTTCTTCTTTTGTAAAGGCGGTCTTTTTTTCTTTTTTTCCCCTTTTCGTTTCTTTTCTCGTTGTTCCCCTCCGTCACCCTTCTCCTCCCTTCATCTCTCACGCACCATGCAAGTCTGTATGCTGTATTACTATCAATGGACATTGAGTATCTTGCTGATTTTAATATTTTGGCGTTTGTTGCAGCGCGTCTAGGTGTATTTTTATACTAGTGTTTGTGTTGTGACACATTCACACCGTGTGTAACAGGGTTGAAAAGAAAGAAAAGGTAAATGGAGAAAAAAAAGGCCCGGGCATCTTCCGGGAACCATCCTTGAAACGAAAGACGAAAAGAAGATGCAAGGATCACACCAGAGGTGCACGAAGAATGAGAAAAGGGAAGAAGAAGAAGAAGAAGAAGAAGAAGAAGAAGAAGGAGAGAGAGAGAGAGAGAGAGAGAGAGAGAGAGAGAGAGAGAGAGAGAGAGAGAGAGAGAGCGTACATCTCGTCTCGCACACCGGCCTATTCCCCCGAAGGCTATCCTTATAGTGAACAAAGGAGACAACAAGGAAGACACGAGGAAATCTCGGCATCGAGACAATCAGTATCAATAAGAGAGAGAGAGAGAGAGAGAGAGAGAGAGAGAGAGACAGCGTTGAGTAAGTAAAATTGCTGATATTCCTTTTAAAAAAAAAAGGGAAAAAAAGAGGAGAGAAAGAGAGAGACTGCTTTTGTGTGTGCATGTGTGTGTGTTGATTTTGCGTGTTTATGTGCGTGCATGAGATAGTGTGTGTGTGTGTGTGTGTGTGTGTGTGTGTGTGTGTGTGTGTGTGTGTGTGCGTGTGTTGTGTGCTATACAAATACAAAAGTAGCGGGGTTATTTCTCAATTCGTTTGTCCCCCCCCCCCCCCTTTTTTTCCCCTTTCCCCCCTTTTCTCTTCCTCTCTTCCCCCCCCCCCCCCCCCTCTCTCCCTTCATTTGTGGTTACCGTTTATCCTTCATTTACAAATACCTAGATTTGTGATTCTATGCTGACTAAAGCTTCTTTTCCTTCAAGCGGTATGATATTTGTTGCTCAAAACTTAGAAACAGAGGGGACGTTGATTTGGTCTTTTTTGCGATGCTTAGGCACATTTTACCGACTAGAATAATCTTATTTATGGTCTTTAAATTTTCTATGCGGTGTTTTCTTGGCTCTGTAGTCCAATAAATATTATTGCATAAGCTGAGTTCTATGCGCTCTTTCCTATTATGCACGAATATTTTTGTTTATTTTCTTCCAAAATACTTAACTGGAGCACATTCATAAAAAGAAGTGCTCTGTGTAAATATATTCTATTTCTGTCATGAGGACGTAGCTCCAATCAGGGCATGTTTTCTGACGCTCCTCACATGTAGTTTGTGATATGAATCATTTTCCCGTGCCAAATTAATTGAAGAATATTCATATGGCTTGACTAGTGTAGCGGCGTCCAAATTAATTTGTTGAGTATGTACTATTCAAGAAAACGAATGTGGTCATTGGGTGTGAAAGTGCCACTGAGTGATAGTTTAAAAGGGCTGTAAGGTAAGTGCTGGTCATGTTGTTTTGAAAATACACTGAGTATGCACTCACTAGGAGAAGGGGGGAAAGAGTCAGTTTTAACCAGCAGATGGCCTCGAGGACTCGAAACCTGTCAGGACGGTGGTTCTTGCTGGACCAGTTCATTACCAGGGTGAGTGATAGATAGTGGGGGGAAAAGCTACAGGGGGATAACTTAAAGAAAAGAGAAGGAAGAATTCATAGGTTGAATGAGAGCAGGTTACTTACACGAACCTTTTTCGTGTTTTCAGCCTTCACCTTTACCCTTCGCCCTTCACCTTCGTCTTTTCACCCCGTGAGGGTGGTTGAAGATGGCCATGGTGTGAGGAACATACCGGTAGTTTCAGCCCAGCCAGTACCAACTCCCGGAGAGAGTTGAAGCTCGGTCATTTCGCAAGAGACAGAGGAATCGCGAAGAGAAGACGAGACTCGTAATCTCCAGGACAAGAGGTTCGAGGGGAAGTATATTGTCTCAGAGAGAGAGACAGGGATTGAGAAAGCAAGGGGAGCTTTTTCTTGAGGCAGGCAGGTCCTCAGTGAATTAGGGGTTATGTATTCTCCTGGTTGGATTTTTTTGGTTAACGGAATGTGGAAGGCCATAGCTTTATAGAAGCGGAACTAGACTATTTAATCTCTAGTGTGAGGAGAGATAATGTGTGAAGATTGATTTGTCCATCGATGTGAGGAGAGATACCTGTGGGCAGATTATTTGGTCTCTCAGTGTGGAGAGAGATACAGTTGTAAAACTCTGTTTACAAGTGGTTGATGATTTTGTAAATTGTTTTTTCCTGAAGGAGAGGGGGAGAAAGAAAAACATTCGGTTAGTGCGCCTTTGGTTGACTGAAAGATTGCGTCTGCTAGTATGGGGTATATGCTGTCAGAATGCGGGTATGCAAGAGTGGACAGTGTGACAGTGGTGACCCCGACCTCAGTTTCAGGCGTAGCTGCCGTTTTTTCCCGGAGAAAAAAAAAAGGATGTCTATTTGTGCCTCAAGGGAAAGCTGGCCGGGCCCAAAACTAAAGGATTTCTATTAGTTTGCCCTCAAGGGTTTGAGGGAAGGAAAAAAAAAAAAAGAAAATTAGTATTTTGATGTGTATCATATTTGCATTTGTTGTTGTTTTTTGCTATTTCTATTGTGTTTTGGGTGGTAGACATTTCTTTTGGTTGCTCTACTCCGTTAAGGGTTTTTTTTTTTTGGTAGGATTCTTTTGGACCCTTCCCACCTAGGACCGATCAGGCCTAACTCTCTTGCTCGAACCTGGCAGCAATGGGGGCAGGGCGTTGATGGAGTCGTTTTCCTTCCTAGAGGATTAGAAATTTTGTCCCTTTAAGGACTGATAGCCCCAAACCTCTTCTGCGTTTAGGGGGGACATGGCGTTGGGGAGTCAATAGTTTTCCTTTCATAAAATATCTATTTCTTTCGCTTTCCTATTGTTTCAGTTTGATTTTTCCCTTACCCTCCAGAGTTGTGGGACAACTTCTACTCCGTCACGCTAATAGTGTAGTTGGTGGAGATTGATTACCGCTTGCCCAAATAAAACATCTTTATTTTTGATTATTTTTTTTTGGGTGTGGTGCGATGTGATTTTCTTTGAGTTTGAGTTGAATGTGCTTTATAATTGATTGTTTTTTATTTTGGATTATGCGATAGTGTTGTTGTATATTGTGAGTGATTTGTTTTTTCCCGTCTCAGTTTACGGGAGACAGTGACACTAGGGTGCGTCTGTGGGCTTCTTTTGCTTTTCTGATTTCTGCTAACTATTCCGGTCCTGTGTATCCTTTATTCCTTTTTCACCCTTTTCAAAACTCTTAACTCTTACCTCAATAGGCTCCTAATCTAGTTTTCTTTTCAACATTTTCATCTTTTAGGTAGGAAAATTTTCGTAGTTTGTGTTTCTTCCCCTCTTTTCATTGTTGTGATTAATTTGTTTTGAAATTTTTATTCATTTTTTTGTATAAGGCGGTACGTTTGTTTTGTAAATCGTTTGACCACCTACCCTCCCCTCATAAGACTGACAACAAGAACATTTAAGAACTAAAACTTTATAAAGAATTTATTTCAGAAAACTTTATTGTGTGTATTCCTTTCTTAAAGGGAAACAGTTTTGCATTAAATTCATTTTGTTTTCTAAATTCCAATTGATACAGTTGCAAATTATTTTTGGAATAATACATTCCTTGATTTCATATCTACCTGTTTAAGTAAGCTGTTTTTGTTTATTCCGGAAATTGGATTCTGTAGTTGTATATTACTATAATTACGGTTTTTGAAACATAACATTATCATATATCGCCGTTTTTTATTCATACTGTGAGATTGTTTGGTGTTTTATATCTGGACGATCATTATGGTAATGTTTTTGATAAATATGTTAAACAAGCGGAACGCTTGGGTTTTGCTGGCGAGAACTTACTAACTATGTGCACAATGCATAGATAGGGCAGACAGGCTTAAGACAGAGGGAAGCTGAAGAAAATAGGACTACAGAGAGAAGCTGAAGAAAAGAGACTACTGAGGGAAGCTAAATTGGAGGAAGAAAAAGATTACAGAGGGTATTCTGAAATTGAGAAAAAAGATTACAGAGGGAGGCTGAAGCTGAGAACGTCATTTAAGTTGAGGACAATTATTAGAACTAGAGACTGATGCTGAATTAAAAGAATACGGCATCAGAGAACCTCCCCCAGTTCCAC
Organism: Conus ventricosus; assembly: GCA_018398815.1. Lineage (NCBI taxonomy): Eukaryota > Metazoa > Mollusca > Gastropoda > Neogastropoda > Conidae > Conus > Conus ventricosus. Next base: position 6,786,564 of record CM031622.1, read on the forward strand.
CAGTCGGTTACGCAGCGCGCTCAACCAAAAGCGGCATTATATTCCAAAGTTGGCGCCTTTCGAGGAAAAAAACGGATGACATAGATAGTTTTCTTTTCCGTTTTGAAAGTCAGCAACGTCTTGAGGATGCCAAAGGGAAAAGTGGACATTGTTATATTTGCGTCGTGTTTAAGGGTAGCGCTTTGACATTGTCCACTCACTTGCAGCGAAACAAAATTTAACTTGGGATCATTTGAAAGATGGAACTCCTTTCATGAAAATTTCAATGTTCTGCTGATCGTTTTCACGAACGTTTCCGTCTTGTGGCCCTGAAAAAAGGAGAATCGTTTCGTCTTTTTCTGATCGTATGAGTCATGGTTTGGATCGATGGATCGATTTATCTAAAACGAACAAGACTTTTCAGTCACTGCGAGATCTCTTCTTAGAGAAACAAACTTTTCCAGAGCGTGAGCAAAGATCTGGCCACTTTCCTTAAAGAAAAGGCCCCCCCCCCTTTGCCCCCGTGGAGAAATGTGTCAGATGGCTGATCAGTTTGTGGCGCTCACCAGATAAGGCGTGGCTGGAAAGGAGAATTTTCCATCTTTGAGTCTCTTGCGGCATGTACTATCCCATCAGGACAGGGAAGTTACAGGAAAGGAAATCGGGGTCATTTTTGAGAGTCCTCAAGGATATAACCTATCCTAGGAACGGACAGGGATCTTTCGCGGTTCGAGTGACTTTCGTCAATACCAGTACTCACCGCGGACCAGACCGTTTACTTCTCAGCAAACGTTCCGAGGTGTGGACAACGACCACCCACGTAGACCTTTTGGGCCGTTCGTGGCAGAACAGAAGTTCACAAAATCAGTCAGCTGCGATCAGACAATGCGCTGTTTCTTTTGTGATGGCAAAATTTCCATCCTGAAACAGAATTGCCCTTCAGGGACAGGGTGATTTCAATACCGCATTAGTCACCACTGATTGGGAAGAAGGCCTTGTTTTGACAACAGATCAATCTGTTGATGGACTGTGTGGTTAGGGAAAACGGAAGCCATCAATGGATTGCAGGCTTCGGTTTTGCGGCGACACTGGGTGCACTACTGTTGGTGTACGGAGTCTTTCTTGCTTCAAGACCAGTATCTCAACACTGTCCAAAAGTGTAGGTCGTTTGGAGGGGGGGGGCAAAAAAAAAAAAAATGATTTGAACGTGTCCGCTGGCGAAAATTTCAGTGACACACCGTACTAGTCCGGCTTTCTTGACGCTTGTGTCAGTGATAACCCAGTCTGCGACTTGATCTTGGGCAATTTGCAGGTGTCCTACAGTAATTGTGGTGCTGGAGGATCGTTTGTTCTTGTCTTGTGAGTACTAGATCAAACGTTATAGAGCAGGGAAAGGCTACAAAGCCGCTAAAAGTCTCAAAACTGGATGAACTCCAGATTACCCAGTTGATTTAATGGAAATGGCAGGGAAAAGACGAGATCGCTGACGACAATACTTTTGCTGCTAACAGATGTCACTGACGTACAACCGGACAAACCAACGTTTACATACTGGACTCTAACATTCTCTTACAGGTTGTGTACTGGACAGGACAACAGACAGCGTTGTGGTTCAAACCATTAGAGAAACAGTTGCTGCACCGGATCATGAAGCATTGTTCGCTGGTACTGTGGATCAAAAGAACATTAAAAGAGAGTTCTTGATTCTTTTTATGGGGGTGCACCAAAGGAAGTTACCGGAATACTGCCGTCATGTGGACATCTGCCAAAAAGAATCTCAGAAAAGGTCGGCGTCCCATGTGCACTTTGCACAAAATGCTATCATTTCTGTTCCATTTCGGAAGGTAGTATTGATCTTGTTGGTCGCTACCACTGTCTTCTTCGGGATATCGCTATATCTTGGACTTTGGTGGAATACGGCGAAAGGTATTCCAGAAGCGATTCCACTGAAGAAATTGATTACAGTATCGTCGCTGAAAGCCTACTTGCAATTTTTTCAGAGTGGGTCTTCCAGACGAAAATTCTCTGGATTGTGGAACGCAATTATTTCTGATCTCATGAGAGAAAATTTACAGACTGTTGGTCAATCTCTTCCATATTTCAACCACGCATATCATCCCTCGATCGAAGGCTTGGTTTGAACGTTTCTATGGAACGTTGAAGTCATGTTGTGAAAGGTTGCAGGCAAGTGACCCCAGGAATGGGATCGTTTCGTACGGCTTTGCTTTTTGCATACAGGTAAAGGCCGAACGAAACGATGGGATTCTCACATTTGATTTCTTTTTGACACTCACCAAGGGGACCTTTGGATCTATTGATGGACACAATGTACGGGAAAAGGACGGACATACTGACAGTTAAACTGTTTACCATAGTTTATGAACTGCAAATCGTTTGGAAGGATGCATGTGAGCATGACTCAACAGTCAGTGATTTGGAAAAACCGATATTGTACAAGGTCTTTGCAGACAGAAAAGCAAAGGTACGTTCCTTTTGTGTAGGGGATAAAGTCCTTGTATTACTCACTGATGAACAGAACAAGCTTCGTGTTATGTGGAAGGGTCCTTTTTTCAGGTGGTCGAAAAAACTTTCTGAAGTAAATTATAAGATCAAATGGCAAAACTGAGAAGGTATTTCATGTGAAATGTTGAAGGAAGTATGTTGAACGTACAAATGTTGCCATCAACAGGCGTTGAGTGGATATGTCCTATGTTCAGTTAGAATCTGATGTCTACATGTCAGAACATTATCAGTGATGAATTTGTACCAATGTAACGTACAGAGACAAGATCAAAGTTATGAAAAAACAGCAAATGTAGGAAGTGTTACATCTACCAGTGCAGATGATGTTGTACCCCTTCCTATTTGTCTATCAAAGGTGAACCTATGAGGATGTGGTTTCTGTCTAAATGCTTTGTCTACAAGTCAACCAGCACAGCTCAAAGACATTTGAATGACTTTCAAGGATGTGTTGACGGATACCCCCGGTTTACAGTGACTGGTTATTGAACCCCATAGTATTCAGTTAACTTCTGAATACCAGTGGGCGAACCAGACCATACCCCCTTCCCATTTGCAAAAAAGAGGGTGGTGTGAGAGAAATCAATGTAAGCTGGATTTAAAGAGGTGATGAACCTTCTACATTCGTCAGCTCACCAGTGCTGGTATTGGTGGACAAACCTGATGGATCAGAGACTAAGAAACAGCAGGTTTTAAGATGGTCTTTGGCATTGCGGAATTCAGTTTACTGTTGAACCAGTGCCGGAACACAAATTTGTCATGGCAGATTTGTTGTCACGTGCGTGAATATTCATGGACAAATGTAAACTGTCTTCAAGGAAGACTATTCCTGTTTTTTGTCTTTCTTAATGATTACGGTTGTGATCACTTTTGACAGTGCCATTGTATGCTACTGACGATTTTATTCAAGTGGTTATTTATGCATAATTGGCTTATTGAAGTGACTATATGTTTTGCAAGCAAACGACTACTTGATGTGATGTAATACATATTTATTCTTTGGTAAACAATGGAAAAAATCAGTACTATTTTATGTCTATTTGCTTGTGAAGAGAATCTAATGTATGTGTGATGAGCAAATAACTCTTTAGAAATGTTATATACAGGTTTTGATTGTGCAATGAGGAACAAACCAATTGTTTTCATTTGTCATTGTCAACAATGGAAGCAGTAGTTGACTTTTCAATGGACTGTAAATTACATGTGGGGAAAAAGAATTATGGTTTTAAAACTATGTGTATTGTTGTTTACTTGTCTATTGAGAAAACATGTACACTTGGGGGAAAAAAAAAATTAAATTCTCATTTTCCATGAGGGTTTGAAAATATGATGTGGAGACAAAAGTTCAAGGGGAAAAATTATGTGTTCCACATCTTAATGTATGAACACCATTGGTGCTTTGAATTGTTGATATCCCTAATTGTTTTATCATGTATTTTTGTGAAAAATGTATCTTGTGGAATATGGTGATCAATATGAATGTTTTTTTTTAGAAAAGATTGAAAGTTTGGAAATATGCTTATTTATGGTGGATCATGGTGATTGATTCTATACGTTGATTATTAATTTGGTGAATCATGTGCGATGGGTTACACATTTTGAGATTCATGGCTGAAAGATGTGTTTAAGTGAAGTTGTATATCCTTTAAATAAGTTTCTGGAGAAAAATTTTTCATCCAGGATGGGGGGTGTCATGTGACGTAGCTCACAATCAAGGATGTGACGCTCCATACATATAGTAGTGATATGAATATTTCCCCGTGCCTCAATTAAAGGAAGAATATTCTTATGGGCTTGACGCGTGTAGCGGGCGGTCCCCAAAATAATTGTGTGTCTGCTCTTCCCCCACGAAAACGAATGTGGTCATGGGTGAAAGTGACCACTGAGTGATAGTTTAACAAGGGCTGGTTAGGTAAGGTGGTGGTCATGGGTTTTTTATTGAACAATGAGTATGCACTCACTAGGGAGAAGGGGGGAATGAGTCAGTTTTAACCAGCATGATGCCTAGAGACTCGAACCTGTCAGGACGGTGGTCCTCTTTGCTGTCCAGTCATTTCCAGGTGAGTGATAGATTAGTGGGGGAAAGCTACAGGGGGATAACTTAAAGAAAAGAGAAGGAAAGAATTCATATTGTTGAATGAGAAGCAGGTTACTTACACGAACCTTATTGTGTTTCAGCCCTTCACCTTTACCCTTCGCCCTTCACCTTCGTCTTTCACCCGTGAGGTGGTTGGAAGTGGCCGATGGTGTGAGGAAAATACGGTAGTTCAGCCCACCTAGTACAACCCAGGGAGAGGAGTTGAGCTCGTCATTTCGCAAGTGTCAGTAGGAAACGCGGAAGAGAGAAGACGAGACTGTAATCTCCAGGACAAGAGAGTTCGAGGGGGCAGTATATTGTCTCAGAGAGAGAGGACAGGGAATGAGAAAGCAGGGTGAGCTTTTTCTTGAGGCGGCAGGTTCCTCAGTGATTACGGGAGTGATGTATTCTCACTGGTTCGGATTTTTTTGGATAACGGAATGTGAAGGCCATAGCTTTATTGAAGCGGAAACTAGGACTATTTTATCTCTTTTCGAATTTATGTTGGAGGAGAGTACATGTGTGAAGATTGATTTGTCCCTCGATGTGAGGAGGAGATACGTGTGTGCAGATTTTTTGGTCTCTCAGTGTTGGAGAGAGTACAGTTGGTAAACTCTGTTTACAAGTGGTTTGATGATTTAGTAAAGGGGTTTCCCTGAGGAGAGGGGGAGAAGAAAAACATTCGGTAGTTGCGCCTTTTGGTTGGATGGGAAAGGTTGCGGGTGCGTATGAGTAAATGTGTCATGAATGCGGGTATTGCAAGAGTGTCAGTGTGACAATTTCATCCCTGCATGTTGAGCATTTGTTGTCATCTGTTACTTTCATTTGTGTTGGGAGTTATGTTTTTGTTGGTTATGTTGTGTGTTTTGCTTCAACTTGCAGCTCCTTTCAACGAACTTCTTTGGTAACAACTCAGGGATTTGCTATATGTTTTCAGTGATTTCGATGTCATCTTCTGAGCCAAAACCCGTGTACACATGTTTAAATTTCCTTTCTCCTGGGTTCTCACTCTCTTAACATTGTAATATGTTCTTTGGCTTTGTATTATACAGCTTGACTTTGCATTCTGGAGGTTTTCAGCCTTCTGTTCTCAAGTCATTGTTAATCTATCCATTCCTTTCCACCGTGCAGGGAATGGCGTTTATGTTGCGTTATACTGCATCAGGGTATTGGGCTGAATTTTGGTTACTTTGTTCTGGTTTTCTTGTAATGATAAAATCTGTTTTCAGTAGTCGTGAAATAATGCCCTTTCTCTTTCGATTTGTTGGTTTTTTCCGTGTACTGAAAAAAGATGGGGTTTGTTTTTGTATTGTATCAAACTGTTGTTCCATAAGAGTTTTGTTGGAAAATTGTTGTATTGACATCATTTTTAGATCTACTCATTTATTCTTAGTAAGTCTCATTGCTTTCTTCAGAATTCGTTTTTTATACATTTAATTGCATTTAACACTGGCTGGTCGAACACATAGATTTCAAAATACTTTTTCCATTTGCTGGTTTTGTTACCATGCCTATTTAGAAATGAAGGTCCAACTTTCATTTTCTGATATGTAGAGCTTTCCAAACCATTGCAGATAAAAACATTTTTGTAATCGTTTATGTTTATCATGTTTAGACCCTCCTTCTTTTCGATTTTCCGTCCTTTAATTTTCCGCTTTATTTTTTTTCACAAAGCAGTTCTGTTTGAGTGTTCCTTTGCCAAATAACTTTGACAATTCACGATTTATTATATTTAGGAATCTGATCAGGTAATCAGTTGATTGCATTACAAATGTGGAACTGGCTAATATAAACGTTTTTACTATCACTATTTTCCCCATGAAGACTGAGGTCCTTCTACTCCAGATTTTATGAGATTTTGCATTTTTGTTACCCTTCCTATCCAAGTTTCTTCCATATTTGTGCTCTTATGTTCATGTGTGAATATACGCCAACTGTTTTTATTTTATCTGTCAGTGTATATGGCAGATATCATACGTCTACATGCCTTCGATTTTATTGCTTTGTTTTTTATTGGTTTAGTGAGGAGGCCCTAAAATTGTGCAAAATCTGATATGATTCCTGCAGCATGTGCCATATCGTTAGCATTTTTTAAGAATAGTGTGGTATCATCTGCCAACTGTTTTATCTTTATTTTTTCAGTATCTTGGTTATTTTTAGGCACCCTAATGCCTTCAGTATTACTGCTTCTTATTTTAATTGCCAATATTTCACTGCCAAAATAAATGCTAGGGGAGAAAATGGACATCCTTGTCTGATGCCACACGTTAATGAAAAAGATTCAGATAACCATCCTCCATGATTAATGCTGATAAATGTATTATTACCTATAGTCCTGGTCCATTTCCTGAACTGTTCTCCAAAACCAAAGAAAGTGAAATTATGTGATAAAAAGTCTCTGGATATGCTATCAAATGCTTTACAATAATCGAGGGCAAGGAGATATCCAGCTTGATCTGTATTATGGAGATAATTTATGACATTTTGGATTGTTCGGATAATGGTTGAAACATTTCTACTTTTAAATACCCTACTTGGTCTTCATTAATTAGTTTGGATATAACCTTGCCGAGTCTTTCTGCAAGCACTTTAGCTAAGATCTTAGAATCTGTGTTAGAAAACGTAATTGGCCTCCAGTTATTGAGTCTGTCGTGTGTTAATTCTTTGCCTTTGTGCAGCAATATAATTATCCCTGCCTCTGAGAATATGGTAATTCTTCTTTTTCATATGATTCGTTGAAAGAATCGGTTAGTGGTGTTTTGACTTTGTTCCAAAAATTTTTTTTTTATAAAACTCGACAGTCACACCGTCGCTCCCTGGAGACGATCCATTTTTCATCTTTTCAGTGCGTTCCCTGCCTCTTCTTTTGTGATGAGACCTTCGATAATTTTGATTCTTCTTCAGATCGTTTAGAAAATGATTCATTCCAATAGAATCTGTAACTGCTTGTTCCATGTTTTCTGTGTCTATGGTTTGATTTTAAAGTTTTGAATAATTGTCAACCTGTTTTTTCAGTAAACCTCTTGATCTGTTATGATGTCTCCTTTGTTGTTTATTAACTTTGTCATAATTTTTTTCTTTGCTTTTGTTTTTTTTCCAAATTAAGACAGTACTTGGTGTTTTTTTCGCCTTCTTCTATCCATTTTTCTCGTGCTCTTGTTTGTGCACCTCTTGCATTTTCCATGCTGATTATTTCTAACTGCTGTTTTAAATGAAGCAGATCACGCTGCAGATCATCATTCTCGGATCTTTAATTATTTCTTTTTCTACTTTTTTTAAATCGTATCTTAATGTCCAGTTGATAATTCCTCTTTTTGTGTGCGTTTTGTTTCCCGTATTCTAAACAGAATTCTTTTATTTTAATCTTGCACACTTCCCATTCTGCTGTAGAACTAACATGTCCGTTAGCTGCATTGTGGCATATATTTCGATCAAGGAACTCATTCATTTGTTTAACGAATGAATCATCTTTTAGATATGAATTGTTGAACCGCCAGTATCCGGGTCCACGTACAAAACCAGCATTATGAAGGTCGACTACGACTGCTTTGTGATCAGTATGTGGACGGAAATAATATCACACCTGACAAGGTATTGTAAAATATCTTCATTGCGAAAATGTAGTCTATCTGCAGGCTATAAATGGACTATGACGACACCAAGTGTATTCTTTTTCTGTGTCGTTAAAAATTCTCCAGATATCTGTAATACCAAGAGTCTGAATTGTGTGTTTAAAGCACTCTATTCCTCTTGGAGTGTGGACGATCTGATATGATGTCTTCATTATTATTTATAACACAGTTTAAATCACCCAGAACAATAAGTTTCTTGTCTGAATATCTATGTACTATGTCCTTGAGCCCTGATAGGAAAGATATTTTTTTCGTTACCCTCGTTTGGGGCATATATATTTACTAAGACATAGTCTATGTCTTCGTTTTGCACAGTGACGACAAGTATTCTATCGTGTTGCTCTTCAAGTCTTGCTTCTCCGTGAAGCGTTTTCAAACAGAATCATTTCACTTTTCAACGTGCTGTTCCTTCATTATAAACAATTTTCCCTCCCACTGTCTTTCCCAAATATGAATATCTTTACCTGAAATTTATGCGATTCTTGTAAGCACACAATGTCAATATTATGTTTTTTTAAAATAATCAAACATGCTTTCCTTTTCATTTTGTTGTTTAGCCCTCTGGCATTCAGTGTCATAATTCGTAATGAATCCAAAGAAAGAGTTATGATGATTTTTTTATATATAGTCTTGTCGCCTTCTTCCAAAGTTATAGATCACAGTTCATCATTCACAGTCCTTTAAAACCTAGCCAGATTCGTTTTTATCCATGGAAACGTGAGGAGGGTGGCATGCGAGAATCGTTCTCTGCTCTCACACGCTTCCTCATGTTTGTCGCTGCTCTCACCATGTTCCATCAGTCTGGGCTGTTTCTCTGCGGGGACGAAGCTGGTTCGCGCGAACGTGTGCGCTTTACAGACCGAGCGTTGTCTCTTCTGTAGGAACTGATGGTGGTTTGTCTGTAGGAACTGAGGGTGGTTTGTCTGTAGGAACTGATGGTGGTTTGTCTGTAGGAACTGATGGTGGTTTGTCTGTGTTTGGGTCGCGATCGGTTGGGACTCTTATCTCTGTCATATTGTCATGGTTATTTTTTTATCCTTGTTCTTATCAGGAAGTGTAGTGTTGTCAGTTGTCTTTTCCGTTTCTTGTCATTTTGTCTGCTCTCTTCTTCCACATTACTGTCCTCTGTCTGTCCAGAGTTCCGATCAGAACTCTGTTGGACAGTTTGTGCAGTTTGTGGGCATTCTCCCTGCATACTGCACTCAGGGTCTCCTGGTTTGTATCCGTCCTTAAAGCACTGTTTGCATTTAACTGGCTGACACAATCAGATACGCGACACCCTTTAGTGACACATCGCCGACACTCCGATTCTTGCTGTTGTCTGGCGGCAATTTTTTTGCTCTTTATAGTAAAGAGCAGCACGGAAAGGGCCAATTTGTACTAGTTTTTGTAGGGTACAGTGGTACTTTATGAAAATGAATCGTCGGCCCGTTTTCCAGTGGGTTCATTTGTCATTTTGGTCTCTGTCCGTTCTGCGATTAACTTGGAGTGAATCTCCACACCTAGCTGTTCACTGCTTCCAACAATTCATCATCAGAAAAGGACAGAGGAATGTTGCTAATGAATAGTTTTGTTGTTTGTGATGGATTTTTCACTCTGGTCCGTAACTCCACTGACGGGGTCGCGAACCACGAACGGATTTTGGCTTTTCACCTGCACTAGAACTCCCCTCAGTGTAAAACCCTGGACAAGAAGTTTCTGACGGCTGTCAGCCCCCCGGGGGATAAATTCTCCACAGGAGCCGATTCTTTGCGCCCCTTCCATGGAGTTGTATCCGCAGGTCTTTTCCGCAGCAGCACAGATTTCCGATAGTCAACGGTTTTTGATGAAAAGCCGTAGTTGATTGTTAGTAATAAAATACAGGCAAAACACGCTCACCTTCTGATCTTGTAGCCGTTTCTTCAAGTATCCGCTCACACTGTCACACTGCTTAGGGTCTAATTTGATAATCACCATAAAAAAACAAAAAGGACAATAAGGAGAAAGTCACAAAATAACTATTATCATTGAAAAGAAAACCACACTGTAAAGAAATCGACAAATGAGTTTCCACACGAGCCAATACACTGTGTAGAAAAAGAAAAAGCACACGCAAATCGAGAGCTCGTCCAAAACACGTCTTGCTGACTTCAGCGTGAACACTCGTCTCCGGGTGGGAAGTTTGGGATAGAGTTGAAAGTTTAGGGAATAGGGTGGAAGGTTTCGGGATAGCGTGGAGGTTTGGGGGATAGGGTGGGAGGTTTGGAGGGTAGGGTGGAAGGTTTGGGGGGATAGGATGGAAGGTTTGAGGCGGGGGGGGGGGGGGGGGATAGGATGGAAGGTTTGGGGGGATAGGGTGGGAGGTTTGGGAATAGGTTGGGTGGTTTGGGGGTTCTGGTGGAAGGTTTGGGGACAGGATGGAAGGTTCGGGGGACAGGGTTGGAGGTTTGGGTGATAGGGTGGAAGGTTCGGGGGATAGGGTGGAGGTTAGGGGGGAAGGTTTGGAGGATAGGGTGGAAGGTTTGGGGGAAGAGGGTGGAGGATTTGGGGGATAGGGTGGAAGGTTCGGGGGGGTATATATATATAGATAGATAGATAGATAGATAGATAGATAGATAGATACACGCACGCACACGCATACACCCACAAACACACACACACACACACACACACACACACACACACACACACACCACACACACACAAAGAATATGAATAAGTGTCTACAAAAAACGATACATATCATTATATATGATGGTATCTTAGAGTATCCAAAAGTAATTCTAATGATTGCACAGACATCATGGTTACATACTCATAACTGGCTGGGGGTGTTTCTTGTTGTTTCTTTGTTTGGGTTTTTGTTTGGTTTCTTTGTTTGGGGTTTCTTGTTTGTTTCTTTGTTTGGGTTTTTTGTTTCTTTTTTGTTAATGTTTTTTAAGAAGCATATGTTTTCATGTTCACATTCTTTTACTTTCAATTAATTCTTTATACTTATGCCAGTCAGTGTTAGGCTTTACCGTGTTAGAGTTAATATAAGTGATGTGCTTTTTTTTTTCTATTTCATACCTGTCTTTTAATACTTTGATGGACACATGTGCATGAATGATAGAATGATTTGTGAGGTCAAGAAGCAAGTGCTTATGAAATGTGAAAGGTCTTTATCTTGAAGAGTTATCATGAATAATAATACTATTATTATTATTATTGTTATTATTATTATTATTATTATTATTATTATTATCGTTATTACTGTTAATATCATGATGATGATAATGATGATTATTATCATTGTCATTATCATCATCATCGTCAATCTCTTAGTGTTATTATTACTATAGTATGTTGTTATCATTCATATAGTTTTTATTGCCATTTTCGCAACAATACATTGGAACGTCTGAAATATTTCAGAGCGAAAGCCGAACAAGCTCACCTCAGCAGAACTTCTGTTTACACCCCTGTACATGAGTCACGTGCATACACGCACGCTCCCGCACGCACACGTACAGTCATACATATATACGCACGCGCGCGAGGATGAGAGATCAGGGTGAGGGAGACAGAACGAAAGAGAGAGACAGACGGACGGACTGACAGACAGACAGATAGACGGAGAAAACGAGACCGAAAGAGAGACCAAGAGAGGGTGAGATATCAAGAAAGAGGAGAGAGTGAGGGGGGGAGAGAGAGAGAGAGAGAGAGAGAGAGAGGAGAGAGAGAGAGAGAGAGAGAGAGAGAGAAATCAGCAAACTTTTTTTTTTATTTTTTTATTTGCATTCGGGCTGGAACAGCTCAAATGGTAGACGCCGGAATCGTAATCCTGGTGATCCTGGGGCTATGGGTTCGAATCTCCTCAGGGCCGTTTTAGTACAGGATAATTTTTCCCTCTGACTCGATTCTGACTCCATGTCACACACAAAAAAAGTCCTTCGAATGAGACTATAAACCGAACTTCCGTTTCCCTGTGTGTATGCATGCATTACCTCTTTCATGCGCGTTAAATCCCATCACCAGCTTTCGGACGAGAAGGCCCAGTATGGCCGTTGAAAAGATGGCACGTACACACAAAGCATGCACCCTGTGTGGGGGGAAAAAAATGACATGAATTTTTTTTTTAATTGCGAAAATCAGAGGAACTGACATATGACTGAATGACGCTGGAACCAAACTGACTATAGCGCCAGCAGGCAGCTCTGCAGTCGGCTCTACCAGGTAGGCAGCCCGTTGTGTAAACGTGGCGGTTTGTCTAGAGCTTACAGCTTTGTCTCTAACCGGGGATAGCGCAATAATGTAAGCATAGAAATAAGAATGGTAATAAACAAAAAATAACGAGTTTGATAGTATTAATAGACGAAAATAACATCAAAACACTATAGCATGCAAAACAGTCAACTGAAACAGATTTGAGGTGTGAGTACTCAATCCAGGGTTGTTTTAACGGTGTTTGATTGCACAGTCTGAGCTAACACTGGAGGAGAAAAAAGTTCCAGCAGAAGTCATTCTGCTCTCTCTTCCACATTACTGTCCTCTGTCGTCCAGAGTTCCGATCAGAACTCTGTTGGACAGTTTGTGCAGTTTGTGGGCATTCTCCCTGCATACTGCACTCAGGGTCTCCTGGTTTGTATCCGTCCTAAAGCACTGTTTGCATTTAACTGGGCTGACACAATCAGATACGCGACACCCTTTAGTGACACATCGCCGACACTCCGATTCTTGCTGTTGTCTGGCGGCAAGTTTTTGCTCTTTATAGTAAAGAGCAGCACGGAAAGGGCCAATTTGTACTAGTTTTTGTAGGGGTACAGTTGGTACTTTTATGAAAATGAATCGTCGGCCCGTTTTCCAGTGGGTTCATTTGTCATTTTGGTCTCTGTCCCGTTCTGCGATTAACTTGGAGTGAATCTCCACACTAGCTGTTTCACTGCTTCCAACAATTCATCATCAGAAAAGGACAGAGGAATGTTGCTAATGAATAGTTTTGTTGTTTGTGATGGATTTTCACTCTGGTCCGTAACTCCACTGACGGGGTCGCGAACCACGAACGGATTTTGGCTTTTCACCTGCACTAGAACTCCCCTCAGTGTAAAACCCTGGACAAGAAGTTTCTGACGGCTGTCAGCCCTCCGGGGATAAATTCTCCACAGGGAGCCGATTCTTTGCGCCCCTTCCATGGAGTTGTATCCGCAGGTCTTTTCCGCAGCAGCACAGATTTCCGAGGTAGTCAACGGTTTTTGATGAAAAGCCGGTAGTTGATTGTTAGTAATAAATACAGGCAAAACACGCTCACCTTCTGATCTTGTAGCCGTTTCTTCAAGTATCCGCTCACACTGTCACACTGCTTAGGGTCTAATTTTGATAATCACCATAAAAAACAAAAAGGACAATAAGGAGAAAGTCACAAAATAACTATTATCATTGAAAAGAAAACCACACTGTAAAGAAATCGACAAATGAGTTTCCACACGAGCCAATACACTGTGTAGAAAAAGAAAAAGCACACGCAAATCGAGAGCTCGTCCAAAACACGTCTTGCTGACTTCAGCGTGAACACTCGTCTCCGGGTGGGAAGTTTGGGGGATAGAGTTGAAAGTTTAGGGAATAGGGTGGAAGGTTTCGGGGATAGCGTGGGAGGTTTGGGGGATAGGGTGGGAGGTTTGGAGGATAGGGTGGAAGGTTTGGGGGTATAGGATGGAAGGTTTGAGGCGGGGGGGGGGGGGGGGGGATAGGATGGAAGGTTTGGGGGGATAGGGTGGGAGGTTTGGGGAATAGGTTGGGTGGTTTGGGGGTTCTGGTGGAAGGTTTGGGGGACAGGATGGAAGGTTCGGGGGGACAGGGTTGGAGGTTTGGGTGATAGGGTGGAAGGTTCGGGGGGATAGGGTGGGAGGTTAGGGTGGAAGGTTTGGAGGATAGGGTGGAAGGTTTGGGGGAAGAGGGTGGGAGGTTTGGGGATAGGGTGGAAGGTTCGGGGGATATATATATATAGATAGATAGATAGATAGATAGATAGATAGATAGATACACGCACGCACACGCATACACCACAAACACACACACACACACACACACACACCACACACACACACACACACACACACACACAAAGAATATGAATAAGTGTCTACAAAAAACGATACATATCATTATATATTGATGGTATCTTAGAGTATCCAAAAGTAATTCTAATGATTGCACAGACATCATGGTTACATACTCATAACTGGCTGGGGGTGTTTCTTGTTGTTTCTTTGTTTGGGTTTTTTGTTTGTTTCTTTGTTTGGGTTTCTTGTTTGTTTCTTTGTTTGGGTTTTTGTTTCTTTTTTGTTAATGTTTTTTAAGAAGCATATGTTTTCATGTTCACATTCTTTTACTTTCAATTAATTCTTTATACTTATGCCAGTCAGTGTTAGGCTTTACCGTGTTAGAGTTAATATAAGTGATGTGCTTTTTTTTCTATTTCATACCTGTCTTTTAATACTTTGATGGACACATGTGCATGAATGATAGAATGATTTGTGAGGTCAAGAAGCAAGTGCTTATGAAATGTGAAAGGTCTTTATCTTGAAGAGTTATCATGAATAATAATACTATTATTATTATTATTGTTATTATTATTATTATTATTATTATTATTATTATCGTTATTACTGTTAATATCATGATGATGATAATGATGATTATTATCATTGTCATTATCATCATCATCGTCAATCTCATTAGTGTTATTATTACTATAGTATGTTGTTATCATTCATATAGTTTTTATTGCCATTTTCGCAACAATACATTGGAACGTCTGAAATATTTCAGAGCGAAAGCCGAACATGCTCACCTCAGCAGAACTTCTGTTTACACCCCTGTACATGAGTCACGTGCATACACGCACGCTCCCGCACGCACACGTACAGTCATACATATATACGCACGCGCGCGAGGATGAGAGATCAGGGTGAGGAGAGACAGAACGAAAGAGAGAGACAGACGGACGGACTGACAGACAGACAGATAGACGGAGAAAACGAGACCGAAAGAGAGACCAAGAGAGGGTGAGATATCAAGAAAGAGGGAGAGAGTGAGGGGGGAGAGAGAGAGAGAGAGAGAGAGAGAGAGAGAGAGAGAGAGAGAGAGAGAGAGAGAGAGAAATCAGCAAACTTTTTTTTTTATTTTTTTATTTGCATTCGGGGCTGGAACAGCTCAAATGGTAGACGCCGGAATCGTAATCCTGGTGATCCTGGGGCTATGGGTTCGAATCTCCTCAGGGCCGTTTTAGTACAGGATAATTTTTTCCCTCTGACTCGATTCTGACTCCATGTCACACACAAAAAAAGTCCTTCGAATGAGACTATAAACCGAACTTCCTTCCGTGTGTGTATGCATGCATTACCTCTTTCATGCGCGTTAAATCCCATCACCAGCTTTCGGACGAGAAGGCCCAGTATGGCCGTTGGAAAAGATGGCACGTACACACAAAGCATGCACCCTGTGTGGGGGGAAAAAAATGACATGAATTTTTTTTTTTAATTGCGAAAATCAGAGGAACTGACATATGACTGAATGACGCTGGAACCAAACTGACTATAGCGCCAGCAGGCAGCTCTGCAGTCGGCTCTACCCAGGTAGGCAGCCCGTTGTGTAAACGTGGGCGTGTTTGTCTAGAGCTTACAGCTTTGTCTCTAACCGGGATAGGCGCTATAATGTAAGCATAGAAATAAGAATGTTAATAAACAAAAAATAACGAGTTTGATAGTATTAATAGACGAAAATAACATCAAAACACTATAGCATGCAAAACAGTCAACTGAAACAGATTTGGAGGTGTGAGTACTACGATATCCAGGGTTGTTTTAACAGGTGTTTTGATTGCACAGTCTGAGCTAACACTGGGAGGGAGAAAAAAAAAACGTATTCCCAGCAGAAGTCAGCAGACGTGAAAAATTCTTCAACAAGCTTCTCTCGCGGGCACCTGTGCTCTTTGCTATCTGGACTGACGATCTCTCTGTGTCGCTGTACCTGAAAAACGTTGAAATAGTACAACAATACACACACACAAAAAGTTCACTGTACTTCAGTGAGACAGAAGTGACAGAGGAAGACACAGATGGTGAGAGAGAGAGAGAGAGAGAGAGAGAGAGAGAGAGAGAGAAGAGAGAGAGAGAGAGAGAGAGAGAGAGACCGAGAGAGAGAGAGAGAGAGAGAGAGAGAGAGAGAGAGAGACCGAGAGAGAGAGAGCATACCACACACAAACAAGTCCCCCCCCCCCCAAAAAAAAAAAAAAAAAGAAAAAATGACTTCAAGAATAACTGGCGTTTTCGACTTTGAAAGAAGGGAGGAGAAAAAAAAAAAAAGAAGAAGAAAGAAAGAAAAAAAGAGGCCTTCCGCTGCCGTTGGGTTATGAGCGGTAGGCTATTATCGTGGGACTGACAGCCTATCATTAACTCTCTGTGTGTATCCACCAGACCAGAGACTGTCACAGAAACCCCCTGTCACTCCTCCCCCCCCCCACCCACCCCCCACCCCTCAACCACAACTTCCACAAGTCCTCGTTTTCCCCTCGCCCCCCCCCCCCTCCCCCCTCACCCTCCCTCCATCCTTCCTACCATTCACGCCCCCCCCCCCCCCCCTAATCCCCCCACCCCGTCTCTTCTCCTCTCTCTCCCCTCTCTCTCTCTCTCTCCTCTCTCTCTCCTCTCTTCTCTCCCTCCCTCTCTCTCTCTCTCTCTCTCTCTCTCTCTCTCTCTCTCTTCCTCTCTCTCTCTCTCCTCTCTCTCTCTCTCTCTCTCTCTCTCCTCTCTCTCTCTCTCTCTCTCCCCCCACCCTCCACCTCTCTTCCTTGCACACTCTTTCGTCGGTCGTGTCTATGTCTGTCAACAAAGGATCTCTTTATTCTCGTTTCAAGTCAGGTTGGTTTTTTTGTCAAAAGGCCATGCTCGTGGCGTAACTCCCAACAACCGAACCCAGCCCATCAGGTAAGGGGAGGGAAGGGGAGGGGAGGGGAGGTGCATGTTGACGGTGGAGGTGGGGGGGGGAGAGAAGGGGGAAGGAGGGGAGGGAGGGGGAAGGAGGGGCGTGATTTGTAAGGAAAATTCACTGCCATGGGATAGGACAGGGCAAGGGAGAGAGAGATAGAGACACAGAGAGAGAAAGAGAGAGAGAGAGAGGAGGTGGGAGGTTGAAGAGGGGGGGGGGCGGGAGGCAGGGGGGGGGAGGAGAGGAGAGATGGTAAAAGCAAGGGCCGGCAGGAAAAGGAGACAGGCAAGATTGGGGGTGGGGGAGGGGGGGGAGGCTGGGAGGGGTCGTGATGATCAAAGTGCCTCGTGTTATGTGATGATACGTTAGTGATGGCGGAGATGGCGGCACGTATGTGTGTGTGTGTGTGTGTGTGTGTGTGTGGACGTGAAGCATGTACCAAATCCACAGCGGGACCCTCCACAATCTGAAATCACATCGTGAAGAACTCCGCAGTTCGGATCAGGTAACGAACCTTCTCTGCGCCATCGTTGTCACGTGACAGTAGGGCGGAGGAACACCTTGACGGACGCTTGGATGTCAGTCAGACATCTTCAAGGCAGCTTGGATGTCAGTCAGACATCTTCAAGGCAGCTTGGATGTCAGTCAGACATCTTCAAGGCAGCTTGGATATCAGTCAGAATATCTTCAAGGCAGTTTGGATATCAGTCAGACATCTTCAAGGCAGCTTGGATATCAGTCAGAATATCTTCAAGGCAGCTTGGATATCAGTCAGACATCTTCAAGGCAGCTTGGATGTCAGTCAGACATCTTCAAGGCAGCTTGGATGCCAGTCAGACATCTTCAAGGCAGCTTGGATATCAGTCAGACATCTTCAAGGCAGCCCCTCTGTCCTGAATCACGCGCAAAAGGAGAGGGGTAATGTAACCAGTTTCAGTCGTTATGTTGTCCATGAAGAATTTTTTTTTTTCTTTTTTCTTTTCTTTTTTTTCCTAAGACTGCTTCAGACACGGTCTCCCCTCTCTTCTGTACGTGTAGAATGGTGTGGGACAGCTTTATTGGTTGATGTACATGTAGAATGGTGTGGACAGCTTTAACCACTGTGGCTCATGGTTAAAGCGCGAGTCATTAAGTAAAAATGACATGTCCAGAGGTCATGGGTTCGAATCCCAGCCATGGCTCGTCCCAAGATGGGGGAAAAAAAAGGAGCAGCAGAGGGACATCCGAGTCATAAACCCGGGGTGTGGCCCAACCCCCCAAAGAGTGTCAGAGATAAGGCCGAAACACTTGCTTGAAGGGGCTTCTCTTCTGAGGACTCTCTGCTGCCACGCTCTCCCACAGATTTCTTTCTACTGATGCATGGGTAAACCATTGACTTCCGGAATAGGCCGGAGGACGTCCGGGAAAGACCGAGGACACTGGGAAAGACCAGAACCAAGGGCTCTGTGGGCTGGCTCCCCACTTTGCCTTAAACATGTGGCTACTAAAAAAAAAGAAAAGATGCTCCCAGGATTCACCAAAAGGGGGAGAAATGATGAATCCATCGGTGCTCAACCAATCACGACTGCAAATCCCAAGGGACTATGAACATGGACCAAAGGGAATATCCATGTGTCTGTGGGAAAGCGTTTCGCTACCACCCGTGGCATGAAGATCCACAGGACAAAGATGGGATGTGTGAAGACTCATCTGAATGAGCAGCAGCGCACTGCATCAGCAGATAAGACGTCGGAAGACCAAGGCCAGGATTTAAACCACAGTGCCAAGGACATCCACGCTGTTGGTTCGGATGAGGAATTTGCACAGGCCCTCGATGCCAGGCGCCTAACTCAACCTGCCACGAGCAAACGAAACTGAAGATTGGGAGAAACGGGATGCAAAAATCGTCCAAAGACTCGATGCACTGATAGGAAAAGCACCCGGAACACAAACTAGCCACATAGGGGGACATTGTGTATGCCACATGTAGAGACGCCTATGGAGTAAAACTACCCAAAGAAAAAACACCTCCAAAGAAATCCAGACGCCAAGAAAAGATGGACAAGATCAGAGTCCAAAAGAACAACCTCAAGAAACAAATGAAGACCGCACTGCCACTGAAAAACAAGGCTTGGAAAAACGTGGAAGACCTGAAAGAAAAACACAGCGCCCTCAGCAAAGGGGAATCTGCGAGAAGAAGGAAGAGCAAAAAGAAAAGACACAAGAGCGCTTCTTCAGAGACCCCTTCCAGTTTGCCAGAACACTTTTTGAGCACCAAAATCTGGGACCCTAATGTGGACAAAGGAGTTCTTGACACATCTAGGAAAACATACTCTGACTCACAGAGCAAAGCACCACTCGACATTCAAGGTCTGGTGTGGCCAACCAACCCTGAGGAACAGTTCAATGGCAAGCCTCCAACATTGGCGGAAATCAAAGTGGTCGACAAAGCCAGAGCCAAATCATCACCAGGCCAAACGAAATACCTTACCAGCTTTACAAGAAATTCCCAAGGTGCTGGAGTGGCTCCACAGGCTGCTGCATCGGCTTGGAGAAACCAGAAGATCAGCGCCAGGGGATGACGGCAGATGGTGTGTACATCCCCAAAGAGCAAAACTCAAGTGACATCAGCCAGTTCGGGCCAATATCACTACGAACGTCGAAGGGAAAATCTTCTTCTCTGTCATGGCAGCAAGGCTGACCAAGTACCTGATGGAAAACAAGTACTGGATGTGTCAGTCCAGAAAGGTGCATCCCAGGCGGGCTGGCTGTGTAGAACACGCCACAATGATCGGGACGCAATCCAAAAAGCGAAAACAGAAAAGAGAGACCTGGACGTAGTGTGGCTTGATCTGGCAAACCATATGGATCTGTGCCCCATGAGATGATACAGTTGGCTCTTGAGATGTACCATGTGCCAAAGAACATCCGCGACATGCTCAAGAAGTACTTCAATGGCTTCTCAATGCGGGTTTTCTACCAAGGGGTACACAACTGATTGGATCAACTTGGAAGTGGGGAAATTTCAATGGGCTGTGCAATTTCCCCGATACTGTTCGTGCTGGCAATGGAACTCATCTTGAAAGCAGCAACAAACAACGCGAGACAAACAGACCTTGGCGATGGATACAAGATGCCTCCTCTCAAGGCCTTCATGATGACACTACAGTGATTTCATCCAGAGAAGACGAGACACGTCATGTGCTGGAGAGGCTGGACGACATAGTTGCCTCATCCAGAATGAAGTTCAAGCCAAAGAAATCACGGAGTCTCTCACTGAGGAAAGGAAAAGTGGCCGAATCTGTGGTCTCAGTGTTGCCAACCAGGCCATTCCAACAGTCACAGAAGAACCAGTCCAAGAGCCTTGGAAGATGGTATGATGATACGCTGAAAGACACACAAAGAGCAAAAGAAAACCAAGCAGATGGCGGAAGAAGCTTGGAACCATTGACCAGTGTGGGCTCCCTGGCAAATACAAGGTCTGGTGTCTGCAGTTCATGCTGATACCAAAGCCCCCTATGGCCTCTGATGATATACGACATCTGCACCAGCACAGTGGAGGCAATGGAAGCCAAAATCAACAAGTTCACAAGGAAATGGCTTGGTGTCCCACCCTGTCTGACTGACATCGCGCTGTAAATGTCGCCAAGCAAAGCTCAAACTACCACTGAAATCCATCCTGGAGGAATACAAAGCAGGGAAGATCAGACTTCAAAGCATGCTGGAGGACTCAGGAGACAAGGGGTAGAAAGCAATCAAGCCCCAGCTGAAGACAGGCAGAAAATGGAAAGTTCAAGAGGCGATGGATTCTGCAAAAGAAAGTCTCAAGATCAGAGAAATAACAGGGCACACACAGACCAACAGACAAGGACTGGGTGACCAAAACTGAATGGTGGTCAAAGGCCAAAGGAAAAGCCAAAAGAGACATGATGATCCAGGAGATGAGAAAAGAAGAAGACCAAAAAAGACTCCAAAAAGCAGTCCAGCAGAGCCAGCAAGGGCAATGGACAACGTGGGAGAATGCACTCCAAAGAAGTCTAACTTGGAATGACATTTGGCACATGCCCCTCTCAGGATCAGCTTCATTCTCAGATCTGCATATGACCTTCTGCCCTCAAATGCAAACCTGGTGAAGTGGGGGAAAACAGACGATCCTGCATGCCCCCTCTGCCATGAAAAACAAACAGTGGAGCATGTCCTAAGCTCATGTAAAGTAGCCCTGCTCAAGGAAGGACACATGGAGGCACAACCAAGTGCTCAAAGAGATTGTACAAGTAGTCTGGGCTAGTACCAACACCACAAAAGGAGAATCAGGACTCCAAAAGCACCCGCAACATTCTTCACGGCAGGAGGCAGCAAATCATGGCCAAGAACAACAGTGCCACTCGAAACATGCAGGCAGAGTCTGCTGGATGGGCAGATGACTGGGAGTGCACTGCAGACCTCCCAGAATGGAAGAGTCACCCAGAGATCATCAGCAAGAGTGGCATGAGACCAGACATAGTAGTCCACTCTAAGTCAACCAAGCAGCTGATCATGATCGAGCTCACGGTGCCATATGAGAACAGAATGGAGGCAGCTCAAATCTACAAGACTGAAAAGTATGCTGATCTGGCAAACAGCCTGAGGAGAGAAGGCTATCAGGTCAAAGTCCTCACTGCAGAAATTGGAGCTAGGGATTTGTAGGAACGTCTGCATACAGCCTCATGAAAAAGCTCTCAGTTGCAGGAAGGAAAAAACAGAGCCCTGAAAGCAATGGCAGAAGCGGCAGAGAGGTGTTCAAGCGGATCTGTCAAGGGGGAACAAAAGTGAACTTCATAAGGCTTAATTTCCCTACAAATATCAGGTGTCCCTGTGGCTCAGTGGTTAAAGCGCGAGTCCATTAAGTAAAAATGAGCATGTCCAAGGGTCATGGTTCGAATCCCAGCCATGGCTCGTCCCAAGATGGGGAAAAAAAAGGAGCAGCAGAGGACATCCGGAGTCATGAACCGGTGTGGCCCAACCCCCCTAGAGTGTCAGAGATAAGGGCCGAAACACTTGCTTGAAGGGGCTTCTCTTCTGAGGACTCTCTGCTGCCACGCTCTCCACGAGTTTCTTTCTATTGGGTTGATGTACGTGTAAATGGTTGGGACAGCTTTAAATTGGTTGATGTACATGTAGAATGGTATGGGACAGCTTCATTGTTGATGTACATGTAAAGGTGTGGACAGCTTCATTGGGTTGATGTACATGTAAATGGTGTGGGACAGCTTTATTGGGTTGATGTACGTGTAAATGTGTGGGACAGCTTTATTGGGTTGATGTACATGTAAATGGTGTGAGACAGCTTCATTGGGTTGATGTACATGTAGAATGGTGTGGGACAGCTTCATTGTTGATGTACATGTAGAATGGTTGGGACAGCTTCATTGGGTTGATGTACGTGTAGAATGGTGTGGACAGCTTCATTGGGTTGATGTACGTGTAGAATGGTGTGGGACAGCTTCATTGGTTGATGTACATGTAGAATGGTGTGGGACAGCTCATTGGGTTGATGTACATGTAGAAATGGTGTGGACAGCTTCATTGGTTGATGTACATGTAGAATGGTGTGGGACAGCTTATTGGGTTGATGTACTTGTAGAATGGTGTGGGAACAGCTTATTGGTTGATGTACTGTAGAATGGTGTGGGACAGCTTTATTGGTTGATGTACGTAGAATGGTGTGGACAGCTTTATTGGGTTGATGTACATGTAGAATGGTGTGGGACAGCTTTATTGGGTTGATGTACGTGTAGAATGGTGTGGGACAGCTTTATTGGGTTGATGTACTTGTAGAATGGTGTGGGACAGCTTCATTGGTTGATGTACGTGTAGAATGGTGTGGGACAGCTTCATTGGGTTGATGTACGTGTAGAATAGTGTGGGACAGCTTCATTGGTTGATGTACATGTAGAATGGTGGGACAGCTTCATTGGGTTGATGTACATGTAGAATGGTGTGGGACAGCTTTATTGGGTTGATGTACATGTAGAAATGGTGTGGACAGCTTTATTGGTTGATGTACATGTAGAATGGTGTGGACAGCTTATTGGGTTGATGTACATGTAGAATGGTGGGGACAGCTTCATTGGTTGAGTGTACTTGTAAATGGTGTGGGACAGCTTATTGGGTTGATGTACTTGTAGAATGGTGTGGGACAGCTTTATTGGTTGATGTACATGTAGAATTGTGTGGGACAGCTTTATTGGGTTGATGTACGTGTAGAATGGTGTGGGACAGCTTTATTGGGTTGATGTACATGTAGAATGGTGTGGGACAGCTTTATTGGGTTGATGTACGTGTAAATGGTGTGGGACAGCTTTATTGGTTGATGTACTTGTAGAATCGTGTGGGACAGCTTTATTGGGTTGATGTACTTGTAGAATGGTGTGTGGACAGCTTTTATTGGGTTGATGTACTTGTAGAATGGTGTGGACAGCTTCATGGGTTGACGTTCTTCACACTGAATTCAGGACAAATGGGTGCTTCTGAAATGTACATGGTGGGAGGGGAGGAGAGAGAGAGGGTGGTGGGGGAGGACAGCCTTGCATACTCCCATTGTTGGTTGGAAGATGTTTCCGATGCTAGAATTCTTGTAGGGTGCAGTTATGGCGTTGCGAGTGTATGTCCTGTCGTCAAATGCTGTCAGAACATCGGAGGGGCTGGCAACGTTTCCGTGAATTAGAAACAGGTGTTTTTTGTTTTTGTTTTGTTTTGTTTGTTTGTTTTGCTGGGGGGGGGGGGGGGTTCATCGCCACCCTGGCATCACTTAGTTCCTCTCACTCCCCCCCTCCCCCTTCCCCCCTCCCCCTTCCCCCTCCCCCCCCTTCCCTCCGCCCCCGCCCCACTCCCACCTCATGATCCGCTCTCTGTTACCAAAGGAAAGAACACTCTGCTCCCACGCTGACCCTTGACCTCACGGCAAAGAGGCAGCACACGGGTGACCATTCTGACAGCTTTGCCCACGAGGTCAAAAAGCGTTACTATTTTTTTTTTTTTGGTGTACGGCAAAGATGATTGCTGAACATAATTAGAAAGGAGTTTTTCTCCTTTGAACTCTAGCCTTTATTTGAATTCTACACCCCTAAAGGCGGCATTTTCTCTGGTTTCTGTCCGAGATAGATGGATTTTGAGTGAATAATCTGGTGGCATTTCTCTGGTTTCTGTCCGAGATGAGATGGATTTGAGTGGAATAATCTGGGTGGCATTTCTCTGTTTCTGTCCGAGATGAGATGGATGTTGAGTGGAATAATCTGAATCAGAGAGCCAGATTGACACTGTCCGGATTTTTCCTTCTTTTTTTTTCTTTTTTTTTTTTTTTTTGGTCTGGCTCTTTTTCATTGTGAATAGTAGCATATGCTTGACAACCTGAGTCGCCGATTTCTGTAAACTTATTTTCGTGTTTTTTTTTCGGGATTTTATTTCTTTTCATTCCTTTCTCCCCCCAATGACTGGAAGAGCCAGTGCAACTCACCTCGTGCACTGTGCACGACTGAAGAGCCAGTGCAACTCACCTCGTGCACTGTGCACGACTGGAAGAGCCAGTGCAACTCACCCTGTGCACTGTGCACAGGTTTTGTTGTGGAGCGCGAAGTGTCGTCTGTTCCCTCCGACGATAGTAAGGGAAGCACTCTGCTTGGCTGTTCTTTTTTGTGTTAGAAAAAAAAAAATCAGGAAAAAATTTTTTATCGTAAGTCTTGCGGCCCACCACGAGGAAAAAAAAAAACCAAACACACACACACACACACGACCAGACGGAGAGGAAGAAAATGTGATGCACATCATCAAACGGAACAACGGTTGTTCCCCAGTTATTCAGTATTGACAGCGTCTACGTTTTCTTCTTCTTGCACAATACATTGCAAACTTTTTTTTTCTCTCTCGACATTTTGCAAAGACATTGACATTTCCAAGGCCTCTGGGTGTATCACTGTGTGAGTTCCGCTGCAATCCAGTGCTTTTGAAATCAAGGGGTTTAGACTTGGCTACAAGCTTTTTTTGTGTGTGTGATCCAGTCCGTTTGAGAATAATAATAATAATGAGGACATTTTCTGCAGCGTCCATCCTAACAACGTAGGCTACAGGGGCATTACAAGTTTTAACAAATCAAGATCTGAAATACACGCTTTTTCTGTTATTGTCGTTGTCGTTATTATAATTATCATTATTCTTGTTGTTGTTGTTGCTGTTGTTGTCAGCCACTTGAAAAAAAAAAAGTGACTTTCATCTTCCTTGTGTTGAACGAGGCTACTATCAAAATTTGATGGTCCTGATTGCGTGTTACAAAAATCCAAGGCCTCCTTGAAGTCGATGGATTGGTGGCTATATGAAAGAAAGAAAACAAGAAAAGAAAACACGCTGGTGCTCAATGCGTATCTAACATCGAACATCTGTTCAGACTGTCGTTGTTGTCTGCTTGACTCCTGCCTCTTCACCCGGGATTATCAGTCTCACAGTGTCATTTATGGGAGAGGAGAGAAGAAAAAAAAAAGAACTGTAATATGAGGTGACACCAGAACTTCTCTATTGTTTTGGCCACAGCAGTGCAAAAGAAAATCTCAAATGAGGCAGTATATCACAATATATCATGTCATATCTGTTAGGTGAGGAGACAGTCCTATATCATGTCATAGGGGACAGTGCTATATCATGTCATAGGGACAGTGCTATATCATGTCATAGGGGACAGTCCTATATCATGTCATAGGGGACAGTCTATATCATGTCATAGGGGACAGTCCTATATCATGTCATAGGGACAGTCCTATATCATGTCATAGGGGGCAGTCCTATGTCATGTCATAGGGGCAGTCATATGTCATGTCATAGGGACAGTCCTATATCATATCATAGGGACAGTCCTATATCATGTCATAGGAGACAGTCCTACATCATATCATAGGGGACAGTCCTATATCATGTCATAGGGGACAGTCCTATATCATATCATAGGGGGCAGTCCTATATCATGTCATAGGGGACAGTCCTATATCATGTCATAGGGGACAGTCCTATATCATGTCATGTCTGCTATGAGGCAGGGAACAGTCCTATATCATGTCATAGGGACAGTCCTATGTCATGTCATAGGGGACAGTCCTATATCATGTCATAGGGGCAGTCCTATATCATGTCATAGGGGACAGTCCTATGTCATGTCATAGGGACAGTCCTATATCATGTCATAGGGGCAGTCCTATATCATGTCATAGGGACAGTCCTATATCATGCCATAGGGGGCAGTCCTATATCATGTCATAGGTGACAGTCCTATATCATGTCATAGGGACAGTCCTATATCATGTCATAGGGACAGTCCTATATCATGTCATAGGGGACAGTCCTATATCATGTCATAGGGGACAGTCCTATATCATGTCATAGGGACAGTCCTATGTCATGTCATAGGGACAGTCAATGTCATGTCATAGGGACAGTCAGATGTCATGTTATATCTGCTATGAGGCAGGAGACGGTCATATGTCATGTCATGTCTACCAGGTGAGGAGACAGTCATATGTCATGTCATGTCTACCATGTGAGGAGACAGTCATATATCATGTCATAGGGGACAGTCCTATATCATGTCATAGGGGACAGTCCTATGTCATGTCATAGGGGACAGTCCTATGTCATGTCATAGGACAGTCAGATGTCATGTCATAGGGACAGTCATATGTCATGTCATAGGGGACAGTCATATGTCATGTCATGTCTACCAGGTGATGAGACAGTCATATATCATGTTATAGGGGACAGTCATATATCATGTTATAGGGGACAGTCATATGTCATGTCATAGGGGACAGTCATATGTCATGTCATAGGGGGCAGTCATATGTCATGTCATAGGGGACAGTCCTATGTCATGTCATAGGGGGCAGTCATATGTCATGTCATAGGGACAGTCATATGTCATGTCATATCTGCAAGGCCATTAGCTGTCGTAAGCAGCATTTGTTCAGAGTTTTATGGCGTGTATTTATTTCATGATGGGAGCAAGAGTTACCCTACTTGTTTTCTGTGTACATATCAGGATAAGCTATCCATCTCCAACTGACCTCAAAGAGAGAAAAATCGTAATACAGTCCTCACCACCAAGGAAAAAAAAAAAACTTTCATCATACAGGTTACATTATCGAAGTTTAGCGTTGAATGTTTTGAAGGAGAAAAGGATTAGCCATAAGTTGTATAAGCAGTGACCGCTTCGTGAAGATAAGACACGGTACAGGGTAGGATTTGTTTTTTTTTAAACAAGTTATCTCAATTCCTATCCTTCGCCTAATCCCCCACCCCCACCCACCCCCCTTTCATTCCCTGCCCCTCGGCTAATGGGTCTTGAGAGCTGTTATCTGTCGCATATGACTAGAACAGGAAGCACAGTATTACATACACGGAGAAGATCCTATGGCAAAGCATTTCTGCCTGGTAACACAAAAGCAAAAAAAACGCACGCACGCATGCACTCGCACCACACACACACACACACACACACACACACACACACACACACACACACACACACACACACACTGTGTATGCTCTCAATGTACCTGAGAAACTCACATGTGTCCGCAGAGTAAGTGTGTTTAATCAACCCGTTAGTGCGTGCATGCGTTTGTTTGTGTGTGCGTGTTCGGTTTGTGTGTGTGCGTGCGTGCGTGTGTGTGTGTCTGTGTGTGTGTGTGTGTGTGTGTGTGTGTGTGGTGTGGTGTGTGTGTGTGTGTGTGTGTGTGTGTGTTCGCGCATATGTGTATGTGTGTGAGGGGAGAGAGAGAGAAGAGAGAGAGAGAGAGAGAGAGAGAGAGAGAGAGAGAGAATCTTTACGTTGTATTTTTTTTCGGCAAGTTCATGCCCTAAATTTGGAGGAGCAATAAATATCGAGAAGACCATTCTATTAATCCCGATTTAAAATGCCACCGGATGGTAATGGCCGGAGATTTGTAATGTAAATGTTCAGCTCTATCTTTTAATGACGTCAAACTCAGTTTACGTGTGATCAGTTACTGTTATCGTTTAACACGCTAACAAATGACAGATTGAATGACACTGTGTGCAAATGGTGTAACAAACGGTAAGTTCCATTCTGTTGTTACAAGAATCATACTCCTGTTACTAGACACCCCCGTAGGCTGAACGCTGACTGAAATGAATGATTTGCAGTAAAAGTTGATCTCTTGTTGAATCGACTCGAACAAAGAAAGCTTTTTTTTTTTCTTTTTTTCTTTTTTTTTTTTTTGTCCCGTCCCTGTGCCACCTCAGTGGCATGGCCCCCACGCCGTTCATTTCAATCCGAATCCCCCGTCCACAGCCACAGCCCGGCCCGCCGCAGCCCCAGCACCGGCAATCCACAGGGAGCAGTCAATGTCAAGTCGTCAAGAGGCAACCCACCGGAGGAGACACTGCTCTGCTGTCGAGACACTTCGATGGTGTTCAGTGGTGCCTGTTCTGATCCAGTAAAGAACAGAGGAAAACGTGACTCTGGTAACATGTTAAAAAGTCTTTAATTACAGTCGATGATTCACAAATTAACACTCGGTGACTATTGCAAGACCCCTCCTCCCCCCCCCCCCCCCCCCCCCCCCCCCCCCCCCCCTCTAAAATGTGTCCTTCTCAAACTCTGTGTCCTTCAGTTTCAATTCTTTGTCTTCGCGTGCATCTTCCCGCAATATTTTAATTACATCATCATATTGAATTTTAATTAACATGGAGCGAGAGAGCCAGTCATTAAAGATAGAGTAGTCTAAAGCGTTTCAGTCTCATGGCGTGGCACAGCCCATCAAAATGCTCGGAACATTCCAGAAACAGTTTCTGGAAGATTCTGGCACTTTCTGCTATAATCTGGTAGGCCTACTTTAAAGAGAACTCCGATATCATAGCGCAATTTGTGCATGCGTCATTCCGTAAATAAAACGTCACATGAAACTGATCCCGTACAAAGCGAAATCCAAGGCATGTAGATCTAGACTGAGTGATGATAATCGTAAGAGAAGTCGAACTGTTTATAACATCAAAATCAGACCATTCGTTGTGATTCCGACACAGGAGAGTCACAGGTTTGAATTAATGTATTGCTAAACATGATTTTGAAGAGAAGACATATGTATCAAGTCTTGCTCATCGCAGCAAAGCAAAGCTGTATGAGTTTATTTGGTGATCAGGACAACCGAACCTCCGTTAAAGCAGCGAATAAAGCAGTGTTGCATGTTTCATCACCAGCAAATCTTTACAAAACTCACGAACAAATCTTTACAAAACTCACGAACAAATCTTTACAAAACTTGCACAAATGCATCATGAATAGCACAATGGTGCCGCGCAAATGGCGAGAAAATAGCGAGAAAATCTAAAAATAAATGGATGAAATAAAACGGTACTCATTTGAAAGACATTGACATGAACATGGCGACTGTCAGTCAAGGAAATGCGGAACTGAGAGAGCAAAGCGTGTTTCTGAACTAGATCACTGGCTCCATACATGCCTTTTTCACCCCACCACGCTATCGGAGCCCTTCCCTTCCTTTTTTTTTTTTTTTCTCCACTCATATTTCAATCGCCAGCCTTCCACTCCCAACCACCACCCCACCACCACCACCACCCTCTCCCCCTTTCCTCTCCTCCATGTCTTCCCCTCTTACCCAGCCCCCCCCCCTCCCCCCCCCCCACCACCACCACCCCACAAAAAAAAAAAAATCAACAACAACAACAAATCCCAGCTGTATGCACTGACTTGTCATGTCCATGGCATTTCACTCCGTCAGCAAGCCACGCTGTGTGCCATCATGCCAGGTTTTTTGTCATGTAAAGCAGATGTGCGGCGTGTGCGTCTCTTTTCTTCAACATTAATTGGTCCCACCCACGCTTTACCCTTCATGTTCCTGTGGTATGATGGCATTCATTACGTCTGAGTCAAAACTCGTAGATTGCCTTCTCTCTCTCTCTCTCTCTCTCTCTCTCTCTCTCTCTCCCTCCCCCCCCCCCCCCCCCTCGTGTGTGTGTATTGAAGTTATCATCGTTATTATACATGTATCATATATAAATATCGCAGGCTGTTGATTGATTTATGTTGCTTCTTCGTTCTTTTAGGTGGGATCCTGAAGAATAGGCTCAAATTGATGATGATTGTTCCGTTGTTGTTTGTTGTTGTTTGGTTTGGTTTGTTTCTTCTTTTTTTTTTTCTTTTTTTCTTTTTTTTCTTTTTTTGTTGAAAAGGGGGTGGGTGGGTGGGGAGGTACTGAGTTTTTTTTATTTGTTTGTTGTTGTTGTTTTGCTCCTCATTTTGTCTGTGTCATTTTCTCTCTATCCTTTATTCAGCTGTGCTTTAGATGCCGCGGTTGTGTGTCCCTGATGATGCTGAGAACACGACCGGTTTGTTACGGGACGAGAGAGTTGGGAGGTGAGGGGGTGGGGGGGAGGTAATTGAGCGGTGGTGGTGTATCTATGGTCAGCTTCATGTGGCCGTGTGATCTCTTTTATCTATCTTCTCGCCAAGTGTTCATGGTCAATCTGACTTCGTCCCCTCGTCCTCACCCCCTCCCCCTCCCACAGCTCCGCCTCCCCTTCCCATCTCCTACACAATCAATCTTCTTCCTTCCCTTTCTTCCATGCCTCCCTTTCCTTTGTGGACGTGTATATATATATATATATATATATATATATATATATATATATATATATATATATATATAATATATATATATATATATATATTTAGAGAGAGGGAGAGAGAGAGAGAGATAGGGCCACGCTTCTTTGCGGCTGTTGGTTACTCTTCTCACCTTCCTCCCAAAGCTGAATGGCGAGAAAGGATCAGAGAGAATGAGAGAATGGTACAGAGTGGTGGAGATGGGGAAGGAGTGAGAGAGGAGGAGGAGGAGGAGGAGGGATGGAACAAAGGAGAGGGAGAGGGGGATAGAGAAGAAGAGGCGCGCACAGAGAGAGAGAGAGAGAGAGAGAGAGAGAGAGAGAGAGAAAGAGAGAGCCAGAGAGAGAGGGGCAGAGGGGGGGGAGAGAGAGAGAGAGACAGAAGGGCAGAAAAGGAGGGAGAGGGGCAGAGAAAGAGAGAGGAGAGAAGGACAGAGAAGGAGAGAGAGGAGAGGACAGAGAAAGAGAGAGGAGACAAGGACAGAGAAGGAGAGAGAGGGGCAGAGAAAGAGAGAGAGGAGGAGAGAGAAGGAGAGAGAGGGGCAGAGAAAGAGAGAGGAGAGAAGGACAGAGAAGAAGAGAGAGGGGCAGAGAAAGAGAGAGGAGAGAAGGACAGAGAAGAAGAGAGAGGGGCAGAAAAAGAGAGAGAAGAGAAGGACAGAGAAGGGGGAGAGAGAGAGAGGACAGAAAAGGAGGGAGAGGGGCAGAGAAAGAGAGAGGAGAGAAGGCCAGAGAAGGAGAGAGGGGCAGAGAAAGAGAGAGGAGAGAAGGAGAGAGAGGGCAGAGAAAGAGAGAGGAGAGAAGGAGAGAGAGGGCAGAGAAAGAGAGAGGAGAGAAGGACAGAGAAGGAGAGAGAGGGCAGACAGAAGGACAAAGAGAGAGTGGGGCAGAGAGAGAGAGAGGAATCAAGGGTGGGGGTTCGTATCCCCTGTGGACATGGCGAACAGTGCGAAGTGAGCGTTTTTGTTCTCTCGTGCCCACCGCCATCACCACTTACTTCCCCCACCCCCACCTCCCCCACGTGTTCCCCCCACCCGCACCCCGGCTCCACAACTGTTTAGCTGGTGTGTTTGGTAAACAAAGAAGGAGAAAAGATACTCTTTATCTCTTCCCACTCCTGTTCCCCACACCACACCAGCACACCGAACTCTGGGTACAAGCCAAACAAATCTGACAAAGAAATGTTCCTTGATGGGTCTTGAACCTACAAGCTCTCAACCCACCAGCTTGCACCATTAACCGCTGCACCACGACGGCTTATAATCCTTTCATAGACATGACTCCGATGAGGTTGTGGGTTGCGATATCCTCCATGTGATTTGACATCAGCTTTCGTGGCACGAGCAACGCGAACCTGTTCTAATAAACATTAACCCCGTAGAAGTTGAAGTCAAAAATATTATGATCTTATGTTTTAATCGGGCATCTTACACGGTCATTCAAACGTCTAAAGTGTCGTTTTACAAGCCATTTTATACTTTCAATAAAGTGCTTTAAGTACGGTTTTATGTTTTAAAGAGCATATTACACTGTCCGTAAAGTACTTGCAGGTCAATTTTATGTTTTTTAGGGTATTGACATTGTCACAACGCTGTCCATTAAGTGCTTGGAGAGGGATTTTATGTGTTAAAGGACATTTACACTGCTCGTAAAGTGCTTGGATTTTCGGTTTGATATTTTAAGCAGATTTCCACAAACAGCCTGAAATAAGGTTTATGTTTGAAGGGTCATTTTACACTGTCCACAAACAGCCTGAAATAAGGTTTATGTTTAAAAGGTCGTTTTAGTCTGTTGCTAACGTGTGCTTGAAGTGCACGGCTATACTTTGAGGAACATTTACACATTCGATATATTTGCTTATTATGCGATTTTGTCTTAAAAGGGCGTTGTACGCTTTCTGTCAGTCAACATGCGAGTCGCTCACTATGATTATGACAACCAGTGGATCACAAGGGAAGAAAAGAAGACTGAAGTGGTATACATACAAGCGACACAACATCGAGCAGACACTGACAAGACCATGTCTCACAGGGACAACACATGAAGTGGTATATATAGAGAAATGACACAACATCGAGCAGACACTGACAAGACCATGTCTCACAGAGAAGAGACAAGGGAGACAATGCTTGAGGAGAAGAGACAAGGAGACAAAAACAGACATGGACAGACAACTCTGATGAATGAATCACTACACCGCAAAAGGTTTCGCGCAGCCCAGGCCCTTTAGGCCACAAAATGTCAGAGGTAGGAGAGACATCTGGTGCAGCGCTTATCATTGCAGCGCCCCCTACAGCCCCGCTAGTCTCCCTGGATCAGATCAGTGAAGAGCGCCCTCTGTCGATAAGTTGTTTGAAGTTGGAGTTGGATGGTTGTAAAGGGCAAATTTTATACCGCTGATAAACTGCTTGACGTTTGGAGGAACACCGGATCTCTCCGCTGTTTTGGAGAATACTAGACGTGGTGGGTTTGTGTGTGTGTGTGTGTGTGTGTGTGGGGGGGGGGTTAATCCTTCATTATTTGTGTGTCATCGCTTTGTCTGTATGTCCCCTGTGTGTGTGTCACCTGCTTGTGTCACTCGCGTTTTGTCTATGTCGACTGTTTGGGTGTGCTCTGTTTGTGTGTCGCCAGATGTTTGTCTGTGTTTGTTTACATGTCGTCTGTCTGTGTCTCCTGTTTTGTTTTGTTTTTCTATCTGTCATCTGTGTGTCTGTGTTATCTGTCTGTGTGTCACTTGTTTGTGTGTTGTCTGTGTGTCGCCTATCTGTGTATCACTTGTCTGTCTGTGTGTCACGTGTTTGTTTGTGTGGTGTCTGTCTGTGTGTTACTTGTTTGTTTGTGTGTTGCGGACGGGTTTTGGGAGAGAGAGAGAGAGAGAGAGAGAGAGAGAGAGAGAGAGAGAGAGAGAGAGAGTACTTAAGATTGTTCTTTTCTTTTCTTTTCGTGTTTCCTGATTATAGCCCAGTCAATTTGCACAAGAGAGACAGGAGAGAGACAGGACGCGACCCGCTGACTGGGGTCAGCCTGTTTTCAAACGGACTGATTAGGAGCATACCTGCATAAGCCATGTGGAGTCCACCAGGACGCCCTGCAATTCTCAAAACCACGAGGCAGGCGCCATCCCCCCCCCCCCCCCCCCCCCCCCAATCCCCCTTCTCTCTCTCTTACTCTCTCCCTCTGTCTGTGTGTGTGTGTGTCTCTTTCCCGTTCGCTCGCTCGCTTGCTCGCTCCTCCTCTCTCTCTCTCTCTCTCTCTCTCCTCTCTCTCTCTCCTCTCTCTCTCTCTCTCTCTCTCTCCTCTCCTCTCTCTCTCTCTCTACCCTCTCCCCTCTCTTCTGTCTCTCTCTCTCTCTCTCTCCTCTCTCTCTCCTCTCCTTCCTCCTCTCTCTCTCTCTCTCTCTCTCTCTGTCTCTCTTCTCTCTCTCGCAAGCTCCCTTCCTCCCTCCCTCTCACTCTCTCTCTCTCTCTCCTCTCTCTCTCTCTCTCCTCTCCGACACTTTTAACTCACTCAGTCCCTCCCACCGCCCTCCTCAGCCTGACTTTACCTGATCGTCAGCACTTGACCGTGGTCACCGTGTCCACCTCAGTGACTCGCCAGCCTTTTCATTATGACAGAAACACCACTTGGACGTATTAGAACAACCCTCTTCTCTCACGCTTTAATCCTGCTAGCTCCCTCCCCCATTCCCACTCTCTCTCTCTCTCTCTCTCTCTCTCTCTCTCTCTCTCTCAAACGTTATAGTTTTCCCCCATTCCCTTGATCCACGTCCCCTTAGGAAAGGGTTGAAGGTGAGTTGGGGAGGAACAGGCATTAAGTCTGGGAGGAAAAAAACAAAAACAAAACTTAACCAGCGGTTCTACCAAAGTTTCTCGACATTCGTTATCTAATTTAACCCCCCCCCCCCCCTCCCCGCGCCCTCCCTCCTGTCTCCTCCTTGCCCCCCTCCCCCCT
>CM031622.1:6833809-6836309 GCA_018398815.1 Conus ventricosus
ACACACACACACACACACACACACACACACACTAAAGCCCCAGCTATCTAACAACACCCCGAATGGTGATACCAGACATGATTATTCCAACAAAGCCCCCCCCCCCCCCCTTCCCCCCCCCCCCCCCCCCCCCCCCCCCCCGTCCCCCCTCCCACCTACTGGAAACGCCAAGTGCTGAAAGTTTGCCCCAGTGTTCGTGTTACACATTAGGCGCTTGTGTCCACAGACCCCGCACAGACCGTACAGAAAAAGTGCGGTTGCGTTCAACACTATATTTTTACTACTAGACTTGTCCACAGCAGCCAGTCCGCTACGGCCAGACTTTTTCCTGTTCCGCACAATCTGGGTGGCGTCAAGCATGCCAGACATTTTCTGGTCTGTACGGCAGAAAAGGTCGTGATTTGCGTGCTCCCCGATCTTTACAAATTGGGTGCACCCAAAAACGTCGTTTGGATGCTAGAGATCTTCTTTTGTACCACCACCAGAGCAGAAAAATCTTGCGCTTCCTTGTCACCCCGCCATCTTGCAAAGCGGGCAGAACTATGCGGACCCTGTGGAGACGGGTAACCGCACTTTTCTGTCCATACCTTTTCTGGCCCGCAAAAAGTATGGTTTGTGCGGGTCTGTGGACACAAGCTTTATACAGTTTCCGAGACCGCGAACCGGCTGACTTGAACCTTTGCTGACCTCTTCTTTCTTTTCCTGCGCAGTGTCAACACGCAATACACCGCCACTTCACACTCACACCCCTGATCGCCCGGCAAGCAAGAAAACTAGTCTTCGATGAATGGAAGATCCGTATATTTACATAATATCAAAGGAAAGGAAACCAACGCCAATGTAGTCGTTGAATTCTCGCTCTTGTTTGATGACAGAGAAAGGGAGATTTCACTTAAGAGTTGGAACCAGCTCATTGCGGGAACACACAATATGACAATGTAGCCTACAGGGTAAGGTGATGATGTTGCTTATAGCCCAGCCGACCGCAAAGGGCCGCATCAGGGCTGTCACCGCGTTGAAGTCAACTCACAAGTCATTACCAGCCGCCGTGGCAAAGTGGTTAGCGTCGCGGACTCCCGACTGGGAGGTCGTGGGTTCGAATCCCATCAGAAGTCATGTGGGTTTTTCTGCCCCGACCGGCTCCTACCCAGAGTTGAGTTGCTGCGGACTCAGTTGGGAAGACTGGGACCACACAGTCGAGTTTCATCCACTTAATGGATGCGTTTCTGAGAGTGTTGCTCAAATTTCCTGACCAACACTGCAGGTGCCTGTATCTCTCAGGCCTGGTTGACGCCGGGATATATTATGAAAGGAAGCGTAGAGTACAGCCCTGTCATGTAGTCTCAGACCGAAATGGAAATCCGTAGCATCATCTTAATCATCCTCATTGTCATCGATCAGCATAAAAAAAAGTCTCAAATTCTGTGGCCCTTCATGCCCTGCTCTCATGGTGACCTCAGTTTCGATATCCTCTCCACGTCTGTGGCCTTGGTTTGGTTCCGACGGGGTCACCGGTATCGGCGAGTCCATGGGGCTGTCGTTGGACGGACGTGGTGGCGCCCTCCGGAGGGAGAGCTCACTCACGCCGGCTCCGATACTAAGCAATTATTGTCGTCAGTAGGGGCTTAGTAGGTGGTGTCCTGCGTATGTTAGATCAGAAAAGGCGCCACTGAACACCACCGAAGTGACTCGGCAGCAGTGCAGTGTCTCCTCCGGTGGGTTGCCTCTTGACGACTTGACATTGACTGCTCCCTGTGGATTGCCGGTGCCGGGCTTCGGCGGGGCGGACCGGGCTATGGCTGTGGACGGGTGTCGGAATGAGCGGCGTGGGTGCACTGCCTCTGAGGTGGCGCAGAGGTTGGGACAGCAAAAAAAAACAAAAAAAAAAACTCACAAGTCATTATTTTAAATATTAAAAAAAAAAAGAAAAGTTCACGCGCACAACCATTTAAAACACACTTTCTGAAAACACACCGAAAATTTTGTTAAAAAATCTTTCCTTCGTAAAATCTTAGATCAGATGAAAAATGTTACTCTCTTGCAGAAATTCGAAGATTACATCAGGTGGGACATCTACAATCAAAAGCTAAGTATGTGTTGCAGGCTTCAGCGCCGAGGGGTTATGGGTTGGGAATCCCATCAGAGGCAATGATTCGTAGGATTGGGGGTGGGTGGTGGGGGGGCTCCGGCTGGCTCCTACCCAGACCGGCGAGTGCTGTACGCTCTGATGAGGCAACCAGGAATCACACAGTGGAGTTTTAGCAACTTAACGAACTCATCTCTCCATGAAATTCATTGGACCCGCTACACCAGGCAGAAGGACGCGCTGCGTGATGATGATTGCCTGTACAACATCGTCTTCTCTCCCTGACCTCCGTGAAGAGTCACTGAGGCGGCCACACTGAAGAACTGTTCACCAGGTTGCCCCAGTTCTGTTGGTGTATGTCAAGGTCTGGGTCTACTCTGTGGATGGTTTCCTTGTCCTTTCTGCAATGTGATC
>CM031622.1:6838809-6841309 GCA_018398815.1 Conus ventricosus
TTATTTTTTATATATTGGTGGGTTTTAATGAAATTTTGTATATAGAAAGGTCATCACACACAAATGGCACTTCCATGTAGTGTTTCAAAATCTGACCGTTAAAAACCGTTATTCTTGACATATTGTCCGATTTGGATTAAATTTGGTATGTACACAGGCTTTAGCCCAGTGAGGACTAAAATACCAGTTTCAAAAGGGTACATCGGTTAAATAACCGTTAAAAAACCGTTATTTTGCCTTTATTGCTGATCTCACAAAGCACTTGGCCGATTCATAAGCAGTTTGGAAAACTGGGAGTACGTTCATATGCTTCGCATCTTGTTGTTTGTTGTTGTGTTGTTTGGGGAGGGGGGGGGTGTTTTTGTTTTTTTCGGTTTTTTTTGTTTGTTTGTTTGTTTGTTTGTTTGTTTTTTGATGATGGGGGGGGGGGGGGGGGCTGCTTGACGAAGACCAACAGGTCGAAGCTGGTTACTTTAGTGTTACATTCATTCGGCGGATTAGTATATTTTCATAACTGAACGTCCGCCTGCACTCCCTTTCTTTTAAACTCCCTGTGCTGTCGTCTACAGCTTGTTCGCCTTTGTGTTCTGTTCGCCTTTGCTTTACACGGTCTTCAATTTCTCTGGTTACGATGTATAAGATACCCAATTTTTGTTGTTGTTGTTGTAATCTCCGTCTAGAAGGACTTTTATCTTCTGTACAGACTGAACACTGTCTACCTACTTTGCACGAGGTGTTTGCCCCTGTTGACATTCTTCAGACTTCTGTAGCGTTGTTGCCGTTTTTCGTTATTTTACCTGACCCCGAAATTAGCAAAAAAAACTTCCCGTCCTCCGCACAACGTAGTTTGATGTGCGTTATGGGTGTCAGTATATCACAGGTTATGTATTATGAATCAAAGAGTACCTTGTGGGCATCATTTTCTCGTCTGTGTTGCTGGGGTTTTGTTGTTTTTTTTTTTTTGTTTTTTTTTCAAAACAGGATTTTTTTTCTTCCACTTTGATTAAAAAAATAAAAATAAAAAATAAAAAAACAGTCTACGTGCCAACAATCTGTTATAGATTTTCTAATATTAACTTGTTGTAACATTTGTAAGAGGGTTGGACATAAATCCCTGAGATTCGTAACAGAGTAATACACAATGCATGCAACATCATTATAACAGACAATGAAATGTGGGTTTTTTTTTCTTTTCTTTTCTTTTTTTTTTTTAAATGAATCATGTTTTATTTAAAACAAAACGCAAGTTACAAATAAGGACTACCAAACGCATAAGACAATAATAACAACGACAACAAAACATAATCATCATGATCATCATCATAATGATCAAAATCACCCTCATCGTCATTATCCATGAATGAGCATTCTACATGTGTTTCTTTGTCAGTGAAATGTTCTCAGGCACCTTTCAGTGCCCGCAATGCCCTAAACAAACCACTTTCAACTGATTTTGCAGAGCCCCGCTGACGCAAAGAGCTGTGGCGAAATGACCTACGTCATGGAGGACGCAGCGATGACGTCAAAAGGGCCTCCAAGCAGCACAAGAAGAAGAGACCCTCTCTCCGCCGTCATCGAAGAGCACGAGGCTGACGACTCCATCCCCCGAATCAACAACAACAACAACAACGACAACGGTGTCACCTCATACTACACCAACAGCACTAAAGCCGACGACAGCAGCATCAGACTTGCAGAGGAGGCACCGACGCTAACCCGTTAGCAGACAGTGCGGAGGCAGCAGCGCGGAAGTCAGAAACTCCTGTTCCAGCTTCCTCCTCTGCACAGGTGCCATACCTCAACCTGCCTGCATCAGGTGATGGGAACTCTGAGAGGAAAGACAATAGCAGCAGCAGCAGCAGCAGAAGTCCTAAGTCTCCTCGTCGAAGCAGCCTACGTTCCGGCCGAAGACAAGCCCTCACCCCATCCTTCAGCCCCAAACTGGGCCGACGAGGCGGCGCGCCGGTGTTGACGTCACGTTTAAGCGTGCCCTGCCGCCCGTCAGACAGTGACGACGAGGACAATGACGACTTGCTGAGTCCCTCGGACATGACGCGGCTCCGACAGACCGCCGACCGCTTGCATCTCAGCACGCGTCGCCCCAGCTTTATGCAGTGGCGCGCGCAGTACGTGGAGTGCCCCGAGTTCCCCTTGCCGGCGGAGAAGGCTGGGAATGGTGACGTCACGGGACAACATGGCGCCGAGGGAGGAGGGAGGTGGACGGCAGAGAGGACGGAGAGGATCAACACGGCGCTGGACTGGATCCTCAATGAGCTGGTCAGTTGCTATGGGTGGACGTCGGTTCACCTTGAAGTTCTCAGTAGTTTGTGTTCCTGTTTTAGTACTTAGGGGGTGAATTTTTTGGATGATTAGGTTGGTGTGTGTGTGTGTGTGTGTGTGTGTGTGTGTGTGTGTGTGTGTGTGTGTGTGTGTGTGTGTGTGTTGTCTGTGTGTGTGTGTGTGTGTGTGGTGTGGTGTGCATGCGTGCGTGCGTGCGCGC
>CM031622.1:6846309-6848809 GCA_018398815.1 Conus ventricosus
AATGCAATGCAAGCAAAACAGATCGTATTTTCAAAAACAATTTTTTTTTTTTTTTTTTTTTTGGGGGGGGTGGCAGAAAGGAACTCCTTCCTGAGCATCTTCCGCCATTTTTCCACCAGGCGCTACAAATACAGTTTTGAAAACCAGCAGAGGGTGTATTGGCAGCGTTAGAGATAGTGGAAGCACATTTTGTTGGTATAAATCGATAATTAAACCTCTGAAAACCAGCTAAGGATATGATATAAATCGAGAGATAAACCTCTGAACACCAGCTAAGGATATGATATAAATCGATAATTAAACCTCTGAAAACCAGCTAAGGATATAACGTAAATCGAGAGATAAACCTCTGAACACCAGCTAAGGATATGATATAAATCGATAATTAAACCTCTGAAAACCAGCTAAGGATATGATATAAATCGAGAGATATACCTCTGAAAACCAGCTAAGGATATGATATAAATCGATAGATAAACCTCTGAAAACCAGCTAAGGATATGATATAAATCGAGAGATAAACCTCTGAAAACCAGCTAAGGATATGATATAAATCGATAGATAAACCTCTGAAAACCAGCTATGAATATGATATAAATCAATAATTAAACATCTGAAATCAGCTAAGGATATGATATAAATCGATAGATAAACCTCTGAAAACCAGCTAAGGATATGATATAAATCGATAATTAAACCTCTGAAAACCAGCTAAGGATATGATATAAATCGATAGATAAACCTCTGAAAACCAGCTAAGGATATGATATAAATCGAGAGATAAACCTCTGAAAACCAGCTAAGGATATGATATATATCGAGAGATAAACCTCTGAAAACCAGCTAAGGATATGATATAAATTGAGAGATAAACCTCTGAAAACCAGCTAAGGATATGATATAAATCGCTAAATGCCGCCTACGACACCGAATCGTCTAGCAGATACGACAGCACAGAGCACACAGAACACACAAGGAACCGTTCGAAAAAGGATGTTCCCAGCTTGACTATATATACCCCGCACCGTACACATCAACACCGCAGCAACAACTGGAGAAATGAGCAAATGCAAATTAACATTCATTCAAGACTGGCACAGCCTTTTCGATCTTGAATGTAGTCAGACAAATACATGGACGAACAGAAACAAACACAGAAAGCCTCGATTTCATTGAAACGAAAGTAACTTGGAAATGAAGCAGGGGAGAGTAAAGTGTAAAGAACAAACAAGAAGGGTAACTCTTGCTCCCATGACGCAACAAATACACGCCCCTTATAACTCCAAAGGAATGCTGCTGGGGTGTGTCCTTGTTTGTTCTGTGTGATGTGTGCTGTCATATCGGTGTCGTTAGCAGCATTCTTCTGGAGTTATGGGTATGTAATAGTATTATCATCATCATCATCATCATCATCATCATCTTCATCATCATCATCATCATCATTATCAGTAGCAGTAGTAGTAGTATCATCAATATTATGTTTATCATTATTATTGCTATTACTATTATTGTCATTATGATTATCATTACCATTATCACTATTATTATCATTATGATTATCATACTATTATCTTCATTATCATTATTGTTTTCATTATCACCATCATCATTATTATCAGTAGTAGTAGTAGTAGTAGTAGTAATAGTGGTAGTATCATCGTTATTATCATTATCATTATGACTATTATTACTATCATATCATTATTATTATGATTATCATTATTATTATCATCATCCTCATTATCATTTTTACTATTATTATCAGTATGATTATCATCATCATTATCATCATCATCATTATCGTTATCATTATCATCATCATCATCATCATCATCATTATCATTGTCATCATCATCATCATCATTATCATCATCATTATCATCATCAATATCATTATCAACATCATCATCATCATCATCATTATCATTTTTACTATTATTATCAGTATGATTATCATTATCATCATCATCATCATCATCATCATCATCATCATCATCATCATTACTATCATCAGATCCTTCACAGCGGCATTGATGGTGTGCTTCCCTCCTTCTCTCCCCCCACACAGCAGGAGATGAGGACCCAGGACCAGCAGTTGGCCAGGCAGCTGCTGACCATCCGCAGCGACCTGCACCAGCTGAAGCTGGCCCGGAGCTGCGAGGAGCACCAGGACATGCTGGACGACG
This sequence comes from Conus ventricosus, assembly GCA_018398815.1. NCBI lineage: Eukaryota > Metazoa > Mollusca > Gastropoda > Neogastropoda > Conidae > Conus > Conus ventricosus. Next base: position 6,848,496 of record CM031622.1, read on the forward strand.
TGCAGAGCGAGCTGGAGGACCTGCAGGAGTTCGCCGACGTCCTGGACCTGCCCGTGCCCACCCTCTCCGACAGCCCGCTCAAGCACCTCGGGGTCACCCGCATGAACTTCAGTGCCCGCAGGTTCTCCACCTGCTGATTGGCGGTGACGGACGGACGGACCACGGGGTGGGGGTAGATAGGGGGTGGGGGGTGGGGGTGGGAGGGCTACCCCAAGTGGATGATGGAAGTCGCCGGTGTGAAGACTGGCTGGGCTGGCTGGCAGTTACTTGAGGGCGTGGTGGAGACTGGCTGGTAGCTAGAAGGTGTGGAGATT
>CM031622.1:6851309-6853809 GCA_018398815.1 Conus ventricosus
GGGAACATCTTGTGACGCTGCTCCAGAACATGCTGTGAGATTCTTTTGCTGATGACCATGGTGTTACACTTCCGGTGGCCGATCACGCCGGGATACACCTTGTTACAGATCATAGCAGTCAGACAGACTTACAGATACCTCGTTACAGATCATAGCAGTAAGACAGACTTACAGATACCTTGTTACAGATCATAGCAGAGAGACAGACTTACAGATACCTCGTTACAGTTCATAGCAGAGAGACAGACTTACAGATACCTGGTTACAGATCATAACAGTGAGACAGACTTACAGATACCTTGTTACAGATCATAGCAGTCAGACAGACTTACAGATACCTTGTTACAGGTCATAGCAGTGAGACAGACTTACAGATACCTTTTTACAGATCGTAGCAGTCAGACAGACTTATAGATACCTTGTTACAGATCATAGCAGTGAGACAGACATACAGATACCTTGTTACAGATCATAGCAGTCAGAAAGACTTACAGATACCTTGTTATATGTCATAGAAGAGAGACAGACTTACAGATACGTTGTTACAGATCATAGCGGAGACAGACTTACAGATACCTTGTTACAGATCATAGCAGTAAGACAGACTTACAGATGCCTTGTTACAGATCATAGCAGAGAGACAGACTTACAGATGCCTTGTGACAGATCATAGCAGTCAGACAGACTTACAGATACCTTGTTACAGATCATAGCGGAGACAGACTTACAGATACCTTGTGACAGATCATAGCAGTCAGACAGACTTACAGATACCTTGTTACAGATCATAGCAGCGAGACAGACTTACAGATACCTTATTACAGATCGTAGCAGTCAGACTTATAGATACCTTGTTACAGATCATAGCGGCGAGACAGACTTACAGATACCTTGTTACAGATCGTAGCAGTCAGACTTACAGATACCTTGTTACAGATCATAGCAGTGAGCCAGACTTACAGATACCTCGTTACAGATCATAGCAATGAGACAGACTTACAGATACCTCGTTACAGATCATTGCAGTCAGACAGACTTACAGATACCTTGTTACAGATCATAGCAGTCAGACAGACTTACAGATACCTCGTTACAGATCATAGCAGTGAGCCAGACTTACAGATACCTCGTTACAGATCATAGCAATGAGACAGACTTACAGATACCTCGTTACAGATCATTGCAGTCAGACAGACTTACAGATACCTTGTTACAGATCATAGCAGTCAGACAGACTTACAGATACCTCGTTACAGATCATAGCAATGAGACAGACTTACAGATACCTCGTTACAGATCATTGCAGTCAGACAGACTTACAGATACCTTGTTACAGATCATAGCAGTCAGACAGACTTACAGATACCTTGTTACAGATCATAGCAGTCAGACAGACTTGCAGATACCTTGTTACAGATCATAGCAGTCAGACAGACTTACAGATACCTTGTTACAGATCATAGCAGTGAGACAGACTTACAGATACCTTGTTACAGATCATAGCAGAGATACAGACTTACAGATACCTTGTTACAGTTCATAGCAGAGAGACAGACATACAGATCATGGTGAGTTTTTGTTACAAATCATGAAGAGACTTTTTTTTCTTCTTTTTTTTTTTCTTCTTTTTTTTCTTTTTCTTTTTCTTTTCTACTCATCATTTGTGTGTGACATTGTGTCAAAAGATGCTGTGTGAGATTTCGCTGCAGATGGCGCTGTTCAACTTCCTGTCTGCAGATGGCGCTGTTCAACTTCCTGTCTGCAGATGGCGCTGTTCAACTTTCTGTCGCATATCATTATTACGTTGTGTGAGACAATGAGGGCAGATCATCGTATGAGAATTACAGATCATGATATGAGATTAATTACAGATCATGGCGTGAGATTAATTACAGATCATGGTGTGAGATTAATTACAGATCATGGTGTGAGATTAATTACAGATCACAGTGTGAGATTCAGTACAGATCATGGTGTGAGATTAATTACAGATCATGGTGTGAGATTAACTACAAATCGTGGTGTAAGATTAATTACAGATCATGGTATGATTAATTACAAATCGTGGTGTAAGATTAATTACAGATCATGGTGTGAGATTAACTACAAATCGTGGTGTAAGATTAATTACAGATCATGGTGTGAGATTAATTACAATTCGTGGTGTAAGATTAATTACAGATCATGGTGTGAGATTAATCACAGATCGTGGTGTGAGATTAACTACAAATCGTGGTGTAAGATTAATTACAGATCATGGTGTGAGATTAATTACAATTCGTGGTGTAAGATTAATTACAGATCATGGTGTGAGATTGATCACAGATCGTTGTGTAAGATTAATTGCAGATCACGGTGTGAGATTAATTACAGATCATGGTGTGAGATGAATTACAATTCGTGGTGTAAGATTAATTACAGATCATGGTATGAGATTAATCACAGATCATGGTGTGAGATTAATCACAGATCGTGGTGTGAGATAAATTGCAGATCGTGG
>CM031622.1:6858809-6868809 GCA_018398815.1 Conus ventricosus
GGTTCATAGCATTCTATCAGAAACAGACAGAAAGGAGAGTGGGCACATTTCTGTGACAGTCGTGTTCACACACACACACACACACGCACCCGCGAGCGCGCGCACACACACACACACACACACACACACACACACATACACACAGAAAGAGAGAGAGAGAGAGATTCACACACACACACACACACACACACACTAACACACACTAACACACGCACACACACACAAAGACAGACCAGACTAACACACACACACACACACACACACACAAAGACATAGACCAGACTAACACACACACACACACACACACACACACACACACACACACACACACCACACACACACACACACACCAGAATGCTACAATGTTCTTTCGAATCCTCCTTCCCTTCCGGACTTCAGCTTTCTCCTTCCAACCTATTCATGTTCTTATCTTTATTTGGGATGTGGAGGCTGACCTTTCTGTCGTACTTCTCTTTGTATTTCTCCCACATCAGGTGATGCTTGCGACGAATGGCTTCAATTGTGTTTTGTTCTAGCTTGGAAGGACATTGTTTTTTATTTTGTTTATTTATTTCTGAATGTATTTGTGCATGTATGTACTGTATATATGTATGTATATATGTAGGTATGTATGTGAACAAGAACAAGAACAAGAACAAGAACATATTTTATTGCCATATGAAAACCAGAGGTTTTGTGGGGCACAGATGATCAAGTTCAGACATTCAACTAAACTAAACTAATCCTAGCGTTGTCACATCTTGCAACATAACATCATTAGTAGCAGAAAGAAAAGCACAGTGTGTATCGGAGTCTGATTAATTTTCTGTCTCCGAAGAGAAAAACACAACAGGATATACTGGGCAAGTACAGGTTGGAAGCAGTCCAATAACATAAGCTCCGAGGGTTTTGTCATGTTAGTCTGTGGTTGAAAATCAGTTTTTATTATCCTCGTCATCAGGTCATAACGTTGTTGGTCAAATAATTTGCAGTCATCGAGAAAATGTAGTTCGTCCTCAATGACGTGGCATGTCGTGCATAATCTGTTTTCTCTGTCAGTGTTGGTATAACGGCCCCTCTCAATTTGGAGGTCATGGGCACTTATTCGTAATCTAGTTAGTGCTCGTCTGCAATCTGTGTCAGTGTGTTGCTCCAAATAAGCCGCCTGTTTGTATTCGGTAGTAACTGTGGCATAAAATTTGAGCTTGGATGTGCTTTCATTCTTTTGTTTCTTCCAAAACTCAATATAAAACGTTTCCAGCTTCGCATTGATCAGAAACTTCAGGCGAGTCACACTAAATGTACCCTGATTTTCCCAGACATGCTGTAATCCTATCGTTGACAAGGTTTGTCGTATAAACTTAGTCCATTTGCTTTCTTCGGTGCCTTGAGAGATCATTGACTGATAAATCTGTTGTTGGTAAGAGTCTTGGTCTGACTCTAATATGTGTATCCAGAATGCGATAGTCTGGGTTATCACTTTAAAAGTAATCGGGAATCTCCCCAGTTCGCCCAAAACCGGTAATGCCGTTGCTTTTCTATGAACTCTTAATAATTGCCTGCAGAATTTAATGTGTGCAATTTCATGTGGGAATTTGTTTGCAAGACAGGTTTTGAACAAATGCTGCATTTTCTTTTCTTGACATATTTCATCTTTGTATTGGTAAGAGGATGGGAACCACACCTCCGACCCATATGTGAAGATGGGAGAGACTAACGAGTCAAATAGGGTTGTAACTGTTCTCATATTTACATTTTGACCATAAAACGTTCTCTTCAAGGTATGTGCGGCTTTATTCCCCTGTCTTGCTAAGTGTTCTTGGGCTTCTGTAAAATGTCCATTTTTATGGAAAATGACTCCAAGATATTTATATTGATCTACTGTTTTAATTATGTTTTCACCGCAATTGAAGAATAGTGGTACCTTTGGATCTGATTTGGTGAATACAACGACCTTTGTTTTCTCTGTGTTGATTTTCATTCCCCAGTCTAAACAGTAGTTGTGTAACTGGTTTAATTTACGCTGAAGTCCCTGTTTTGAAGTCGAGAGGATAGCTAAATCATCTGCATATAAAAGACACGGAATTTCGACTTGTTTTAGATCGGAAATTCTTGGGGAATCATGGTCTCTGAGATATCCGACAATGTCATTTATGAATATGTTAAATAAGGTTGGGCTAAGGGTATTACCTTGGAGGACACCTTTTTGTATTAATATTTCCTTAGTGAAACCAGATTGGCTTCTTGTACAAACCGTAGCCCCGTTGTACATGTCCTGTATGATTTGGTAGCATTTACCTGTTATTCCCGCTTGCATCATTTTCATCAGTAGGGCTTCGTGCCATATATGATCAAATGCTTTGCTGAAGTCAACAAAACAGCAGTAAAGCCTTTTAGTTCTGTCTTTTAGTACCTTATCAACTAGTTTTGACAATATGAATATTTGATCAGTGGTCCGTGATCCCTTTCTGAACCCTGCTTGCTCCTTTGCCAAAAGGTGGTTTGCCTCAAGATAATGCATTATCCTTTCATTTATTATGTTGCAAAACACTTTTCCCAGCGAACTATTCAAAGTTATGCCTCTGTAATTATGTGTGTGTTTGTTTATTTATCTAGTGATCTGTTTGTTTGTTTATTTATTCATTTATTTATTCTTTTATTCATTGATTGCTTTATTCGTGTTTTTATTGGTTTACGTCAACGAACTAGTGATTGCATAATGATAAAGTTCACCAGCCGTCACATAGAAACTGAAATATACTACGCACAAAAGTTAAGGATCGGTATGTGAAAACAGGTGCGTAATAAACTCAGTTCGCTACTGTTATTTATTTCTTAGTCCAGCCAAATTGTCATGAATTCTTGTTCAGCTGTAAGTGGGCGATGTTGTGTTAGTGCGAAAATTACACGGGATTCTCTACTACTGAGCTGGGCCGCAAACGGAAAAGCGGAAACTTGCGAAAAATGACCTTCTTTTGGACCGTTCTGCCTGAACACATTGCACTTGCCAGATGGAAAGATGGAAAAACCATTATGCACGTGCAAGCACTGCTGTTTATGTGTGAGATGCTGTCGCCCGCTTGGCTTTATAAGAAGACATTCCACCAGTAGTAGGCCTGATCTGACAATGCCTCCACGACGAAAATTAAGCGAGTTGGATAGGAGACGAGCTGTTGCATGGTTCCAAGATGGTGTTCCCAAGCCAGAAGTGGCCAGGCGACTTCATGTGTCCATCTCGGTCATTGTCCGACTGATTCAACGCTTCACAGCCACTGGGATTGTCCATGAAAGACGTAGATCTGGTCGACCGAAGAAGACAACCCCACGTGACGATCGTCTCATTGAACGACAAGCCCTGCAGACAAGAACAGCCTCTTCCAGCATCATTCAAAGGCAGTTCAGGGTGGCTACTAACATCAACATCAGCCAGCAGACCATACGGAACCGCCTACATGGGTTTAATCTCCGTTCTCGTCGCCCAGCAGTACGGCCACGCTTAACTCCAGCCCATAGGGCAGCACGCCGGCGCTTCTGCGCACGTCACGTGAGGTGGACACATCAGCAATGGTCCTAGGTCCTGTTCAGTGATGAATCACGCTTCACCCTTCACCACAACGACGGCCGACTGAGGGTCTGGAGGCGCCCAGGGCAACGCTTTATTGACGCCACTGTCCAAGAAAAGGTGGCCTTTGGTGGAGGTTCTGTAATGGTCTGGGGGGCCTTCAGCCTTCACCACAGAACACCCTTGTATCATGTACAGGGTAACCTGACTGGCATCCGATACCGGGATGAGTATCCTTCGACCGCTGACTGTGCCTACACTGCAGCAGATGGGACGAGGGCTGTCTACCAGGATGACAACGCTCGCCCCCACAGGGCAAGGGTGGTCAACGACTTCCTGCAGCAGTCTGGAGTCAACAGAATGGAGTGGCCAGCATGCAGTCCCGATCTCAACCCGATTGAGAACCTCTGGGATGAGCTGGATCGCAAAGTGAGGAGCCACCCCCCTCCCAGGGATGCCCAACACCTCTACCAGATGCTGCAGGCTGAGTGGCAGGTGCTTCCACAGAGGATCTTCGCCACCCTGGTCAACTCGATGAGGACTCGCTGCGTCGAGTGCCAGAACAGCCATGGTGGTTTACACGCATTACTGAGCTTTTGGGAGCATCAGTATGCCCTGTCTTGTGATTTCAATGACTTTATGAAATCAAATTTGGATACGTACCCACTTTAATAAAATGTACACACCAAACGATTGCTCGAGATTGAAGGCAATTGTGTATCGTTATCACTAAAGAATGGAATTAAATGTTGGCCAAACTTCAACGCATTGACTTTCTTATTTTGACAGTTATGAATGTTTGTGAAAGTGATCCTTAACTTTTTGTGTGTAGCTTACATTGCATGGGCACACCGTAAGCTGACGTCAACGAACTAGTGATTGCATAATAACAACAAAGTTCACCAGCCGTCACATAGACACTGAAATACATTGCGTGCGCACCCTGTAAGCTGAAAGCTAGTTGCTGCTTTGTTGTTGTTTACTTATGTTTGTTTGTTTTTTATTCACGTTTATCTTTGAATGATAAAGCTTTTCTTTAAATTCCTCATTTCTTCTGCTGTGTATAAAGATGAAATCCGCTTTGCGAATGAAGCGTTCTTCTGTTCACAGCAAGATGCAGAACCATTTTTTCCCTTCTTCCACGTGTGGCAGAATTCCAGCAGTAATTTTTTTTTTTAACTTCACTTTTCGAAGCGCACACATTATCATAAGAGGAAAGCGTTGACTGTGGACTTGTCATCATAGTGCACGCCAAGGAGAGTTCGACACAGAAGGACTCGTGCTGTAGGCCTAGACAATTCAATAATAATTATATGTGCCACAGTCATATGACACACACACACACACACACACACACACACACACACACACACACACACACACACACACACACAGAGTTTCATCAAGGAGGTGTCACTGCGTACGGACTAGTCCATATTCGCTACACCACATCCGCTAAGTTTCGAGACCACACTACGCATGATTTAAAGCTGATGGATACATGAATTAACAACTAAAATGAGACACGTGCAACGTGCGTGCAACAAAGGCTGATTTCCAATGGCTTTCTGCTTAATTTCCATGTGTCACCCCAGCCCAAGGCATTTCATCTTCAAATGTCTTGCATCCTTCGCTCCACCAGCTTCAAACTGATGAACTCTACAGTACAGAACTACTGCATGGCACTCCAGCGACTTGACCGCCTGAAATCCCGCCTTAGATATCAGCTTTACACCCTATGCAATAAACACACGTCAATGTTGATTATCGAAACAACCCGGAATGCAAACCACCAACTGCATGCTACTTTACAAGCAACCAAAGCTTCTAAACTGCAGAAGCTCACCAAGGAACAACCCACACTTTCAAGTGCCAACCAGTCACCAGTGGAAAAATTGGTGACAACTGTTCCAGATGATCTGTACTTGACTGATCCCCAGCGTCAACTTCTTGCAAAGGGACTAAAGTTTGTTCCCCTTCAACCAAAGGCCCACCAGACAGACATGCTATATGACTGTAAACGATTCTTCCGCCGACTTCGACTCGCGGTTTTCTTTGAGAGCTGCTCACTACCCACAGCACGTAGTGCCACTAACGATCTAGCACAACTGTTCCCCTTTGAAAGGAGTGATTGGACCCCCAAGGATGGACGGTATCCTGCTCTTGACTATTATATTGAACAGTGTAAACACGACATTGATAAATTAAACTTGCCCCCTGTGAGAAAATCCAACCTCACCCAAGCAGAGTTTCAGGCCCTGAAAGAACTGAAACAGAGACCCGACATCATCATCAAAAGAGCAGACAAGGGAGGGGCAGTAGTGGTTTGGCGAAAAAGACTTGTATGAAGAAGAAGCCAAACGCCAGCTCTCTGATTCCTCAACTTATGCTCCCATCAAAACCCCAACAACCAAACAAGACAACGCACTGGTCCGGAAGACCATTAAAGAAGCAGTTTCCAAAGGTCATCTCCCTCAAGAAGCAACAAGAACTATAGCCAAAGAACCTCGCACTGCAAAATTCTACCTACTACCGAAAATTCACAAGAGCGGCAACCCTGGTAGACCTATCGTCTCAGCCTGCTCCTGCCCAACTGCTCAACTGTCACAGTTTCTTGATCGGTTGTTCCAACCCCTTGTCCACAACCTACCAACCTATGTGAAAGACACCAACCATGCCCTGCAGATTTTCTATGATTACACCTTCCCACCTGACAGTGAACATCAATTCCTCTTCACAATGGATGTGACATCATTATATACTAATATCCCGCACAAAGATGGACTTCTCGCTGTTAAACACTACCTGAAACAAAGCAACTTTGACTTTGACCCAACCACAATCCTGCGCCTGACTGAACTTGTTTTAACTCTGAATTCTTTCGAATTTGGAAACGAGGCCTACCAACAAATCAAAGGAGTTGCTATGGGCACGCGCATGGGCCCATCATATGCCTGCCTCTTTATGGGGCACATTGAGACACAAATCTTTGCTCAATACCCTGGACGTCTACCTGAAGTCTTCAAAAGATTCATAGACGACTGTTTTGGAATCAGCACTCTACCCATACAGGAACTCCAATGCTTCATTGACTATGCTAACGCCTTTCACCCTTCAGTCAAATTCACATACGAAATCTCGGACTCTTCCCTCTCATTTTTGGACATCAAAATCAGTATTCAAAGCACTTCACAGTCTCTCCACACAACAGTGCACTACAAACCAACTGATGCCCACTCTTACCTCCTGTTCTCATCAAGCCACCCTCCTGCCATGAAAGAAAGCATCCCATATTCTCAGTTTCTTCGACTTCGCAGACTATGTAGCACTGATGATAATTACACCAAAGAAGCAGCGGCCATGACTACCTTCTTCACTACTAGAGGCTACCCACAAGCTACAGTTCAGATGGCCCTTGAACGAGCACAGTCCATCCCCAGACACCAGCTCCTACAAGACAAGGAAAAGATGACTACAGACAATGACCGATGCATTGCCACTCTGACCTACCACCCACACAATCTACCTGTGAAAAACGTTCTGCTCCGCAACTTCACTATTCCGAAGGAGGATCCAGCTCTCCAAAACATTTTCAGTCTACCACCTGTGGTGGCATTCAAAAGGACAAAAATCTTGGTGACCACCTGATGCACTCTACCTTCCACCCTTCATCCCCTTCAACCCAACCAGGCAATTTCCAGTGCAAGAAACCCAAATGCAAAACCTTGACTTTCTTAATCTGACAACTACTGTGCAAGGCCCATCCGGACGCAGCTTCCACATGAAGTCTCACTTCACCTGCCAGACTCAGAATATAGTCTATGTTCTTAGTTGTACCCTTTGTCCCAAGATGTATGTGGGTGAAACATACAGATCTCTAAACGAACGTTTTAAAGAACATAGAGACAGCATCCTCACAGGAAAAGACACGCCTGTGGCAAACCATTTCAATTCGGACCATCACCATCTTTCCCACATCAGAGTAGCAGCCCTTTGGAGAAATGGTCGTCAAGAAGGGAACTACAGAAAATACATGGAAAGCCAGTTAATACAGCGCCTTGGCACCTTGAGCCCACATGGGCTCAATGTCAGGGAATGAACCATCAGCCCTCCTCTTTCTCCCCCTCCCCCCCCCCCCTCTCCTTTCTTCTTCCCCCCTCCCTTCCCCCCCCCCCCCCCTCTGCCCCCTCCCTTCTTCTTCCCCCCTTCCCCCCCTCCCTCCCCCTTCCTTTGCTGTCCATTAACACTCCCCATTTCTATTGTGAATTATGATCACCCCTACACTCAATATTGCCCACCACTCCCACCTCTGCCCTTTCCACCCCTTCAAACCATGAACTGTGTTCAGTGACCCAAGTCAACCATCATCAGCTGTCATTCCCTGTTGAAGTGTCTACGACACGAAACGTTGGACATCCCCTCTCCAGGTACTCCTTTTGCCACCTTTTTCCCTTTATTAAAATGAGACAATTGAAGAAGAGTCTCGTGGCTACGACTTAGCAGATGTCTGACCTACGCATTAGTCATCATGCTGCAATCCAGCTGGACTCCAGCTTGTTAAGCTGCTCTGCCCAATCTCCCAAAATAGTACCGAGCAGGGCGGATCAAGGTTTAATGAAGGGGAGTCCCAAACTAAGTTTGGAGTGCCCCACTCAGTCACTGCAGATCTTTAAAAGCTGTTGTCATAAATCCGCCCAACATGAACCAACGAATCACAAGACAACACACGACGCGTTTCGACCTCTTAGGTCTTCTTCAGGCAAGATGAGCAAAAACACTCAGGACAATGGGAAATGAAGAAAGAGCAGTCACTTATCTGGTCAAATTCGGCGCAAGATGGGCATTGAATAAATGATGGCTCACCAGAGAAAACACCCTGTTCCTGACATACACAAGTCTTTCCCTGGTTCAGCAGCAGCTGGTTCTTCAGTAGAGAGCTCACCACAGAATACACCCTGTTCCTCACTCCACTCGGAGTGGGTTTAACATGGAGCTTTCCATTGGTCTTCTTTATTCACAGACTAGCTCTCTTCTCACAACAGATATACGCAGACTAGCTCTCTTCTCACAACAGATATCACCATACTGGAAAACACCCTGTCCTAAATTCGTGCATTTGAGTCGTTAGTTTGATCAAAGAACTAAACCACGCCAGTTTGATATATATCCTGTTCCAAACCCACGTTCTAAAGGTCATTATGTACGTTGGATGTACAAGGGCTGACCATTCGTTCTAAAGGTCATTTTGTACGTTGGATGTACAAGGGCTGACCATTCGTTCTAAAGGTCATTTTGTACGTTAGATGTACAAGGGCTGGCCATTCGTTCTAAAGGTCATTTTGTACGTTGGATGTACAGGTCCTTTTGTACGTTGGATGTACAAGGGCTGGCCATTCGATCGTTTCCGTCCAAAACGCGCCAGGAAACCTGTCACCTTTTTGTAATATTGACAGCATTCAGTATTCTGAGCTGGACGGGTTTTTTTTTTCTTTGAGCTAATGGTTGCGATCATGTTTTGTGCATGTCCTGGCCTGGCCACATTTACAGCCCATAGCCTTTTCTCTTTTTTTTTTTTTTTTTCTTTCTTCTTTTTTTTCTCCATTTTTTTAAGAGCTTACGATACTATCTTTCCCTCTCTATTTGGCCAAATGTAGAAATGTTCGGTCCGACACATTATATCAGCGTGCTCGTTTTCCCTCATTGCATTCACATGCCTACAAGACACGCACACAAACGCGCACGCGCACGTATGCACACGCACACGCACGCGCGCGCGCACACAGTTCGTTTTAATTCAATAAGTGTGTACGACTTGCGTCACAGTGCGATAATGGTATTGTCTCCCTTGACAGTAAGCCGTCCGTTCCTTGATACTATAATTATAGTTATTTTGTGCCAACAGAATCCGAGAAGCTATTCGTTATCAGAAAAGGTCAAATGTCACTTCCTTACCCAATATTAGAAAGCATGTATATCAGTCGATCTCCTTGCGCGATCTTGCTTAAAATTAACAAGGGATGTGGGATTCTTTGTTAAAATAGACCTTCAACATCAAAAGGAGCAATTAATCGACTGCAGTTTTAATCATTAAGTTCTTGTTACAGCGAACTGGTTGAACAGCAAACCGGTTTTTGTTTGTTTGTTTGTTTGTTGTTGTTGTTGTTGTTGTGTGTGTGTTTTTTGTTGTTTGTTTTTGTTGTTGTTTTGGGTTGTTTTTTGTTTTTGTTTTTTTTTTTGGGGGGGGGGTTGTTTTGCTTTTTTCGAGAATGACGCTACGCATAATCCTTTTTAACAATTAATTTCAAAGTCCACTTCATTTCTAGACTGGTCTATGACTCCAGTCTTTGATATCAGCTGACTTCAGTTTATTGGCTCCTTGTAAAATACACAGAGACTCTCTCTCTCGCTCTCTCTCTCTCTCTCTGTCTCTCTCTCTCT
>CM031622.1:6873809-6876309 GCA_018398815.1 Conus ventricosus
GGGGGGGGGGGGGGGGAGGAGGGGGAGGGGGGAAGGGAGGAAGGAGGGGGAGGGGGGAGGGAGGGTGCGTGAGCGTGTGGTTATCAGGGAGGAATTTTGCGCCAACACTATGACTCTATGATTCACGGCACCTCTCCCCCCCCCCCCACCCCCCTCCCCCCACCCCCCACCCCATACACACACACACATATACACACAGCCTCCTCTCGAACAACGATTTCAAGGCGCTTTTGAATTTAATGGTTTGGAACCAACCTAAGAAACACCCCCCCCCCCCCTCCCTCCCCCCATTCCCCATCCATTCCTCACTCTCACTCCTTGCTCCTCGCCCCCCCCCCCCTCGCCCCCCCCCCCCCCCCCCCCCCCCCCCCCCCCCCCCCCCCCCCCCCCCCACTTCAGCCCTTGCGCAGATAGAAATGAGCTCCATTCGTTAACCTCTCAGACGTTGTGTCGACCTGTGACACGAGTGCGGACGCATCAAACGCACTGACTGGCTGCACACCCAAAATGAATGCGGCAAGGCCTTTGCTTAAGGAATCGAGTATTAATAGACTGGCGCAATTAGATTATTTTGAAAATGTGTATTGTCAATATGAAAAATGAGTACTTTAAAGTCCTTAAAAAAGAAATAATAACACTCAAGCTTTCGGGTCTTAGACCCTTCATCAGGAAACACTGAACAGTAAACACCAGGGAAAAACGTCAAAGTGGCGGGGGGAAAAAAACATAAAAGAACAAATGAGATCAAAGCAAATTGATGTCACAACAGTGTTATGTGACACTTTTTCCCGTGGTAGCGCAGCATAATCCAAACGTTTTGCTACATGTGTATGGTCTGTTTCGTTTCTGCTAACAGCCTCCCTATGAATTCCTACACACATACCCCACACACTTTGCCCCCTCCACCCCCCCCCCCCCCCACCACCACCCCCCCACCCCACCCCCGCCGCGCTCCCATTCCCCCCCTCCACCCCCCACACACACCCCCACACCAACCCCCACACCACCCCCACAACACACCCCCAACAACCACACCACCACACCACCCCCACACCACCCCCACACCACCCCCCCACCGCATCACCCCTACCCACCAACACACAACCCAACACACAACAAACACCCCCCACAAGCACCCCCAACACACACACACACACACACACACACACACACACACACACACACACACACACCTGTCTAATATCACGAATAGTGGATAGACGTTAAATGAAGGACAACACACAACACACACACACACACACACACACACACACACACACACACACACTGTCTAATATCACGAATAGTGGATAGACGTTAAATGAAGGACACACACACACCACACACACACACACACACACACACACACACACACACACACACACACACACACACACTGCTAATTCACGAATAGATGACGTTAAATAAAGACACACACACACACACAACACAACACACACACACACACCACACACAACACACCACACACACACACCCTACAATTAAACATACTCTCTCCTCTCTCTCCCTCTCTCTCGCTCTCTCTCTCTCTGTCTGTCTGTGTGTGTGATTTTGTTGTGTGGGTTTTGTTTGTGTGATTGCTTTTGTGTGTGTGTGTGTGTGGTTGTTGTGTTTGTTATGTGTGTTTGTGTGTATGTGTGTTTGTGTTCGTACTTTCTTCTGTCTGTCTGTCTGTCTCCTCTGTCTCTGTCTCTGTCGTCGTTTGTTTGTCTGTTGTTTGTTCTGTCTGTCTTGTTTTTCTTTCTATTTCTTGTCTTTTCTTTTTGTCTTTTTTCTTTTTCTTTTTTTTTTAACCGGCCATTCTTTAACCAAATGCCTCATTTGGGGGGTCAAGCGTTGGGGCGGGGTAGGGGTTGTGGGTCGGTAGGAGGTTTTGGTGTTATTCGGTGTGTGTATGTGTAAGGGGGTTGGTAAGCGGTGGTGACGTGAGGGGGTTTGGGGGAAGGTGTGGATTTGGATGGGGGGGGGGAGGGGGGAGGGTCCAAGTTTGTTTGCCTTTTTAAGGGGTTTCTTTTACCAATTCCCAATTATTCGCTGTGCGGTGTAAGTTCCTTTGTTTTGGAGCGGTGTTTGTTGTTGTAACTGTTCAAACACCCCTTCATCCTGCGTTTTTTTTGTACCTATGGCTTTGTGTGTGTGTGTGTGTGTTTGTGCGTGGCGGTGCTGCCAGTGCTCGTGGTTAGCGTCTCTGGCTGTTGAGTGTTTTGCCGTGTCGTTCAGGGTCGTTTTTGTGTGCCGTAGTGTTTGCGTTGTGCTTTCGTTGCTGGTTGCGTGCGTTCTGTGCGTGCGTGCGTCTGACTGTGTGTTTGAGGGGGTATGTGTGGTTTGTAGTCGTGTTGTAGTGTTGCGTGTGTTGTGTTATGTTGTGTGTGTTGTTGTGTGTGTGTGGGCGCGCGCCGCAGGTTGGTTGTGTTGTGTGTAGATTGTGTGTGTTGTTGTTGGTGTGTTGTGTGTTGTGCTTTTGTGTGTGTACTTGTGG
>CM031622.1:6891309-6923809 GCA_018398815.1 Conus ventricosus
AGAGAGAGAGAGACGAGAGGAGAGAGAGAGAAGAGAGAGAGAGAGAGAGAGAGAGAGAGAGAGAGAGAGACAAGACAAGACAGACAGGACAGAACAGAACAGAGACAGAGAGACGAACCGACAGACACAATTGCTGAGTGGACCGAAAGAGCCGTTAACGATGCCCTGGCTACACCCAACGAGATTAGCAACTCTGTTCTGCATCTAACACACGATGTCATCCAAGGAAGCGTTTTTGAGGCCGTCCATAAATGGTGAGCCAGAAGCTTGATATTAAATTGATAATTGATCAAAAGAACAACTCCCCCAACGCTTCCCCCTCCCCCCGCCAATTATTTCCCTTGGCTTTTTAGTTTGTTTGTTTGGGTTTGTTTAGTTTTGTTTTTGGTTGTTAGGTTTGGTTTGGTTAGTGTTTTTTGTATGTTTGTATTTTGTGGGTTTGTTGTTGTGTTGTTGTTGTTGTTGCTTGCTTTGTTGTTGTTGTTGTTGTTTTGTTGTTTGTTTGGGAGGTGGGGGGGGGGAGTCTTCACTGATGAAATCACACAAAAATACAGTCCTCTTATATGTCTTTTTTTATTTTCAAATACGAGACCTTCCCCGTGCCTCCTCTCCCCTTTTCCCTACGCCTTATTACCTGAATTGACCATCGTTCTGCTTCCGCTTTTATTCTAGTGGCTTCCTTTTTTTCACGTCCCCTTAGAAATGTGATGTACACACATTTCAAGGGCCTCCTTTGGCTACTCTAAACACTTCCCAAGACCTAATCTTTCCGTGGCAGGTCGAACAAAAAGCGTCACTTGTGCAAAAACCGCAAAAAAAAAAAAATCACCCCAACTCCCCCGCTGATGCGCGAACCGTAAACACTACCACCCGAACGAAACCAAAAAACAAAAAAAAAAAAAAAAAAAAAAAGAAAAACAAACCCGAGAAAACGAAAAAATAAAAAATAAAAAAGGAAATAAAAAATAAATTAACAAAAAGCGTTTTGAAAAAAAAAAAAACCATGAAACACAACACTAGTGTTAGGGGGTTTTGTTTTTTTGTTTTGAAAAATGTGTTAGGATTGTTTTGGGTTTTTGGGGGTGTGTAAATTTTGTTGGAAGGGGAAAAAAAGAATGTGGAAAGGAGAAAAAGAATAAAATCCAGTACCTTTCCAGCTCCCCGGGTCAACCCCCCCGTATTCCCCCCGCCTCTCTCCCAGTTCAGGAAATAGTCCCCGTTAGTCTAGGAGTTTCCCCACCCCGGGGGGGGGGGGGGGCGTCTCCCCCCCCCTCTCTTAGGTCGTCCACGCGCACACACCCAATCCCCCTAAACCACTGCCGCCCCCCTAAAATAGGAGTCCGGAGAGTAGTAATATTGTGTGCAGAAATAAAATTAAATTGTAAATAAATAGTCAGGTCTCCCCTTCTCCCCCAGTTTCAGAGTATAGTAGTCCCAGTCCGCTCCCCAGACCCCCGTTCGATCAGTGGCGGGAAGGAATAGTTAGAGGGAGGTCTCTCCAGTATTATCCCCTTCGGGGTTGTCATTTTTTAAATATATATACATTATTTTTGTTTTTTTTTTTTTTTTTTTTCTGTTTTTTTATTTTGTTTTTTTTTTTTTTTGTATTTTTTTTTTTTTTTTTTTTTTTTTTTTTTTTTTTTTTTTTTGTTTTTTTTTTGTTTATTTTTTTTTTTTCGTTTATTTTTTTTTTTTGTTTATGTTTTTTTATTTTTTTTTTTTTTATTTTCTTTTTTTTTTTTTTAATAAATAATTCTTTTAGCAGAAGACACGAAAGAGCGGCCGTGTTTAGCCCAGGACACCAGTATGGTCTTCCCGCCTTTGAGAGAAAATATGTAATCAACACTGATTTTCCCGCCACAAACCAGCGTGGCTGAACCAGAGCAAGGCCCCCCAACTAGCGAGAAGGGACAAGCCTACCATGAAAGAACATACTGTGATCTGCTCTCAGACCAAATCACGAAATCCATGGGAAAAACCAAATGTGGTACCGGCGGGGGCGCGGCCCGCCGAAGTTTATGCACTCAGTGTCCTTGTCGGGTACTCCGAGTATGGATCTCCATATACAACCTTAAAGCAAGCTGGAGTGCAAAGGCTACCCCCGGGGGGGGTACCTCCTGGGCGGCGGATTGAAATTTTTTCATGGTGTAGTGGCAGCTAGGCCAATGACTTTCCTCTGTGCGCTCTGCAAAAACAGGGGCCAGACAAGAGAGTGTGCGTGGCAGGGCGTGAGAGAACGACAAACAATCGGGGGGGGGGGGGCTGGTTTTGAGTCGGCAAAGGAATTCCAAATCGATGCGAGGGCGTGTGTGGAGTTTGTTTGCATCGGGGAGCGAGTGTGCAGCTCCGGACGGGGGGGGGGGTGGGCGGGCCGGGTGGGGGCGGGGCCGGAGGCAAAAGGAGGTTGGTTGCCCATAATAACTCATAACAAGGGGGGGGGACACTCCCCTACTCCTTGATAAATACTTCCGGGGGGGGGGGGGGGGGGGGGGGGGGGGGGGGGGGGGGGGGGGGGGCGTCTTTAAGGAGGTTAAACTCTTGATGGTCGTCTAACTTACCTTTTCTCGGCTTTGGTTCTCACTTTTGGCTCCTGGCCTACTACATCTCCCTGACCTCTCTATACTCTGTGCTTAGGTCACTAGGGACCCTTCACCACTACCCCCTACATATCCTCTTCAACTCCGGGGGGGGGGGGCTCTTAAACCATTTCCGTCCCATGCGTTTGGAGTTTGGGGTGGGTTTTGACAAAATGGGGACCCCCGGGGGGGGGGGGCCCGGACGGGGGGGTGTGGTGGAAAAAAAACGCGTCTTCGAGTGAGGTGGCTCAGGGCTCCACTGGCTACAGGGCCGCGCAGCAGGGAACCTAGCGTAAGTCCGCGGGAACGGCTAGGGTAAAACATGTAAAGGGGTTGTGGTGGTTATCAGGTCAAGGGCATCAAAGCCGTCACCAGAGGCAGCGGACACGGTTCAGGCGCATAGAGAGGAAAGTTCAGTTTGTTTTCATCTCAGCTGACCAATAGGAACCCCTCGTTAAGGGTTGGTACTGGTCCGATAGCAGCACGGCGCAGCCGCGAACGCACAACGAACGCGCGGCGCACGGTGCGCTCTCCTCTCTCTCTATCCTCAACTCTCCCCTCCTCTCACTCTCTCTCTCTCTCTCCTCTCATCTCTCTCATCCTCACTCTCGGTCTCTCTCTCGATCTCTCTCTCTCTCTCTCTCTCTCACTCTTCCCTCTGCTCTCTCTCTCTAATATTCCTTGATGTAAGGGACACATATTACGTAACTCTGGGCTCAGCCTATTTCAGTTGGTCCCAAGGGTGGGTCCGTCACGGATGTGTTTTTAAAGCCCAACACAGTTTGAAAATCTTTATCTATCAAGGGTTGGCCACACATATGAATGAAGAAGGAGACATGTAATTCAACCGATTCCCAAAGATCAAAGCGATGAATAATTCATTCTGCCCTTATCAGACGATGCTGGTTTTGGTTGGTCGTAACAACCCACAGTCGGGGACTTCAAAACCATTAAATATACTGCATTTAAGAACATGCTTGTAGCAAATATGAAATTTAGATGTTAATAATGGATAAGACAAAAATAAAATGGACTTTATTCCAGAAAGAGGAGGATTACCTTGTAAAAACGAACAATGGATTTTGACACTGCTATAGATATAAAGTTGGTCAATACGTATTGTTATTTGTGGGTGTCGGTTTTTTTCAACAAAACTTAGGTCCATGAACGGGTATTTAACACTTAATTAAGTAAAGGGGAAAGGGGCATTGATTACTGTAATAAGAGCTTTCCCGGAAGAATAAGGATATCGGTTATCAACATTTATTTTAAGGTGGTTTGGTGACGCAAAAATCAAATCCATTTTATTATATGCACTGACTGTGGGGGGAATAAACATCGTTTAGATGGCTTGAAGAGTTCACTTGCGCTAGCTGGCAAACGAGTTTTCCCCTCCCTGGAGGTTTCAACTCAAGACCCTGCGGCCGCCCGCCAAAACAAAATGGGTATAAGAAACGCGGGTGCAACTGGGGGAAGATAACCCCCCGGCCCTCTTTATTAGACTCATACTCTTAACGGGCGGGGGGTGGTAGCCGCGCCCCGCGATTTGAGCGATCTCGAGATGGTTAAAAAAAAAAAAAGAACAGAGACGGGATTTAGTATGTATCTGGGGGGGACAAAGAAACCAGATTGGACCAACCAAACTCGTTACTCGCACTCGGGGCTACCGGAAGGATAAACCCTGCCGCGACTATAAACATTCAAAATACAAAAAAAAAAAATAACTAATAGTTACCCACCCCAGGGGTGGTTAGAGGAGGGGGGGCCTATAAATTCCCCTAGTACCTAAAATAACAATACCAACCTAACTAGACCTAACGACCTTAACTATGAAATAGGGGGCACGACACGGGAAACAAAACCCAGATTCTAACGACAATCAGGTAGTTACACAGGCCCTATTAAGATCAAGCAGCCGGAGAATAAGCCTACCGTAAATGAGACATACCGGATAAAACCGCCTACCTCCATGTGACGGGGCGGGGGGGGGGGCAAACCAGTATCCAATACCCGCAACACCGTAGCCTACGGCAGTGACGCGCCGTGCGGGCCCCGCGTACGGGGAAAAGATTACTTAACAAATAAACTCAACAACCTAATTGCAAAAAAAACCGTATAAACCCTAATAACGGAACAAGAATAACCACCCCAAACTAAAAACCTGTAACCCCGACAAACGTCAGCACCAGGAGAATACCCGGGGGCTAACCAACTCGCATAAATACCCAGCCCACTCAGCCGCCCGCTACCGGCACGTCCCTATACCGGTCACCCCGACGCGGGCAAAAGCATTAGTAATCGGGTTGTGGCAGTGTACCCCCTAGATCAAAATGGTAAAAAATCGCTGGGTAACAAATGTAAGCAGAAGAGTGTTATGGGTCTTGTAGGTGGAGGACCAGGTTTCAGTAAAAAGAAAACTTCTGATATATGGTTAACTAGAAACGGGATCGGGTGGGCTGGGTGGCAATGTTCGTATGGTTCTCTTTTATTGCAGATCAATGGTAACCTTCAACACGCCAGACAAAGAATCTGGAAGGTGGTAGTATGTTTTAATCGATACACAGACGTGGGTGGGTCAGGAGGCTCAATTAAGTTCGGGAAAATAGGAAAGGCGGGTAATATGTTATGGCAGATGCAATAACGAATCTTTTTTTAAAAAAAAAAAAGAATTACGAGTTTTAGTTTTTGGGGAACCCAAATTTATTTTTGTAATGAGTAATATTTTTATTTTTGTTTTTTATATTTAATTAGTATTTCTTATTTTCGTGGGTTGGGGGGTCTTGTATTTTTTGTTTTTGTTTTTGTTATTAGTTTGTTTTTGGGGGTGTTGTGTTGGTTGGTTTTTAATATAATTTGTGATGGGGGGGGATTGGGGCGGTTTAGTTGGGTTTTATAATATTGTTTTTTTGATTGTAGAGATGTTCGTATTTTAGACAGCGCGGCGGGGTGGGGGGGTCGAGTCAAATATTAATACTATGATTGAGTAATTATATTTATGTAGTCCTAAAAGAGACTACCCTCTAATTATGTTCTTTTTTTCAAAGTTTATGTTAATTTGTGGGTCGGGGGGGGCGTTTTGTGTTTACAGTTTAGGCATTTGTAATTTATATTTATATAAAAGAGTTTTTATTTCGGTGTATTGCATATTTAATATAATTGGTATTTTAATTATATAAGAATGTTGGGTTTAAGTATGTATATTTTATTGGGTGAGTGGATTGTGTATTAGTGTTTCTGTTTCTGTTTCCTTATGCTGTGTTTTTTTATATTTGTAGGGTTTGTTGAAGCGCACATGGATTGAATGTATGTTGTGTGTCTAAAAAAAGAGGAGTACTTTATTTTTTTTTGTTTTTATCTTCTTTTTTTTATTTTTTTTTTTTTTTTTCTTTTTTTTTTTTTTTTTTTTGTATTTGGTGTGTAAGATTTTTTTTTATTTTGTATTTTTTTTAATTTTTTTTTTTTTATATTTTTTTTTTTCCATCTCTTATTTTTTGTTAGGTTTTTTTTCTTCACAGGCCCTTATTTTTTTTTTTTTTTCTAATTTTTATTTCTTTTCACATTAGTTTTTTCACCGGGGATAGCAACCGGGTGTTCGTATGGGGCCCAAGATAGGATATGAGTTTGGGGTTACAATACAAAAACAAAAAAAAAAACCTTTGAGGTTAAACCACACAAACAAAAGTAACAATTAAAAAAAAAAATATAAAAAAAAGCACTAGAGAAAACTAAAAAAACCCACCCTTTGAATCAATAATCCACAGCGCTTGGTTCTGGTTGTCCGAATATAGTTGAAACTCTGGGGGCATTTTACGGCAAAAGGACAAGAAAGACCTATCAGGGGGCCACAAAATTGGTCCGACTTTTTATTTGGGGGGTTGTTAATTGGGTGGGGGGGTGCTGGAGGGGGGGGGGGTAGGGTCTAGATGAAAAACCCACTTACCACCGCCTCCGTCGTTCAACCCCACGTTCTTCTGCATCGGGGGGGGGGGTCACGCATCACCGCCCGTAGACCATGGTACTCAATCCTCTTGGGGGGGGCTGGATACGTCCTTCATAATTACAGTTGCGTTCAACCCATTAATAAAATTTATGTATAAATGAATTTTATCGTTAAGGGCTCTGGGGGGACGGGCACGAAAAGATAAGAAAAATAAAAAACAGTTAAAAGAACAATCGGAAGCGTGGTTGTATTCTATTTACAATATCAGTTTTCAATAAATGATTTTGTACTACTCTAGGAACCTGAATATCTCACAATCTGTCCACATCAATCGTTCTCAATGGGGGGGTCCTTGCCGTGGGGGGTTGCCTTATCTATTTCCATGTCGTCTTCGCTTCTAAACATTTTTCTTTGGGCATATCGTTGCATCTTAATTCTTCTCCGTAGATCTTTTTCTGATCTCTTCGCTTACACGCCTCTTTTCGTTCCTTCGGGGGGGGGGTTCTTTCCTTCTTCTATAAATATATCTCTTCTCCTTTTAGGGGTCTATAACTTCTAAACCTACGCGGGATAATAAGAGAACATTACGGCAAGCGGGGGGGGGGTGCTATTCAAGAATAATATTTCTCCACGCAATTCGTATAGAAGATCATGTTTTGATAATTTTCAGGTCGGGGATCAGAAAATGACAATGGCTGATTAAAATTGGAGGAAAACGCCATTTTCCTCCGCGCCTTTAGATGAGTGTTTCTCTAATTCACCGCTTGATTCCCCCATCCTGTCGCTTAAGTATGAAGTAATTTCTAAATGGAAGGACACATTTCAGGCCCCCTTTTAATATATTTATTTTTTTTTGTGGGTGTTATTATTGCTTTTGTTTGTTGTCCAGGTGGGGGGGGGGGGTGGGGGGGGTGGGGGTGCTTCTTTTTTTTTATTTCTTTGTTTGCCTTTGAAAGTGTCCACTGGGCTATACGCTCCTTCTTCTTTGTTGTAGCGTGTTCTCACATTTTTCCCACCCTCACCTATTTTCCTCTTTCATCTTTTTCCTTCCCTGTTATTCTGAAAGTGTAGGTATTCACATATAACGTTTTGTGATAAAAATTATTTTGAATCCAGGCTGGGGGCCTTTGGGCTTATTGAGGCGTATTGCATTTGAGTAAAATTGCTAATCACACTGATTATGTGGAGTGATGCTTCATTAATGCTTTTTGTAACCACCCCGCCCCCTCACGCCCCCGAGTGGGGCCATTGCGGCCGCCCCCCGGCGCTCATTGAGGCGGGTGTCTTTGTCCCCCCTCGGGGCACCTTCTCTCCTTGGATCCCCACTTCTTCCCTCGTCCCCCGCCCCCCCCCAAATCCCAGAAATCTTTTGAATAATGTCTGTGGCCGATGTTCAAATAAAATTCGTTCGTTTCGTTCGTTCGTTTCTCGTTCCTCTCACTCTCTCTCTCTCTCTCTCTCCGTCGTCATCGTCGTCTCGAGCCTCTCCTCGTCTCCGTCTCGTGCTCTCTCTCACTCTCTCTCATCACGCACTAGCTATGACGACACAGGCGACTACACCAAAAATTACGCATACGACACACACACGGCGGGTACAGCACCTACTCACACATAACACACACACCATCACACACTCAAACACACGCACGACACAACACACACATATAAATATTATAAAATATATATAATAAAAAAAATATATATATACTAAAAAGTCTAACTAAATATATATTATATAATATATATATGTATAGTATATATGCACGGCGTGTACCCTACTACACACCACATACGCACAAGCACGCACCGACGGCACAACAACACACACAGCACACACACCACACACAGCACACCCACAACACAGCCGAACACGCGCAGCGCGCGGCGCCTGGGGAGGCTGCGGCGGTTGTATCTGCATCAAATCAAGCACCAATCAAGCTAGCAAGAGCACACTACACAACACACACACACACACACACACACACCACACACAATCCACCCACACACACACACACACACACGCAGGGGGGGCAGGGCTGCTCACCTCTGCTACGGAGGTCACGACTGGCGCCACGCAACAGACACTACACACACACACCACAGACAAACACACACACACAGGCACACACACACACACACACAAGGGACACACACACATGCCCAGCTTATGCTTTTTTATTTCCCCCTCGAATCTGGCCACGTTTTCCCTTTCTGTCGGTACTCACGAACACCCCTTTCATCCCTTGCCTTCCCGCCCCCATGGACTACCAACGCATCAAACACCGAGAGAGCTTGAAGTCGTGGCTTATAAACTGACTTCCATAAAAAACGCGAAAAAAAATTGAAAGGCCCCTATTAATCGGGTGAAAAGGGTGAATATACAATATTAGAAAACCATAGTGGGCAAATTGTTTATTGGGTCCCAAGACTCACGAGGCAGTGAAAACAATTGTGTTAGCAACACATCAATCCCGTCAATGGGAGTGGTCAAGCACAAATGGCAAAAACTGGGTTGCTGCCAGATGCATATATCAACACGCAACGTGCACCACTATGCAGGCAAAGTTAACCAGCTCACAAGTAACGGACCGCAGGCATGCATGCCTTTAACAAGCCGCGCTACAAAGGTTCATGTAACGACATGCCGTCTGAGCGCTGTGTGAGGAGTTGGGGCACCAGACGGGGGCTACGAGCAGATGAACTGCAATCGAGGCCCTAGCCAGGAGGAGGCTGGAGTGGAACCAGGCAGGTCGTGCTTCAACAATCTTTTAGATAACGGTCCACAATCTCAACCTGCTATCGTCTGCAGCACTGCAATGCGAGTCACAGGTACCTCGTACAGATGAGACGTTCCCGGGTGCCAAGGCCGACCTCGGGTCACCACACCAAGAGAGGATCGCCAACTAGTCAAATCCATCTTACGAGATACGGGCGCAAACAGCCGTCTAACACTGCTGCTCGACATGTGCCAGGTAATCTCGCAGCAACGAATCAGCCTCAGCACAGTGCGGGGGTGCGGGGTGCGACTTACAGAGAACGCGGGCTGGCCGTAGGCGTTCTCACGAGAGGTCCGGGGTACTGTGAGCGGTGGGGGCCCATGAATGATCCCTGACACCGGGGCAGGACACAGGCGCAAGTGAGGTGCAACAAGCCCGAATCCACTATGGGGGCAAGGCAGCAGTGGGACGCCATACTGTTCTCAATGAGAGCCGTTTTATTTTGTATTGCCATGGCTGACGGGTCGGTATGTCCAGAATATGGCGTCGACGCTGGTGAACGCATGTGACTAGACCCATTTGAGTAGAAGCGGAACCCCCAGGGGAGCGCGAAACGCTTAATGATATGGGGTGCCATGAGCATTAACCACGCCATAGTACCAGTCATCTCTTCTGAACATTGGCCCTGTTGCGGACATAGGGTGTCAATGCCTCAGACGCTAAAGTCAACCAGGTGCACAGACCCCGCATGTCTTCCTTTTTTTTGCGCAACCACCCAAACTGGACATGTTTCCACAGGACAATGCAAGAACACCCACGCGGCCAGAGGCCAGACCCAGCAATTTCATCAGCTAAACAACGTCAATGGTGCTGGGGCCCTGGCCAGCCCCTAGATCGGCCGTTTTAATCCCAATATAACATTTATGGGATGAAACTTTAGGCAGAAAAACGGTGGAGCCTCCTGCTTCCCAGCGTAGCCAGCAACAGCGTGCTCAAACTTTACCAGGCCATCGTCCATGTGTGGGCTGTGTGCCGAAGGGACAGCATTCAACCACTCATCTGGATCCGTGGGAGCGGTAACAATGAGCCGCAGGTGTCAAGCAGTGTTTGTCACCGCAAATGTGGCCCACACACGGTATTAGCTTCAAGCTGGTTTGTCAGCTGTTCCCTTGTATCTTGGAGTTTCCCAGAAACGACATATTGCTGATAGACATTTTCGACACATTACCGTGCTGAATCAAATCACGTTGTATTCTCGATTCCACTCTGTACATTTGTGACCATAAGATCGAGAGCGCCCCCCTCGTCCCCCCCTTTAAGCTTGTTAGTTTTTTGTGTGGTCGTGCGTTTCGCAATTTTTTATGAGAGTCAGTAGTTTGGTTATGGGTCGTTGTCATGTCCATCTATGAATCACTTGACCTGTTACCATCTCATTAAACCGACAGGCTAATCAATCATTTCACACACACAACCATCTCATTAACTGCGCGGACAGTCTCCCGGCATGGTGCGGGTGGTTTTGACTGACTCCCATATCGTTCGAGGAGACAGAGCGAGGCCAAACTGACCCCTCTCTCCTCTCGCTCATCATCATCTGATCAACTGATTGATTACTGGCGTTTTCCCGGAGAAGATCGGCGTCACCGCAGCAGTCACGTGCTGCTAGAAATGATATCGCTTCGCTGGCTGCGCCGCTTCGGAAGCCTGCTGGCTGTTGCTCTCGGATGGGGAGTTGTTGTGTCTCTGGCGGCGGCAACATTAATTTCAGTGTCCTGCACCGAGGAAGGTAGGAAGGAGCTGGTAGCCGGGAGGGGAGGGGGAGGGGGGGTGTGGGACTGGCAGCTACAGCCAATGAAATGCAATGCACAGCATAGACTTTCGGGCAATTTCTGTACGCTGCATAGCAATTTCTGTTAGCACCTGCACGGACAGCAGTCTAGTCTAGAGCGTCAACGACATTAACACACGTCTGTGGGGGGTTGTGTGTGTTTGTGTGGTGTTCGTGTTGTTTGTGTGTGGTGTGCGTGCGTGCGTGCGCTGTGACGTGCTTTGCGGTTGCGGTGCGATGCGGTGCGTGCGTGCGTGTATGTGCTTGGTGAGTGTGCTGTGTTGTTGTTGAGTGTGTGTGTGTGTGTGTGTGTGTGTTGTGTGTGTGTGTGTTGTGTGTGTTTATGCGTATGGTGTGTGTGTTGTGTGTGATGTGTGTGGTGGGTGTGTTGAGGTTGTTTGTGTGAGTGATGATGTGTGTGTGTATTGTGTGTGTCTGTGGTGTGTGGTGTGTGTGTGTGTGTTGTGTGGTGTGGTGTGTGTGGTGTGGGTGTGTGTGTGTGGTCGTGTGTTGTAATATCCATCACTATCCCAGATTCGCGGAAGGAGGACATGCAGACTTCATACACTTTGAACTGCTGGATCGAGTATTCGCTATAGTAAACATCCCCCCTCGAGATCTTCATCGTTATTCTCTTTATTGAGGTTATTCGATTTATACATTTTAATTCATTTATCTATTTTTTTCAAGTCAATTTATATTATTCTTCCTGAATGCTTGATCTTGGATTTCGCCTGTTAGTAAACATGGTCTTATTTTCATAGTCTTCCTTTTGTATGTATTGCATTGGTTGTCGGTGGGGTTGGTCATGTAAATATTTTGTTCGCTTTTGTTTTTTTTTTTTTTGGGTTTCTTTTTTTTTTCTTTTCTTTTTCTCTTTTTTTTTTTGTTTTTTTTGTTTCTTTGTAGTTTTTTTTTCTTTTTTTTTTTTTCTTTTCTTTTTTTTTTTTTTTTATTCTTCCTTTTTCTTTGTTGGGGGTAGTCTTTTTTTTTTTTTCTTTTTCTTTTTGTTTTTTTTTTCTGTTTTTTCTTTTTGACTTTTTTGTTTTTTTTTCTTTTCTGTTATTTTTTTTCGTTTCTTTTTTTTTTTTTTTTTTTCTTCTTTTTTTTTTTTATTTGTTTATTTCATTGTTTTTGTTCTTCCTGTTTCTTGTTCTTTTCTGTGGTTTTCTTTTTTTTAATCTATGATTAGTGCATAATGTTGATTTTTGGAGGGTTTGTTAGGGGGGGGTTTGATTTATTATTTTATTCTTTGTTTACTTTTGTCTGATTTTTTTTCCTATTGATGTACGTATGTACTTATTACCATGTATTTGATTTATTTGTTTGTGTTAATGCCTGTTCTAGCTTCACTTCCTCCCCTCCCTCCCCCCCACCCTCGGCCCACCCCCCACCGCCCAAGCCACGTCCCTCCTCCCCCTGTGCCGTCCCTCCCCCTTTCCCCTTCCCCGGTCTTCTCCTCTCTCTCCCGGAGTTGTTTTTGGTTTGGGTATTGTTCTTTTTGTTTTTTGGTTTTTTTTTATATTATTGTCATTCCGCCCCAACACAAACCCCACCCCCCCAAAATTGTTGGCCAGGTCGCTGCAGCTACCCAGTCCCACAACAGCAACGGAAGCAATCAATATCGTCACCATGGAGTCCACCCCACATGAAGGAGGAACGCTGGTCTGTTGCCCTTGACTGCTGTCACGGGAGTTCGCTTCCCCGTGTGTTTGTGTGGGTACACTGTTCTGATCGGAACGAGGACAGCCTACTTTATTCTACTAAGCCCTGTCTTTAGTGACTAACCTGCTTTGTTGTTGTTGTTGTTGTTGTGTTGGTTGTTGTTGTTGTTTTCTTCCTGGGGTACACAAAGGGTGGCACGGCGGTGGTCTCCCTGCTGATGGGTTGTCCGTGTGGCGACATTGACGTTTGATAGCAAGCTCGTAATCGGTCGGTTGGGGTACTACCATGCCAGTCGACTGGGACTAGAAAGGACGCTTCTGGGTGTGCGGCTGTGTTTAACGGGAGCCGTTATGAGACAGCGGTGGTGAACGAACGCACACAGAGGGAAGAAGGAAACCCGGATAAAGAAAAGTTTCAAAATTGATATCTCATCGATCAGTAATGGGAAAGAAAAAAAATTCTCAACTTGTGTGCCCCTTCATGACCCAGCTTAAAAGTTGATAATCAGGATGACGCATCTTCCACGACTATAATAACCTCAGCTTGATTCGTCCCAGTCAACGTATGGACGAATTCAATAGGGGAGAGTGGGAGCGTGCGGAGGGGGGGGGGGGGGGGGGAGGTGGAGGGGGAGGGGCTTGTCGGTTGGACGACGTGCTGACTCCTTCTTTGGCTTCCGTGAGGGGGAGCGATCCAGCACTGCACGACGGCTGGCCGGGGCGGTTTAAGCCAATTATTGTCGTCAGTTAGGGGGCCTAACAACTAGGTGGTGTCGCTGCGTTAAGTTGAGAACAGAACATGGGCGCCACTGAACACCACGAAGTGACTCGTGTGTCGGGGGCGGCAGTGCAGTGTCCTACCCTCTTCCCTCCGGATGGGTTGCGGGCCGGGTGGGGGGGGGGGGGGGCGGGGGGCTCCGACTTGACGTTGACTGCTCCCTGTGGAGTTGCCGAGAGTGCAGGGGCTGCAGCTGCGTCGCCGGCCGGGCTGTGGCTGTGAAAGGCTGCATAAAATGTTCAGTATGCAGATTAGCTGTCTTTCTGTGTTGCACTGGGGATAGAATAACTGTGGAGCGTGACCTTTTAGCTAACACTGGTAATAGTTTGTCAGCGTTCGGACTGACTAGTGTACATTTAATATCCCACCCTAAAGGTAAATGTATTTTCGTCTTCCCAGAGGTGATCGATGGCTAAAGAGACGACAATCCGTGGTGTGTGTGTGTGATGTGTGTGGTGTGTGTGTGTGGCGCGTGCTGCGTGCGTGCGTGCGGGGAGGATAGGTGGAGTGCGGGGCGGGGGGGCTGCGTTGCGTGCGTGCGTTTGCGTGTGGCGACTCTCCTGTTCTCGTTCTTTTTCCGTCTTGTTTTTTTGTTGTTGTTGTTGTTGTTGTTGTGTTCCTTCTTCTTCTTCTTCTTCTGCTTCTTCTGTTCTTCTTCTTTCTTCTTTCCACATACACACCATAGAACATGACACAACACAGTAGACATACAGAACACATTCATACAGACGAGGTGAGGCAGACAGAAGAACAGACAGGCAGCGAGTAGAGAGACCTTCTGCGGTCATTTATAACCACTAATAGATAGGTCACATTGTTGACCTTTCAGCCTCGCGGCCCCTCAACCGGGGGGGGGGTGGGGGGGGGGGGGGGGGGGGGTAGTATCAATTGCGACAGTCTGGGCACATGCATCTTCCTATTGTATAGGCCGCATGGTTAACGTGGGAAACTACTACAAACATTAACTATACTTTCCTTTATCGCCTCTTTATCCAATCTGGTAGTGAACAAATGGCAGTCCTGAAACACGACAACACACACAGAGCTACAAACGGCCACTGCATCGCCCACGCTGAGCACTAACGGCACAGGACACCACCACTAATGCATAATCGAGGACCCGAGCACTCACACACAACAGACGACACACACACACACAAGCGCCCTAAGCACCGGGAGGGGGGGGGGGGGGGGGGCGGGGGCACACAATGGCCCATGCGCACTACAAATAATCATAGCACATTATGTGTCAGTACAAGCACTAGTTTAGAATCTGACAGTGAAATGGTTACACAGGTCAGACAGTGTGTGTGTGTGTGTGGTGTGTTTGTGTGTGTTGTGTGTGTGTGTGTGTTTGTGTGTGTTGGAGTGTGTGTTTGCGTGGGTGGCGTGCGTGCGTGAGCGTGCGTGGCGTGCGTGCGTTTGCCGCTTGCGTTGTTAGCGTGCGTAGCTGTGTGTTGTGCGTGCGTGCGTGCTGCGTGCGTGGTCGTTCGTGCGGTGCTGCGTGTGGCGTGGATGTGTGGTTCCGAAAGAAAACCGCTCCCTCCTTCCTGCAAGACCCCAAAACAGAGAAAAAATCTAAATTGAAGAATATCTACTCAAATCCCTCAGCAGAAGAAGGTAGCCATATCACATCCCGGCTGTGTCTCTTGGGTGATAGGACATCCAACCACCTACAATGCCAGGGCAGACATCATATTTCCTTCTATGTTTTGTTTGTTTGAGGTTGTTTTTGGTCAAGTCGTAATAAAGATGGCGGCGGCGGCGTCGGCCTGTATGGAAACCTTTAGATCGGAACTGTAACGAAAGTATTTGGTGAATGAAACCGGGAGCATGGGCAGTAGTAGCATCCCTGCTGCGGTACAAAAACCCAAAATAATATAAATAACAAAACAAACAAAAGACTGGGTCCCGACCAAGGTGGGACTGCCTGTGCGATCTGGCTGGGCGGCACATTCTCCTTCTGGTGGGGTGTTGTTGCCTGACGGAGACCTTAGTGATCGCTCTCCTGCTCAGCCTCACGCCCAGGGACTGGGCCAGTGGGCTGCGTCCGGGGGTGGGGGGGGGGTTGAGTGGCGCAGGCAACATGAAACGAGGTCTGGGTGTGGCTGTGACGTGGAGTGTAACCTGAGGGGTGGAGCTTCAGTTCAGAGCCCGAGGCAAGCCGTCATGGGATGGGACAACAAGACTTTGGGTATCCCCAGCAAATAATTAGATTAAATAGTAAGTAAATATGAAATAAATAGATGAATTAAAGCAAACGAAAAAAAAGTAAATGCACAAAGAGATAGATGGAAATAAATGAAAATAAAATGAATGAGAAAAACAGTAAATAAATGAGATAAATCGAGTACATTACATTCAGTTATACATACCACATACATATATACATACAATACATATATGCATAAATACAAATAATACATACATACATACAGGTATATACATACACCACATACATACAAGACAAAACATACAGACATACAAAGCATACAAGTACAATAGCATACAGATAGTACATACATACATGCAGACAATACGTGCGACGTACGTAATATGTACGTATATACGTACACATACGCACATATACCACATGCACACTATAGCACAACACACACAAACATACATACATACATACATTACAAAACATACATACATACAGTACTACATCCCACCCCATACATACATACATAATACATTACAAACATGAGCATCATAGCAAAACATACAGGACAGGACAGTACAGGAGGAGGCGAACATATTTATATATATCTATATATATATCTCAGGTTTTCCTTAACCTCATAGGAAAACAGGGGAAAACCAATTGTAGATCCAAAGTGAAAGTGTGTTAGGGGATCCCAGACGATTAAGACTATTTATATCTTCTTTTCACTTATTTTCTTCGAGGATCATAGCTCTAGTTTTTTCCAATGGGTAACAATAGCTATAGAGGTATCCCGGCAAATATAAGAACGGCTTCAATCAAAATCAAAGCACTCTCATAAGTATTTGGCTCCGGGTGTCTTGGGTTGATGTTGACTCGTCTATCGTTTTCAGTCTTGCAGTGCCCCCCCCCCCCCCCAGTCTGGGGTATCTGGGGGGGGGTGTCTGCGCCCACTCCAGTGTGAGCCGCACGCCCCCTCCCCCCCCCCGCCCCCTGCCCCCGGTCCCCCGCCCAGTAAGGCCCCCCACCCACCCCCCCTCCCCCCCCTGGCCCCACCCTGCCACTGCCTGCTGGCACAGGGCTGCCGCCCCGGCCCCCCCGCCGGAGGGGTGGGGGGGAGGTGGGGTACCCCCCGCGCTTGGTGGCTGGTGGGGGGGTGCCCCCGCAGATCTAGTGGCTTTCTGTGTGTGTTGCTGCAGTCGGGCTTGGCACACCCCCGCCCACGGCCCGGGTGCCCCACCCCCCCACCCCCCCCCGTTACTCATACGCCGCCCCCCCCCCCCCGCCCCGCCCCCTTTCCTCGCCCCCGCCCCCTGTTCCCTCTACTTCTTGTTTCTCCTTCCGAGTTGCGCGGGGTGGGGACCGCGCCCCACCGCCCCCTTCCTCAACGGCCCCCCCCCCCCCCCCCCCCTCCCCCTCCTCCTTCTGTCTTCTCGCCGACCCCCCCAACCCCCCCCGGCGAGTGCATTTCTCTTCTCGTCCTTCTACCTTCTCGCCCCCCGCCCCCCCCCGTCCCCCACTTTCTTTTCCGTATTCCTCGGTTTTCTTCTCTCGCCCCCGCTCCCCACCCCACCCTGTCCTCCGACCCCGCCCCCCCCCCCCCCCCCCCCGCCCTCGCCTCCCCCCCCCCCCAGCCCATCGTCGGCCGCCGCGCCGCCGATCCCCCCCGAACCCGGCGGGGGGGGGGGGCCCCCCCCCTCCCACACACCACCGTCCCCCCAATGACTCGCCCCCCCGTCCCGTCGCCCCCCCCCCCTCCCCCCAATTCCTCGACGCCCCCCCGCCCTCCCCACCCCCCCCCCCCTCCACCCCTCCCCCCCCCCCCCCCGCCCTTTTCCGCCGTTCGCACTTCCTTCAAAAACAATTCGCCTGGAGGATTGTTTTTAAAGAGCCAAAGCCAATAACTGTGATTCTGTGAAGCAGGTGCAGGTAGGGCCGATCACGAGGACACAACCGTGGATTATCTTCATTGCTCTCATGACGTCTGCGATGTCTAGAAGGCCTCTGGCTGTGGTAGTGACTGACCATGCTGCGTAATGGGTGGACCCTGCTGCTTGTCCTCACAGGGGGGGGGGGGGGGGGGTGGGGGGTGGGGGGGGGGCTTTGGTGGGGGATTCTGGGGGGGGATCGGGGGCGTGGGGGGGGGGGCTGGACGAGGATAGTGACGAGTGGCGCATATGAGGTGGGGCAGGATGATCTGCATTATGATGTATGTAAGGGTGGAAATTTGGGGGGGGGGGTAAGATTATGGGCGGGGGGGGGGGGGGGCGCCTCCACACAGGCTATGGTTAATAAGGACACTATAAGTTCTGCGTGTTCAGAGAGGTCACACAACACCATCGCAAACAATAACAGACACATTAGACACTCTATTTTCAGAAGTACATTTTTGTTGCGTGTGCAAGAGTAATTTTTTGTATAAAGAGCAACTCCTTTTTCCCCACTCCCCAAGGATATGCGCTTTGATTTTGGCGATGCTTTAACCAACCAAAGACCTTATGAGGTGCAATCGTGTGAAGCAGCATTAATCTGCTCGCCGAAAGGAGGCAGTGTGGCAATCCTGTTTATGGAAAAAAAAGGCTCTAAACATACATTAGATGAAGTACTATATAACAACAATAGCATCCTTTCCTTGTCAGTTCCCCTCTGACCTCTGAACCTCCGGGGCTGCCAGTCTGGTGGTGGCTATGAGAAATGACGACGACATGAGTCCAAACCCAGGATCCTTGAAAAATAAATCCGTGTTAAAATAAAAGGGGTTCTCACCGCCATTTTTTTTTTTTTTTTTTTTTATTTTTAACAAATACAACGATTATGACCAAATACAAAGACTTTTGTATGTGGTCGTATTGGCGAAACCCAGTCCTGCGAGGGGGGGGGAAGGGGGGGGGGGGGGCGGAGGGGCGGAAGTTTCAGTGGGGGACGTGGGTTAAGGTGGAAAGCTGCAACTGGCACTCACCGCCTGGTTGGCTCTCAGCTTGCTGCGAGAGGCAAGCTGCATTTTTTCCTTTTCCTCGACGGACCCTGGGGGGGGGGGGGGGGATTATGAGAAGGGGAGGGCTGGGAAAACATGGGGGGGGGGGGGGGGTGAGATGTGAATAGGAGTTTAGTTTATTTATTTAGATGGGGGGGGGGGTGGGGGGGGGGGGGGGGGGGGGGGGGGGGGGGGGGGGGGGGGGGGGGGGGGGTGGGGGGGGGGGGGGGGGGGGGGGGGGGGGGGGGGGGGGGGGGGGAAATTGGTTGTAGGTGTTTTTAATAGGTGAGAGATTATGCGTCTAGGTACGTGTGAGGATGAAGGGTGGGATGGGGGGCGATGGGTGGCTTGTGTTCCTGGTTCGCAGATATTTTCATCAGGAAAATGTCAACAAAGAGTAAGAAGCGTTCAATGAATCATCAATAATCATCTTCATTCATGCTTTTTCCCAGGTGCTGTGGTCCAAGCCCTTTAGAGGGGGGAGAAGTAAGGGGAAGAGAGGAGTGGGTGGATAAAGTTGCCCGAGCATCAGGGGGGTGGTCTGGAGTTTGGGATTTTTCGGACAGTTATCATGGCCTTTGCTGCTCGTCCACGTAAATTTTGAAGGCGTTGGGGGTATGGGAGCGTGGTCCAAGAACGAAGACCAAACATACAAAAAACCTGGAAGATAAATGGTGCAAGCTAGAGTAGCATACGGTGTACGAAGACGATGAAAGAGGTATGCCTGTGCCAACTATTTATAACAGCAAAAAGGTATTAAAGCACACTCTGTTCATTTTTGAGTCGCGCGGCGGCAAGGTGCAAGGCCTCAAAACGCAAGTGACCCGAACATACGGATACCCTGTCAGGATCAAGAGAGCCAAACTTTCAGAGGACGTACAGAAGGCTGATAATGTTCTGTTGTAGTGAAATGAGTGTTTGAATCCTTTTGTGTTTCTATTTCATTCTCAATGGCATGGTTGGTTGTCAAGTAGTTGTTGTGATGTGTTTTTTTTTTTTTGTAGAGTATTGGGGGCTTTCAAACCTGAAACCATCACGACTGTGAATTTCAGTCACAACTTGCCGGCTCTGTGCCAGAAGTCTAGAGTGGCAGTCAGAATCCAGCTCCAACATTTTTTTTGCCCTGCTGTCACTGAAACTGTTGCAACTGCATGTTTGTGATTCTAATTTTTTTTCTTTTTATTCTTTTTTTATTTCCTTCCCCTCATTGTTTGTTTTTCCGGCCCCGCTGCCTGGCTGGTTCGGACTGTCGGGGGGGGGGGGGCATTGAGAGCCGAAGGTTCCAAAGCAAAACTGAAGGAGAAGAATTTCTATTAAATAGTAAAGTGTCATTGTCACAAATAAAACAAGCTTGGTTGCACTTCTCGCGTGAAGAAGAGTTTTGGGTTAGTTACTCAAGACAGTGCTTGTAAATCATATATAGCAATCATTGCAAGGGTAAAGTTTCTTTCTCCTCCGGCATCTCCCCTATCCGTCGTCCTCGCACCAACAACCATATGCTTTAAGTAAGTGAATTTGGTCCTCACAGTATTTTGATACAGATGGTGACAGTGTGCATGTTTCAGATATATGCCAGGTGTGGGTATGGTCTGTAGTGATGCTATATATATTATTAGGGAGGGGTGGGGGGGGGGGAGGGGCTACTGGTAATTATACTGCCCATTGGTGAGTAGTAATGAGAATAATGAGCGTTAGAGGATCTGCAAAAGCTTAGATCTGATTATACGGGGCGGCCGTGGGGATTAGGATTTGCAGCTTCAGGTTGTAAATTAACTCAGCCTGTATGCTTTACTGCAATATAGTGTAAAAGACCCCTAGTGTAAAAGAAAACCATCAGAGTTCGTAATTTGTCATTGGGGAACTTTTCAAATTTAAGTAGATAAGGGGATGAGATTGAAAATGAATAGAATGTAAAACAAAAAATAGTGGTGTGTTTGGAGGGGGGGGGGGGGGGGGGAGGAAGGGGGGGGGGGGAGGGGGGGACTGAAAGTAACAGAAGCTAACGTAGTACAATAACAAAAAGAAAAGGATTTTCTAGTGCTACAGAGGGGAAGAGTATTAGTGTGATGATGCATTAGCTGAGAAACTAATCGGACGGTGGGGGGTGGGGGGGGGGGGTGGCGGGAGAGGGCGCGAAAAAGGCATTATTCTGGCATAGATCTATTAAACAACCTGGAAAGAGAACATGGTGGTGTAATCACAATTATCATTTTAAAAGTTTAATTTACATACTACGGTAAATGTGTGTGGTGTAGTGAGTGCCCTGTCGTGTGTGTGAGTGTCTTGGGTGAGTGTGTGGTTGTGTGTGTGTGTGTGTGTGTGTGTGTGTGTGTGGTGTGTGGTGTGTGTGTGAACAGAGTATGTTGTGCTGTGTATATCATGTACTATCTGTGGTCGTGCGTATGTGTGACATGTACAGTACAAAATAATGTCAAAAAACCACCCCGTCCAGCGCGCGCGAAATGTCGAACTGCCTGGAAAGAAACTGGCAGGCGTTCTGTGGGAGGGGGGTTATGGTTAAGGTGAGGTGGTAAATTATGGTAGGATGGGTTAGAATTATCGGTGATAAAGTATACAGAAGTGTGTGCGAGCGTAGTGGCGCCAACATTAAACTCAAAACAGCATTTTAGTACCAGTTCGCTCGAGCTATGTATAGTAGATGGGAGAATTCTGGAATGGAGAAAGTTTTTTGTGTGGTGTTGGAGATGTAGTTTGATGTGGGGAAAAGGTAGGATTGTGATGATAGTGAGGAAAAACATCTGCTATAATCGATAGTTATCTAAAGAACAAACAACACATAATATATATTCAAGCCATAAAACTATTCTATTTAAAATAAGTAGATATATGGAAGGTAATGGGCTATATTTATAATGGAAACACAGTTTTAGTATTAAAGACAAGAAAAAACTGATTTAATATTAAATATTATTAAAATATAATAGTTTATAAGACGATAAAATTTAGAACAACAACCCAAAATGCTATTTGGGGTGCAAACCTTAAGTTTACAACTGGTTGCCAACATACAGTAGAAGAGGAAGACCGATACAAGAAGGGAGACAATTTTCGTGTTGAATTCAATCACTCTACACTGACTCACACCGCGCGCGTGCAGCCAAGAGACCGTGAAGATACGCTTGGCCCATTGACCCCCTCACGTCCTGTTTTTGCATCCCACGTTTCCATTTCGTTTGCCATCCCCATCATAGCTTAACACTTCCCTGCCGTCACCACCCCAGTTTTACACAAATCTCCTCTCACCACCCCTGCCCCCGATACTGGCCCCTTCACCTCCCCCCCCCCCCTTCCCCATTCCATTCCTCACCGATCCCGTCATGATGGCACTCAAGCTTCCTAGTCCCTAACATACTACAGGTCTACGCTACACTTAGGAGTATGCTCTAAAAACAACTGTTATCGAGTAAAGATCCAGTAGTAAAACGATATTGAGGCCTACCATAAATATGAGCCGCATTAAATGGAAAAAACTGATACTTGATCAAAAGAAATCAACACCCCACCAATCTTTCCTGTATCCTGTTTGTCGGGGGATATTCACTTTATGAACTCACACACCAAAATCTTCTAATACCATTTGGAAAACCTTCCCATATAGTGACGTCCAACATCTCAGGCCTATGCACATCAATCGTAAATCGAGACCCCTACCAATTGATTGAGCCAGATTGGAAGAGATCCCCAAAACAACCCCCCTTCTTTGAATTTATAAGTCTTTCTTCTCTCCCCCCCCCCCGCCCCCCCCTCCACGCCCCCCTTGAAGGGGCTGGAAGGCCTACTTTTTCTGCGTGTGGGGCGTGCGGCGTCGTGCGGGTTTGTGTGTGTGAAAGTGTGTGTGTGTGTGTGTGTGTTGTGTGTGTGTGTGTGTGTGTGTGTGGTGTGTGGTTTGAATTTAATAAATCCCACTGTTGTTGTGGGGGGTGTGTGTGTGTGTTTGGTGTGTGTTTGTTGTGTGTGTGTGTTTTGGTTTGTGACTTGAAAAAACCCTAGTGTGTGTGTGTGTGTTGGTTGGGGTGCGTGCGTGGTGCGTGCGTGCGCGCGCGCGCCCCCCCCCCGCGCGCTGTGTTTGTGTGGTGTGTGTGTTGTGCGTGCGTGCGTCGGCGTGCGTGCTGCGTGCGTGCTTCTTTTCGTGCGTGCGTGCGTGGTGTGGTGTGTGTGTTGTGTGTGTGTGTGTGTGGTGTTTGCGGACTCTGTATCTCTTGTGTATGTGTGCGTTTGTGGTGTGGTGTGTGTGTATGTTGTGTGTGGTGTATGTGTGTGTGTGTTTTTGTGTGGTGTGTGTGTGTGTGTGTGTGTGGGTGTGTGTGGGGTTGTTTTGTGGTGTGTGTGTGTTTGTAGTTAGTAGTTAGTAGAGTTAGTGTATATAGAGTAGGAGTAAGAGTAGTATTCCCTTTTTAAAACGTCTGTTCCACGTGATATTAACGAAGAGAGAGAGAGAGAAGGAGAGGAAAGAGAGAGAGAGAGAGAGAGAGAGAGAGAAGAGAGAAGAGACAGAGAAGAGAGAGAGAGAGAGAGAGGAGAGAAATGTCGTGACTATTAAGTGTTTTCATAAGTGGTTATCTAAGTGCATTAAATTCCCTCAAACGTCCTTACAACATACCTGAAAATAATCAAAAGCAAACTTAACTACAAAAAATTAAAAAAAAAAAAACACATTGAAGGCAAATTTTAAATCTAAAAAGACATCACACAAAACATGCCAAAAAAGGGGTAAATGGGGTTGAAGAGGTAAACAGTCAAAACAGATGTTTGTGGGTTATTTTTCGTTGTCCACGAAAACATTTTGCTTCGTTTATTTTTTTAAACCATCAAATTTTAATTTACAAAAAAAAAGAAAACATATTTTTTTACCAAAAAAGGAAAGCTGTTTACATGTTCACAATTTAAATTTAAAAGAGTATTTTTATCGCCACACCCAAACAACTATTTTTGAAAATGGTTTCTGAATCGGCACCACACGGTTTTTTTTGATAACCATTGACTTCAGGAAAAAAAAGGGTGTAATTTAATACCGGGTTGCACTTTTTTATTTTTTGGCTCCTCTCTTTTTGGCGCATCTTTTCAGCTAGCTCATTTACCCCAAAAAACCAAAAAGCCATGGTACCAACAGAAGGGGGACATCAGTTTTTTTTTACAATCAAACAGAATAAGATACATATTTTTATTTTGAAAAAGTTTTTTCGAAACGGTATTTGGAAAATTTTTGTTTGCAGAACAACATGAAAACCCCACAAAAAATACTTTAATAAGATTTTGGCAAGTCAATTAAATGTGACAACGCCTAAGAACAGCTGTCATTTCGGCGACGAATATTGACGCAACAACAATCCTCGAAAGGCAGATCAATTTTGTCGCCGAAATTAAGCTGTTATGTACAACAAATGATCTGTCACCTTTTTGGGGGGATGACAAAAGCAGAAC
Source organism: Conus ventricosus (assembly GCA_018398815.1). Lineage (NCBI taxonomy): Eukaryota > Metazoa > Mollusca > Gastropoda > Neogastropoda > Conidae > Conus > Conus ventricosus. Next base: position 6,915,396 of record CM031622.1, read on the forward strand.
CACATTATAAAATAATCGAACCTCTGTGAAACTTTCAGATGCGAGGGGAATTTTTTTCCTTCATTGGGACCTTTTCAGAAAAGATAAAATATTTGGTGGCTTTTTTCTCACATCAGTGGGGTCAAAATCAAAATGTGTCCCCGTTTTTCTTTCCCAACTGGAGGAAAAAACAAGGTCACCTTTGTAAGTCTCAAACTGACTGTTTCCTTTGAAAGATTTTCCTGTACAAGAACCAGGTAGAATATTTGGTGTGTGTGTGGTGTGTGTGTTGTGTGGTGTGTGTGTGGGGTGTGTTGTTGGGTGGGGGTTTCGTGCGTGCGTGCGGCGTGCGTGCGTGCGTGCGTGCGTGCGTGCTGCGTGTGTGTGTGTGTTGTTGTGTGTGTGTGTTGTGTGTGTTGTGTGTGTGTTGTGGTTGGGAGGGTCTGGTGGTGGGTGTTGAGTCCTGTCTTCTGTCTTCTGTTTCCCCCCCTTTCTGTGTCTGTCTCTATGCTTTGTGGACTCTGGTATCTCTGTGCGTGCGTGAGTGTGTGTGCAGCATGTGCGCGCCGCAGCGCGCCGCGGCGCTGGTGTGTGTGTGTGTGTGGTGGTGAGTGTTGTGTGGTTGTGTGTGTGTGTGTGTGTGTGGTGTGTATGTGTGTGTGTGTGTGTGTACGAGCGTCGTCGTCTTCGCGTGTGTGCTACATGTGTGACAGTAGAGAGAGGAGTGGGTGGGAGTGGGGGGGGGGCAACACGTTGTAAGTTGAATGAGGTGTGACAGTCCAGACACAATTGAGTTCCTACACGGAATAACTGCCATGCTCACAATGCCCACTGCCCAACACACAATGAGTTCCTACACGGAATAACTGCCATCTCGCAATGCCCACAGTCCAGACACAATGAAGTTTCCTACACGTAATAACTGCCATGCTCGCAATGCCCACAGTCAGACACCAATGAGTTCCTACACGGAATAACTGCCATGCTCGCAATGCCCACAGCCAGACACAATGAGTTCCTACAACGGAGAACTGCCATGCTACACAATGCTGTGGGGGTGGGGTGGTGGGGGGGGGGGGGGGGGGGGGGGGGGGGGGGGGGTGGGGGGGGGGGGGGGGGGGGGGGGGGGTTGGGGTGGGGGGGGGGGGGGGGGGTGGGGGGGGGGGGGGGGGGGGGGGGGGGGGGGGCGGGGGGGACAGTTTAGACACAAGGAGTTCACACACGGAATAAACAACAGCCGAGTGTACCATGCTCGCTTTAATCGTCACTACCGTGTCATCGTTCAGTGGGAGAAGTAGCAGCAGTATTAAGCATCAGTAGTAGTAGCAGCAGTAGTCGGCAGCATATAGTACAGAGTAGCCAGCATAAGTAGCAGCATAGTACAGCAGTAGTAAAAGTAGCAGTAGCGAGCAGCACAGTAGTAGTAGCAGTAGTAATAGCAGTAGTATACATAAGTTTCAGCAGAATAGTAGCATATACACAGTAGTAGTAAGTAGTAGCAGTAGTAGTTAGTCAGTAGTATTATTAGCAGTGTTAGTAGCAGGAGTAGTTACAATAAGCTGAAAGTAAAAAGTAGCGGGTGGTGGTGTTGATGTTGGTAATAGTATAACGTCTACTGCCTGCTGCTGCTGCTGATGAGATGATGATAATAGATTCTTTTTATATTGGTGTATTGTACTGTTTTATGATTCTTCTGATTAGTTTATTTTTATTATTATTATTATTATCATAATTATCATATTGTTATTATCATTATTATCCATTATGCGTTTTGTTGTTCTGTTGTTGCTGTTGTTATTGTTGTTTGGGCTATTGTTGTTTCATGTTGTTATCATTATTATAATATCAAATGTTATTTTCATTGATTGTTAAGTGTTTTGTTATGAACATCATCATTATCATTATCATTTTTATTATTTATTATTATTACTATTGGTTATTGTTTGATATTGTCAATTGGTTTGTTGTTGTTGTTTGTGGTTGTTGTTGTTTTACTTACCTCTTCTTCTCTTGTGTTGTCGCTATCATTACGTATTACTATACTACTTGTTGTTCCTTGCTGTCGTTTGTCATCGTCGTCGTCGTAGTCATTGTTGTTGTCGTGTTATTGTTAAATTATGCTGCCATTACACGTTATTCCTTGTCCTCTTTTTTCCGTGTTTTTTGGTTTTTGTTTTTTTTTTTGTTGTTTTTTGTCCTTTGAAAAGGTAAACAGTTCAGCACACGCATGCAGTCGGTGAGTAATCTGAACCCAGGCAATTGTCTGTCTGAGGGGAGTTCACTCACGCACAACACCGTACACACCATCCACATTCACTCCGCATGTGTCAGTGTGTACACAAGAGAGACAGACAGACAGACAGACAGAGACCGAGACAAGAGACAGAGAAACGAATTTAAATTGTATTTCACCACCAGTAGTAAGATAAGCCCGATGTACATGCTTGATTTTTCCTCCCAGGCCTCGGGGAGAGAGAAGAGAGAGAGAGAGAGAGAGAGAGAGAGAGAGAGAAGAGAGAGAGAGAGAGAGAGAGAGAGATTGAAGAGAGATAGAGAGAGAGAAGAGAGAGAGAGAGATAAGAGAGAGAGAAAGAGAGAGAGGAGAGAGGGAGAAGAGAGAGAGTGAGAAGAGAAGGACCAGACAGACAGACAGACAGAGAGAGAGAGAGATCAAAAATCGATCTTAATTTTGCGGAACAGGCAGACATCATCAAGCAGCGTGTGGATCACGAGGCAAGACGCGCTGGACTCACAAAGAGAAAAAGCAAAAGAGACGAAAAAAAAAAAGAAGAAAAAAAAGCTGAAGCGGGGTAATATGGACCTGTTACGAGAGCAATGCAAACTCTGCAAGACCCTCGTCTCTCTGGACCAGTGGCAGGAGAGAGTACACAAGGCAAAAGAGAGAGACAAAAAAAAAACCACATGTTTTATTTCGAAAAGGCTATGGCCCCTCAAAGGGGGGGGGGGGGTGGTGGGGGGGGGGATACAACGAAAAATAACGTTTGCATAATACATTGCCAAAACTATCTTGCATAATCCATTACCATCGAAAGTCAACAAACTAAATGTTACAAAAATTATCTTTCGTTTAAATCCTCAGAACAAATAGCAGCTCAGTTGTTTCACTGTTTTCATCATTTGTCCGACGTCATGAAACAAAAATCAGTTGAAGAATGAAGATGTCTAAAGTATTAGCTGAAAATAAACTGTAGTCTAAGATCACTGAATTCAGGGCAATAAAGGACAAGATTAAACTTCATTTACTTGTATTCCTTACAAAAAATGGACCAGTACTTACACGATCGTTTCAAATTGCTCTTAACGCTGAGAATAGTCATAGACAGCCGAATACAAATCTGAACTTGGTCATTAGATTATTTTTCAAAAAAAAGATCAAAAAAAACCAAACGCCTGTCAATATCATGGGCAAACACTTCGTACACAATGCCTAAGGTAAGAGATAGAGAAGAGATAGAGAGAGAGAGAGAGAGAGAGAGAGAGAGAGAAAAGAGAGAGAGAGAGAGAGAAGAGAGAGAACAGACAGACAGACAGACAGACAAAAGACAGAGAGACGAACGACAGACACATTTGCTGAGTGACCGAATAGACCGTTTCGCTGCAGGCTACAACGGCCACAATACATGTCTGCAACTAACACACGATGACATCCATGGAACGTTTTGAGCCCGTTCAAAAAAATGTGTGAGCCAGAAGCTTGATATTAAATTGATAATTGATCAAAAGAACAACTCCCCCGCCAATTATTTTCCCTTGGCTTTTTGTTTGTTTGTTTGGTTTGTTTTGTTTTGTTTTGGTTTGGTTAGGTTTGGTTTGGTTAGGTTTTTTGTTTGTTTGTATTTTGTGGGTTTGTTGTTGTTGTTGTTGTTGTTGTTGTTGTTGTTGTTGTTGTTGTTGTTTTGTTGTTTTTTTGGGAGGGGGGGGGGAGTCTTCACTGATGAAATCACACAAACAGTCTTCAAATACATGACCTTCCCCTTAATTGATACACATTTCAAGGCCTTTGCACTCACCCAAGACCCTATCTTTGCGTCAGCTTGAAACCCCCAAATAGTCCCCTTTTATTTTTTTTTTTTTTTTTTTTTAATCTGTCAGCTTGGAAGCACCTGGTTTGTCCCTTGAGGAGAATATCAACTTTCAGACACAATGAACATTCTCGACACAAATCAAATGGCGCCAGTTTATAAATTACTCGACTCCTTATGCAAGACCTTGGCGGATTGATTTTATGGTGTACAGCCACTTGTCTGCAGGCGTGGAGGTGGGGGACAACGGGTGCAGGATTCACGTTGCAGTGGTACTCCTTGTTTGACAAATGGACGGTGGTGGAAACGATTCGAGGGGTAGTCACTGTAGCAGTAGTGAAGAACATGTATGTGGTTCAGGTCAGGTCAGGTCAGGTCAGGTCAGGTTGTTTTCTCACAGCTGACCAATAGGACCCTTTTTAGGGTTGGTACTGGTCCGATAGCACGCGCGCGGGGTACGCACAAACGAACGCGCGCGCACGTGCGCTCTCTCTCTTCTCTCCCCCTCTCTCTCTCTCTCTCTCTTTTCCCCTCTCTCTCTCTTCTCTCTCTTCCTCTCCTCTCTCTCTCTCTCTCTCTCTCTTTATGTGTAAGGCCCAATTATACGTACTCTGACTATTTCAGTTGCCCCAAAGGGGGTCCGCAAGGATGTGTTTAACCCCAAACACTGTTTAAAAATCTTATCAATCAGTTGGCAACTCATATGAATGAAGAAGGTAGACATGGTATTCAACTGATGCCCAATGTCATGGAATTATTCATTCTGCTCTTTGCAGCGATGTGGTTTTGTTGTCTACAACTCCAGTCGGACTTAAAAACCCAATTAAATATACGGGCAAACATGCTGTACAAATATGAATTAGTGTTAATATGGATAAGACAAAATAAGGGTTTATTCAGAAAAGGAGGATTTCTTGGTAAAAACGACAATGGATTTTTGACAATGCTAAGATAGAAGTTGTCAATACTTATTGTTATTTGGGGTTCGTTTTTTCAACAAAACTTAGTCCAAGACTTGGTACTGAACACTTAATTTTAGTAAAGGGAAAAGGGCATTGATTACTTTTAATAAGAGCTTTCCAAAGATAAGGAAATCGGTTATCACATTTATTTTAAGGTGTTTGACGCCAAAATTCAAATCCATTTTATTATATTCATCGACGTGTGGGGTTTACATCGTTTAGATGGCTTGGAGAGAGTTCACTTGCTAGCATGCAAGCGTTTTCTGGGAGTTCCACTCAAGACCCCAAAAAAAAATGGTATACGGGGAACTGGGAAGATCCCCCCTCTTTATTAACTCATACGAAAACGCGATTCGATATTGGTTTAAACTGATTTAGTATGGGACAGAACAGATTACCGCGGCAAGCATATAGTATGCAGGTAATCCTAGATCAGAAGGGTAAAAAAATCTGGGTAACAAATGTAAGAGAATTTGTTATGTGAGACTGGTTTCAACTTTGTATGGTTACAACAGGATGTTGGCAATGTTCGTTGGTTCTTATCATATTCAAGCAGAGTTTAAATTTGATATGTTTAATACAAGAGTGGTCAGGAGCTATTAGAGAAAAGGGAAAAGATATGCAAGCTATAATCTTTAAAGTCGTTTTTTAAAGGGAAAATTTTTCTTTGTAGCATTGAGTATTTTGTTTCAAAGTAGCTTTTTCACATGCAAGATTGAATGTTTTACCTTTGAATAATAATCTGTTCCGATATAGTTATAATTTAAAAGACAGAAATTGTCCGTTTTGTGTTTAATTCTGTAGAAGATGAAAACCACTTCATATGTAAGTGCTCACTTTTAAAAATGATTTAAGGGAAGCGTTTATTTTAAAATATTGTACAACACCACTGTCAATCATTCTTCTACCACGGGTTAATAAGAGAACATTACAAGTTTCAAAATATATTTTTCCCCGCAATTCGTAGAAGAACAAGTTTATTCAGGTCGTGTATTAAGAGAAATGCTATTAAAATTGACAACATTTTCTTAGAGGTTTCTTTTTGTTTCTCCTCTTATGAAGTAATTTTTGACACCTTTATTTATTTTGTGTATTGGGGCTTTTGTTGTTGGTTTTTCTTTTTTTTGTTTTTCCATATACGCTTTTTCTGAAACGTGTAGTATTCACAGATACGTTTGTATAATTTTTGAATCCTGCTTCCTTTTTGTGTATTGGCGTATTCATTTGTAAAAGTAATCATATAAAGTGGATGACTTCATTATTTTCCCCTCCCCAGTGCCCTTGACTCATTGTCTTCCCCACTTCCCTCGCCCCGCACCCGAATCCTTTTGAATTATGGTCTGTGGCCGATGTTCAATAAAATTTTGTTCGTTCGTTCGTTCGTTCTCTTCTCTCTCTCTTCCTTTTCTCTCTTTTCTCATCCCCTCTCTCCCTCATCTCTCTCTCTCTCCTCTCTCTCTCTCTCTCACGCACACACACACACACACACGCATACGCACACGCACACGCAACACACACACACACACACACACACACACACACACACACACACACATATATATAATATATATATATAATATATATATATTATATATATATATATATATATATATATATATATATATATATATATATATGTATATATATATGCAAAACGGGTGTACTCACACACACACAAACGCACACGCACACGCACACACACACACACACACACACAACACACACACACACACACACACACGCGCGCGCGCGCGGCGCGCGCGCAGCGTGCACAAGCAAGCAAGCAAGCAGGCAAGTGCACACACACACACACACACACACACACACACACACACACACACACACACACACACACACACACACACACAAGGCGCTCTCCTCTCACGGGCGCACACACACAGACACACACACACACACACACACACACACACACACACACACACACACACACACACACACACACACATGCCCATTTTCTTTTTATTTCCTCGTATACTCGTTTTCCTTTCTGTTCGTACTCACCCCCTTTCATCCTTGCCTTCCTCCCCCATACAACGCACAACACCAGAGACTGAATTCGTAGCTTATATACTGACTTCCATAAAAAAACGCGAAAATTGAAAGGCCATTTTTCGGGTGAAAAGGGGTGAATATACAATATTGAACCATTGTGGCAAGTTGTTTGGGTCCAAGACTCACGTGCAGTGAAAAAATTGTGTGAGCAACACATCAATCCCGGCATTGGAGGGTCAACAAAAATGGCAAACTGGTTGCTGCATGTGAGGCACGTGCACACTATGCAGAGCAAAGTTAACCAGCTACAAGTACGCAGGCATGCAGCCTTTATAAAGCCGCGCTACAAGGTTCAGGTAACGACTTGCCGTCTGAGCGCTACAGAGATGCCAAGACTACGAGCAGAGGAACGCAATCGTGCCCTAGGCCAGGTGGAGGCTGGTGTGGATGCCAGGCAGGTCGCCAACATCTTTAACGTCCACATCTCAACCATCTATCGTCTGCAGCACTGCATGCGAGTCACTGGTACCACTGATGATCGTCCCCGGCCAGGCCGTCCTCGGGTCACCACACCAAGAGAGGATCGCCATCTTGTTCAAAGCCATCTGCGGGACAGGCGGCAAACAGCCGCTAACACTGCTCGACAGGTGCCTGGGAATCTCCAGCAACGAATCAGCCTCAACACTGTGCGGGGGCGTCTTCAGGAGAACGGGCTGGCATGTAGGCGTCCTCACAGAGGTCCGGTACTGACACCAAGACACCGGCAGGACAGGCTGCAGTGGGCACAAGCCCGAATCAACTGGGGCAGGCAGCAGTGGGGATGCATACTGTTCTCAGATGAGAGCCGTTTTTGTATTGACATGGCTGACGGTCGTGCCAGAATATGGCGTCGACCTGGTGAACGCTATGCTGACTCCCATTTGGTAGAGCGGAACCCCTGGGAGGCCCGAACGTTATGATATGGGGTGCAATTGGCATTAACCACGCCATAGGACCAGTCATCTTTCAGAACATTGGCCCTGGTTGCGGACAGGGTGTCAATGCACAGCGCTACATCAACCAGGTGCTCAGACCCCATGTCGTTCCTTTTTTTGCGCAACACCCAAACTGGACATTCCAACAGGACAATGCAAGAACACCCACCGCCAGGGCCACCCAGCAATTTCTTCAGCATAACAACGTCAATGTGCTGCCCTGGCCAGCCCTCAGTCCCGATTTAAGCCCAATAGAACATTTTTGGGATGAACTTGGCAGACGGTTGGACCTCCTGCGTCCACGACCAGCAACAGCGGCTCAACTTCACCAGGCCATCGTCCATGTGTGGGCTGGTGTGCCAAGGGGACGCATCAACCACCTGGTCCACTCAATGAGCCGCAGGTGTCAAGCAGTTGTCAACGCAAATGGTGGCCACACACGG